>CM037858.1:36649134-37062103 GCA_021292105.1 Anadara kagoshimensis
ATCCAGAAGCAAAGTAAATACTTTGGAACTGACAAGTTAGGTTAGACACGTGAACTTCCAGCCGGGTGCTCCGGAAGGGTAAGCACCTCCTGTTAGCTAGCTACACCCACCACGTGTGTAATCAAAATTGTTTGAAAGGAACATGGATCTATGGGACGTCAAATATATCCAGGGTAATCCTGGACACATATGTCCAACTTATCAACAATACTGTGATGACGGCCATAAAACTTTTTGAGGGCCTTGATAAGCCTAAGCTTAAAAGGTTGCATTTATGAAATTCGGTCTTAGCTAACATCATAGGAAGCTAATCTTATCACTATTATTATAATACCGTATTTTGTACTTTTTTCTCAGTGTATTAATTTTCATTTATTTGACAATAGACTTTTCCCCGCAAAATATAAAACATTGCGCAAAAAAATCTGTATCAGAAAAGTTCATCTATATATATATATATATAATATAATATATATATATAGATATATATATATATATATATATATATATATATATGTCATCAACCGCAAAAAAAAATCCCACGAAATAATTTTCGTTATTTCCTCCATTATATCATTTTGTTGCCATACATTTTACGGTTACAATAGGGACATTAAACTAAAGACGACACACATATGGTATTTAAGTCTTAAAGCCGCGAAATTTGTACCCGCGAAAAAAGTACAATGACATTAGTATATGTAGACAACAACAAATATTTTCTTTACTATAGTGTTTCTTTATTACTGTTTACAAATTCCTTTAACATTCTTGCCTTAGCGATTAACTTTTTCTCCTGTCAACAATTTGCTGCAATTTCAAACCATATTTTCTAATATCCTAGAAAAAATAAAATGCACATTTTTTTTTAATTCAATGTCGATAAATAAATGCAATACAGTCCTGTCATACGTTTAACACTGGGTTAAAGAAAAGGAGTCGAATCTGGACCACCGAATGGCCGAGATATGAATAGCTAGTGAACGAAAGGTTGCAGAGAGGTATATAGCAACTGCCGAAAAGCTATCGAGATATAACTAACAAGGGACGGAGGTAAGCAGCCGATTTGGCACTAGTTCGATTGCTTAGTGTTAATTTTCGATAGGTTTTCGAAACAAAAAATTTGAAAAATTGTTTGCCAAACAAGTACAGTCAAACCTATCTATAGAGGCCACCCAAGGGAACCAGTAAAAGTGGCTTTTATGGGCAGATGACGTTTATGCACAGGTTCAAGAACAGTTGGGATGCAATTCCACTGGCCTTTATGACCATGTGGTCCTTATATAGAGGTAGCCTTTAAGACAGATTGGACTGTACTTGTGTGTAACCTTGCTGATTGGCAAACGTCCCCAATCTCGTAAGTATGGAATCGTTCATCTCGAAGTGCAACAGTACAAGGTTTTCTTTCGCAAGTTAACTTAAGAATTGGAGATTGATAAGTAGGATGATTGTCCAAAACTACCAACAGGCCGAACAATTTGCTTCACCGGTGGTAAGCTAGTTTTTGATATAGATGAGAGTTGCTTAACATCGTTAAGGCAGACAGTTCGGCCTAAGAAGCTACCAGCAATAACTACATGTATCACTTGCTAGCGCTGGGCAGTCATAATATACAAGTCTTATAAATTTAAATTTGGCAAGGTATAGATTTACTATTGTGCCCGATGCATGTTCAAAGTCTGGATTTAACATCTATTAATTTCAGCATGAAACAATTATCTGATAGGTGTTATGGTGGTTCTGGTAATGAATTACGAAGTGTTTCAGTTGAAACTTGTTATGTAACTAAGCTAATCATAGAGTCGTGGTATATACGAAGGCCGAATTATCTTCCTTTTGACGATTCTTATTTACTGCTTAATATTGCTACCATCGTACAATAGCAATATCAAAAAATAACTTACCATCGTAAATGAAGTTAGTTCGGCCTGGGTGATTTACCGGTGGGCTTTCTGACGCGGGTCACCTAGTCTCACGGATGGACCAGGTTCGTACCTCAATTGTGTACTCGGTGGGACTGAGTTGAAAACATGAACTTCCACCAGGGAAGTGAGACCGGGTGCTCCGAAAGGGTAAGCATCTCCAGTCAAGCTAGTTTCATCTGCCACATGTGAAATAAAAATTGAGAACGATAGGAGCCAGTACTTTTACGAATAAGGAAAACGGGCATTTATTTCATCTACATCATAAGTAACGTGAATTGTTGTATGTATTGACTCTGAATCCTGACATTACACATGTTTTGGTGGATCCTCCTATATGAATTGTCGGTATAGAAAGTCAACCGGACAGGTTAATATTGTCTGCCTATTCCAAAATTATACTCACTTAATAGATGTTAATTAACTGTTGTTTACCTTTTCCCAGAATTCGTTTTGCTAGTTTCCACGACTCCTCTTTTCGGGATCCTCCCCGCGACGCCTCTTTTCGGGATTCTTTGCACGATCCTTTCCGCGGCGCCTCTTTTCGGGACGTCCTTTTATGCCACGCCCTCTGCTGGAGGAACTACTCGCTGGACCACGCCCCCTGTTTCCTCCTCTTGGTCTACCTACTCCTCCCCATGCACTCCCTAGTTAAAATGTTTTTGGTAATGTGTCATATTATAAATTTTTGACATGTCATACTATAATTTTTTAATATTTCATTAAGAAAATTCGAAAATTTATAAGATGACAAATGACTAAATCATATTCATTATTACTTAAACACATATTTTCAGAGATTGTGGCTAAATTATAACAAGAGCTTTCAGTGAAAGCAAGATCCCCCGACGATAGGTGTTTTAATGCGTGTATCAGTCTCTGTCTATCTATGAAGTGTGAACAAGTTAAGTATTTAAGAGACAAATAATTGGATTTTTAATAATGTTTTATTAGGGTATTAATATGTGCCAATATAGCTCTTGTTTTTTGATTACCCATCGGTGTACTATGTACTTTATATATTAGAAGTTTGAACATTAATTGTCAGATGAAAATAAACTAAAATGACCATAACTCCTAGAAAAGTTAATGGACCGGAACTGGTTTACAATATGCACAACTACACACTTCACACTCCGTGCTGCGAACAAACTTTGTAACGGACGAAAATATACTACAACGGGTCATAACTCCTGGAAAAATCAATGAATCGGAACTGGTTCAAGATATGCACAACTACACTCCTTACTGGTCATTACTGTAAAATTTCTTGAATATCGGATGGATGGTTTAGGACAATTAGCGCGGACAAACTTAGTGACACAAAGGGCAATAACCCCTGGAAAAATCAATAAAACCAGAACTGGTTCAAGACATGCACAACTACACTTTCCACTGATCATGACTGTAAAGTTTCATGAAAATCGGATGGATTCTTTAGGAGAACTAGCGCTGACAAACTTAGTGACACAAAGAGCCATAACTCCTGAAAAAAACAATGAACGGGATCTGGTTCAAGAAATGCACAACTAAATGTCCCACTGATCATTACTGTAAAGTTTCATGAATATCTGGTGGATGGTTTGGAGAACTAGCGCTGACAAACTTTGTGAAACAAAGGGTCATAACTTCTGAAAAAATCAATGAACAGAAACTGGTTCAAGAAATGCCCAACTACACTCCCCACTGATTATTACTGTAAAGTTTCATGAATATCTGATAGGTGGTTTAGGAGAACTAGCGCGGACAAACTTTGTGGCGGACGGACACACGGACGCATGCGCGCACGGACGGACGGATGGCATTTCTCGATTTCTCGACGGGGGATAAAAACAGCAACAACAATCAACTTTTGTAATGGATTTTAGTGGATCTTATTTCAAATAAGTTTGTATACTCCACCTTTGTATTCTTATGGAGCATAATTGACAACTTGTAATGTGATGTGAATAACATTACAAATTGCCTGTCCAATAATAATAATAAAAGACAACTGGTCATATGTATGGAAAGCCTCAACCACATTAAATACATAATTCGCATTATGTATACATAATGCAATCTGTGATGTCATCTACGTTACCAGTTGTCGGTCATTCCTTTTTGAGGATAAAAAGTGGAGTTATTGGACAAAGAGGTTTTTTAAGTTTGAATTGAAATTGAAAATTTTACGTGTAGACTTTTTGAAATAAGATTTTGAGAAGGGTCTGATATTGTGCATTAGGTCACTTCCAATTAAAATGGACCACTAGACAATTTTTTTTGTAAAATGTGGCTACAATCTCAAAAAAAGATATATATTTGGTTTAATAGATATATAACACGTGCAATGTATATCCTGTTTTAATGACTACTTCCGCACTTATATTTTGCTGCCTGGTCGAGTCCAAGTTTCAAAATCATTTCTCAACTAGGAATTTCCTTATCTTAGTTCAGGTAATATTTCAAAATCTGAATATTTTTGTTAATTTTCGGGATACTTAGGAAATTTTAGTTACTATGAAGCTGACTTTTAGTTTATGACATCTGACCACAGTTTCTAATAGTCAGTTCGATTTTAACCAATGTTTTTCCTTAATTTAAAATTAGCAATTTAACAAAAAAATCGGAAATTTAAATTAACATTTCTTACACAACTATATACAACTGCTATAAGGTTGAACTTATTTCCATAATGACACATACGGTAAATCAATATTTCTTAAAAAAAATGACAAAGTTTTTATGGTTTGAAATTTTATAAATTTAAAAGATAAAGAATGATTGTGAAACCGGGGCCAAACCGTCGTTTCACAATCGTTCATTCAGATTTTCTAGCAAAGTTGAAATCTAAATAATTTTATTATATTTCGTGAATATTAAGCGTCATTTTTAATATCGCTTCAAGTTCATGACATAATATTATGTATTCTAGTTTTCTCAAAAACTTGTATTTTAAATTCCACAAAACATTGCCAGAGTTTGCCAAATTTAAGTAAAGGAATGATTGTGAAAACAGGGCCTGAATTTTGACTGTAGTAAAAAAAATTTAAAGAAGTTATGGATAAATTGTGATACAAGCCTCCAGTTTCTTAACTAAGATTTTCCTTAACTTAAATCGGGTAAAATTTCAATATTTTTGTTAATTTTTAAGATATTTAGGAATTTAATTGTCAAATTTTGAAGATCACTTCAAACTTAAAACATTTTTGTATGTTTTGAATTAAGATTACCAAAATATGTTACATTTAAGGAAAATTTTAGTTAAAGAATTTATTGTGAGACAGGTACCAGAGATAAATCATTACCTGCCGTAATACAACCAATTGCAACGTGTGTGTGTGTGTGTGTGTGTGTGTGTGTTGTGTGTGTGTGAGGGTGTGTGTGTGTGTGTGTGTGACCTCTCTGAGGATGTACAGACCTACGGATCTAATTGTTTATCACGACATGGCGCGTGCAATATACTATTTTCAAAACTGTTTTCATGGCTTTTCCCATATGTTGTGTTTGTTGTCATGATGTTATGGTTTTATTTCCTGTGTTTTAATGAAAATGTCAAAAAGCATAGAAATGACGTTAAAATCAAACGAGAAGTTGTTACTTACATGGGCGTGTGGCATCTGCTGAAGCTAAAATAAAAACAGAACGTCACAATGATAAAACATCTATTGTAATTTTCAACTACAGGTGAACTTTGAAACTCCATCAATATTTATCCAGTAAAATTTTGAAGCGATAAAGAGTTATGTCTTGTATCTCCATGTAAACTTACCTTCGCATTCATTCTTCTAAACGGTGTATGCCAAGGACGCTAGCAAAAGCATGCTAACTCTCTGATTTATTGTGTCGGGTCGTGTATCGAATGTGCCATGACATAGTCCAAATAGACATGAACCTCAAACTACATTTAATTGCAAATAGGATAAAATTTGTAACTAATATGCTTTAAAACGTCTAAAAAACTTAGTCAAAAGGAAAACACATTTCTATTGAAAAAAAACGATAGCTTGTAAAAAGGACTGAAGTTCGGCCATTAGCTATCTACATTTCGGGTACGGCCATAAGCTATCTACATTTCGGCCACTTGGCAGCCGTTCGGCCATTAGCTATCTACATTTCGGCCTCTCGGCAGCCGTTCGGCCATTAGCTATCTACATTTCGGCTACTTGGCAGCCGTTCGGCCATTAGCTATATACATTTCGGCCACTTGGCAGCCGTTCGGCCATTAGCTATCTACATTTCGGCCACTTGGCAGCCGTTCGGCCATTAGTTATCTACATTTCGGCCACTCGGCAGCCGTTCGGCCATTAGCTATCTACATTTCGGCTACTTGGCAGCCGTTCGGCCATTAGCTATCTACATTTCGGCTACTTGGCAGCCGTTCGGCCATTAGCTATATACATTTCGGCCACTTGGCAGCCGTTCGGCCATTAGCTATCTACATTTCGGCCACTTGGCAGCCGTTCGGCCATTAGCTATCTACATTTCGGCCACTCGGCAGCCGTTCGGCCATTAGCTATCTACATTTAGGCTACTTGGCAGCCGTTCGGCCATTAGCTATCTACATGGTCACTTGGCAGCCGTTCGCCCATTAGCTATCTACATTTCGGCCACTTGGCAGCCGTTCGGCCATTAGCTATCTACATTTCGGCCACTTGGCAGCCGTTCGCCCATTAGCTATCTACATTTCGGCCACTCGGCAGCCGTTCGGCCATTAGCTATCTTCATTTCGGCCACTCGGCAGCCTTTCGGCCATTAGCTATCTACATTTCGGCCACTCGGCAGCCGTTCGGCCATTAGCTATCTTCATTTCGGCCACTCGGCAGCCGTTCGGCCATTAGCTATGTACATTTCGACCACTCGGCAGCCGTTCGGCCATTAGCTATCTACATTTCGGCCACTCGGCAACCGTTCGGCCATTAGCTATCTACATTTCGACCACTCGGCAGCCGAGCTTCGACTCCTCGTTTTCATTTGCTCGGTGTTAAACTTTCGACAGGTTTGTACTGTACAGTTCAATAACCGAATACATGTTCAAATCACAGTCCTAAAAGCAACATAAAAACTTTGAACACTGGCAAGTTAAGTTAAACATGTGACATTCCACCAGGGAAGTGAGACTGGGTGCGATGTGTAGCTACCTACACCAGCCAGGATTGAGATTGAAAGAAGTATTTAACTATAGGATGCCAATTATATCTAAGATAAGTTTGGATACAGAGATTCCATACTTATCAACAACAATATTGTGATGACGGCCATAAACTTTTCGGGGTCTTAATTAGTCTGTGCTTGCAATAATCCCGATTCAACAGATCCTAATGTAATTATATTAATTGAGATATGCAAATTCCAATGTATGAATAGGCAGCTATGACGCTATTATTGTTCCTGTTTGTGTCTCATAAGACACAAATGGGATAAGATTAATAACAATTAATGTGAAAGGAACAGAACAATCCACTATGAACTCCTCTCACTTTGTATGTAAACCCTTCTGTAGAGACCATGGATACCCGGGTTCCCTTTCTAGCTGAAGTTGCATTATTTGTATATACCGGTATAAAGGGCATCGGCTCATAATTCTTGCAACTATTAATGTAGGGTGTAGTCATTCTGTAAAGGGATGCGAGTACTTACGACTATGACTGACATTGTTCATTACGGGTATATATCTGCTTTGTACTAGCAAACACTCAGGGCGACTTTAAGTTGACAGCTCACCGAGACAGCAATATGATATGAAGTAACTTGTTAAAGGTCAATCAGATTCAAACCCACGACCTTTAGATCTGGAGTCCGACGCTTTACCAACTATCGAAAGAATGTATGATCATGGATGTCTGTTAACAGTATAAACTCTAACTTAATTGAACAACCTTTTTTTGATGCTCTGTTAAGCCATGTTCAACGAATGTTTCAGTTGGTTGTATCTTTGGAATTGCAAGTAGCAAAGTTTGGTCAATTAGAATTGGAAACCGCAAAGGTTATCATTTATAATACCATGCCACATGTAACATATATTTTTTAAATAATAGAGATATAATGTGCTGTTTTAATTTACAATTTCTGAAATTAAATCTAAAACCTCTTATCTAATTCAAATGGTCCAAAATCACAGCCAAGACTATTACGTTTCTTGTTGTAAAGCGCCAGGTGTGAAGGTTAAAATCACATTGTAGAAAGAAAAACCCGTCAGGTTATTTGATACAGACAACTGGTTCCTGTTTTGTTGTTTCGTCTAGTGTCTGTCCAAAGTCATGGGTTTTATAATCATTGGAGTAAACACCTAAGAAGTAGTCAACATTTACCCGTGGTATATCGTCGAATAATACGCGGGCCGGAGTTCATATAGGTCGGAAGATTATATCACAAGGTATATATATATATATTGCAGTTATAACTAGTTTTTCCTATTGGATGTCAGCATTCACGAACTAAGACCAAGGGTTAGTAACCGATGGTTGGGTCATTGCTTTCAAATAATGCATCATTACAACTTAATCATGTTGTTTTACTTGTCCAGTACAACATGCTACACTTATAAACGGCTGTTACACTAAGTCGACAACAAATGAAGAAAGGGCCAAATAAATTAGTATTAAAATATTTTCAGTCTTAACATTTAATGTTTAAGAGGGTTGAAGATTCGCATTTACATACGTACCACGATTATAACAATATTGGTCTATTGAGTTCGATCCAATTCTACGCCCAGCTACATTACTTCAAAATCGTTGCTGACATCCTAAAATCCGTATCTCCCAAAATATTTTTGTTTAAGTTTTTGATAATTTTTATTACGTACATGTAGTTTTATAAATGAACACAAAAGAATACCAGTAAACCATTGCAAAATATGTATAATTGCTAAGGATTTTTTGCATATTTACTTCGTCGCTGAGGAACTAGGATCTTTGGCCTTGGCCTAATTTATGACTCAAAATGACAATGCTGAAATTTATACGGTTTTGAAGGACTTCCCTGCTTGATTGCTAAGCACATAAAGTAGGTCAAAACTAGATCACAACCTTGACCTCTGGTCTCCACCTTCAAAGGTGGATAATTACCTGCGTGTATCAGAAGTAAAAGTCGTATCACTATAATATAAATAGTTTCCAAGTTATAGCAAAAAGTAATAAATTCTGAAATCTCTTCAAACAAACGCAAACAACGAGTAACTTAAATTTTCCGCAAAAAAATCACGACTTTGAGAAGCTGAAAATCAAATCAATTTTTGTTTATGGCATTCGGTTTCAGATAATTTTATTTCACATGTAGGTCACCGTGACCTATTCTCTATAGCTACGGCAACAAATATTGCATGTTTGAAATAACCCTTCCTTTGAAGTTTGATCAATATTGACTAGTAATTTAAAAGATGTCAAAGTCGTACGGATACACGCTGTATCATAAGATAATTTACAAGGTCTTAGTTTTCCCTTTATTTCTACCAGGTGAGTTTAAATTTGAAAGTTGATGAAACGTACATTATATTATTTATATTTATAATTGATAAGGCAAAAACAACGTACACGTGTCTCAAACTTCAAAATATACCTGTTTTGCTAGACAAAAATCTTTTTTTTAATATTTAATTTTAATGCTTAAATACAGAAACTCTACTAAATTTATTCCGTCCTCTGTTTTACCTTCTAGCGAAAAGTATCAGTGTTAGTCGTCCGTTGTATACTATATAATAACATATCATAGATCCAATATGATTGTTGAGAATGCATCGTATAATCTGGATAATTTCTAATTTTCCCACAGTCAATGTAATGCATATTGGGAATTCAATCACTCAGTTTCTGATGAGGTCATATGAAGGTCAAATATTTTTGGGTCGTTGGATAGGTCAATCTGTATTTCTAATATACATAACCCCTTTGTGTCTAACTTTTTAATTTCATTTTCAATCTAACAAAACTGTTTGAATCCCAACAGCAATTAAAAATATAATCCCGAATTTGTATGTCCAGTGTACGCTCGGGTGAATTATAAATCCAATAAAAGTAGAATATTACCATTAATATATTATTAATTACAACAAGAGAGTATGAAACCTCGTTTTCAAGAAAACATCAAGGAATTCGGTTAGTTTTCTTTTAACTGGTGTTTATAATTTTAGTGTCTTTATCTTTGATGAAAACAACACAAACACTACAAAAAGGAAACATTCAGAGAAAAAGTTAAAACTATCTTCCATTCTATGGAGTGATGGGTAATGGTGTTTTACGCCCCAACGGCAAGAATTTTTCATTTGTATCGAGACGTCACCAGCTATAGGCGAAGGTGCATAAATTTCGAACCCATGACATCCTACTTACGGACGAGCACTCTACCAACTGAGCTACCAGAGTGGTTTTTCATTCTATGGAAATTACCGAACTATTTTTCTGTTGAATTAAAGTCATTTCATATCGAAAAATTACGGTGCATATAACTGATTGTTACATTAATTCACGTTGTGAGTTATAAACCAATGTTTTGTTCAGGAATTTTGTCGGAACTTTTAATTTTTGCACTTTTCAGTGGGACTTGTCCAAATGCAACACCATGACCAGTTTTTTCCCTTTATCAAGGAAAAATAATGTTTCAGGAGTGGAGAGGTTTTAAGCCCAATCAAGATTCTTTCACTTTTATCAAGACGGTCAGTTCAAGGATGATGGAGGAAACCAGAGTACCCAGAGAAAATCACTGACTTTTGGTAATCGAGCTGACTAATTTTCTGACACAATTGGGATTCGAACGTGCAAGGCACTGAATGTGATCCTCAAGCCACGACCCCATATCACCAATAAAAAGGGCAGTTGGCGACAGAAATAATTCGGTCTAAGTGTTATACAGCCTCTATGGTAAGTAGCACCAGAAATGTTCAGACACATTAGCAATTGATGCATTCTGAAGTATTTTGGAACATTTACCACACAATTTACTCGGACATAACGCCACGCAGATCATTAAAGACTTCGCTATTACTGAATAATACTGAAAGCCGAAGAACAATACGCATTTGAAATTCTTCATTGCAGGTCTTGTTGAATCGTTTCCGCATTTGAAATTCTTCAAAGTTTTGTTGAATCATTTCTCAATGATAAATAAAGAAGATTTGGTGTAACTTATTTGTAGCTAAAATTTTATTCTTGGCTGCAATAATATATCAATTCAGCATTGTAACAACTCCTAAACAAAATTTATTTTCTTTCAAAATCAAAAATTATATTTCTAGAATGATCTGGTGTGGCAAAAAATAAAATTTAGACATTTAAATTCTATGAATTGCTGTTGGAACTATAATAGTATAGTCAATCTACAGTTTGTCCTTAAATTAATTGCAACTTATAAACATAAAATGTTTATGGAAAATAAAGTCAAACTTGTCTATAAGAGGTCACACAAGGGAGCAAGTAAAAGTGACCTTTATAAGTAGGTGACCCTTATATACAGGTCCGAAAAATATGAATAAAGAGCAATTGTTATACAAGTTTAATGGACCTTATATAGAGGTGACCTTTGACTGTACATATAGCGTCAACCCTCTGCTATGCAGTACCTCACATGACACTGGTATTATCGGTGTTACTTCCCTTTAATCGAGTTAGATATTGATCTGTGAAAATGGTCTAACCTTCACAAGTTTTTACATACCAATAAATAAATAAATAATAAAACTTATCTTTTACTTCCATTCTTTTTCCCCCGATATACCTTTTAGATGTTCAGTTTATGATTTTGTTTTACTGCAACTAGCATTCAAACAATAGATAACCAGCACAGCCTATGCATTGTTTCATTAAATGAATTTTGGTGTTCGAGTCAGAATGCAAAAGTGGTAAAGTGGCATATCAACCATGAATGAAAAAATTCGACGGACCTGTACTGTAACCATAGTTACAAAGCTATTAATATTGATAAATGAGGTATTTTTCAGAGTCCCCCCCCCCCCCCTTTGTGGTTCTTTAAAAATTCTATGATACTACATGCAGTAAAGCCCCAATTTAACACCACCATTTGATGAGTCAGATTTTGACATTTTAAAGAAGTTTGGCTATATATACATCGAGGGAGCGTTATTAAGGAAACTTTAAAAGAAATAAACTTTGGTATTTAATAAATGATGTGACAGTAAACCAGGTATGATGTTTTCGAGGGACATTATAATGAGTTGAGTAATGGTGTTTAACGTCCCAGTCAAGAATATTGCACTTATATCGAACCATCGCCAACTATAGTCGAATGTTTAGAATTTTTCTTGTGCGTTGTGCTGATGGCATTGTCATATACCTTTTTTTTAAATTTAATTATAAAAAAAAGCTATACCTTTATTTGAATGTATTTTTTGATTAAATTCAAAAAATGGTATATGACAGCATTATACATACAGCAGGATTCTTTATCGTGCCACGCCTACCGTGAAACGGGACCTCGTTTATTTTAAGTTCCCATCCGAAAGAACCGTGACTTTCATTTCGTAATGCCGAGTGCTTGGCCGCGGAAAGAACGGTCACTACCCACATTCAAGTCTTGGGTAGATCCGATCGGGGTTCGAACCTACGGAACGAGCACCCTACCAACTGAGTTATCGCAGTGACCACATTATAATTAAGTTTTAGCGTGCTGTCGTATACTTTTTTTATCTGTTTATTCAAAACATAGTATATGACAGTACTTAGCGACTATCAGTGATTCTAATACATGTACTGTCTTGTCATGTTTGGCTGTTTCTGATATTTATTGGTATAATGTTGTATTCTTGGTTCCGTTGGCTGTTTCCAATACACTGTTATTCCTCTTCTACGTCTCAATACACTATTTGTTGTTTTTAAAACTTGACCAATGGTCATTTTTGTCCCGGTTGTCAGTGACGTAACCATTACAAAAACTGTCCCTGATAAGCTTGCAATACTTATAAAAACGGAGTAATAAATAATCACATCGAACCGACGTTTACTACCGAGTTGACAGGTGACGCAATCACGTCTTGACACAGCCGTCTATACCCAGAGGTCAAAGTCTAGAATCATACCTTGTAATAATTTTTGTACCTTATCCAATATACATGCTATCTAGATAAAATAAATTTGCGTTTTGTTTTTGGGTACATAAGTGATTTCAATTGCTGTTTTAAAGCAGCGCGCCAGGCCCCAGTTTCACAAACTTTCCTAAAATAAGATTTTTCTCAAATTAAGCAAATTGTAGCAATCTGTTTTGGAATTTAAATAATTAAATGAACAGCAATTGAATTAACTGACATTTTTGTCAGAACTAAATATATGTCTCGTTAGCTTTATGTGACCTTCAAAATGACCGTTATCTTAAAAATCAATTAAATTATTAATTTTCAAATTTGTCAGATTTCTTTGTTATACTCAGGCTGGGTTAAGAAAGGATCGTGAAACTGTGGACAACATTATTCCATCTACGTGACTATATAAGGAGACTTTAACAGCGTCATGATAAAGTCCCGGTTTTCTCAAACATTGTAAAAAGTAACATTTATATTGTCATTGTGTATGTTATGTAAACTAGAAAGACTTCGGAAATCTAATGTTTTCATTCTTGTTATAAACATCCTCTTGTACGGAGTGGCAGTACACAAAACTGGCTCAGGTGCGTGCAACATCCATTATGTCGCGAATTATTCGGATCGCTTACTAAAGTGAGTGAAATTTGATTTTACGTATCATACAGTTTATTTTATTTCACTGATATTGCAATATCACCAGAATACCTAGGCGAGTGGAGTGGAGTGGAGTACATTGTAATAGCGTTTTACGCCCCAGTCAAGATTATTTCACTCTTATAGAGGTGGTAAGTTCTGTAATGATGGAAGAAACCGGAGTTTTCGGGGGAAAACACAGATCTTTCGCGAGCTTACTTGCACATTTTCTCGTGTAATTATAATCAGGCAGTGAGAGAAAATGTTATCCGTATGGTGACATTTTAGACCATTGGTCACCAAGGTCCTAAAACCTAGTTCAGGTTGTTGAAATGTATTCCGTGAAACATTCCAAGCTTATAAAGCGGGTTGTCGAATTTTAAATTCACAAGGTTATACGTAGCTACGGCGTTGTGACTTTCATTTCCATATATAGATCATAATTATAACCGCCGGCAGTACTTAAAAGAAGTACATCTGACATGAATGTTGATTATTACACCTCAAGTCAGGGATGGAACTCCATATCTCTCATGCGACAAAAGCGCTGAGTTTACTAAGCTACTATACAGAAAAAAACTACAGAAATAAACATTTAAAAGTAGATTTATTAAAGATACAATGATTCTAAAGTCTCTTCTGACGGTAAAGTCAGAAAAAATCCAAATCTGATGCATTTTATACCAATACTTATCATTTTTTGCACTTTTATTTTCCAATAAAAATGCAATCTAACACATGTATACATGCAGTACTAGTATATTTTATCTATTTACTACTTATATATTCTCTATAACAACACAGTTAATACATCACACTTACCCAGAACTAAAGGAAGTAAAATGATAAAGGGACATAATTCCTACACTCCACTACAACAGAATGGCCAATATTGCATTTATAGCACATATATAGTCCAATCACTTCAACCTGCTGAGTTGATTTTAGATGTGCAACATATATTAAGCAAAACATCTTAGTTTAAATTGCATCATCAGACATCCCATCAAACCATGTTTTACTGATGTGGTAAACTATAACCTGTATATTTGCTTGTAAAACACCACTAGATAGAATTTAGTGCAAAACAATGTGAGGCAAAGGAGGCTGGTGGTTGTCATAGGAATAACAACATGGAGGCTGAATAACAAAATGGAGACTGGTGGTTGTCATAGGATAACAACATGGAGGCTGAATAACAAAATGGAGGCTGGTGGTTGTCATAGGAATAACAACATGGAGGCTGATGGTTGTCATAGCAATAACAACATTGACACTGGTGTTTGTCATAGGAATAACCATATGGAGCCTTGTGACTGTCATATAAATAACATCATAGAGTCTGGTGGTTGTCATAGGAATAACAACACTGGGACTGTTGGTTGTTTTGTTAAAACTAATATTTTTCTACTTGCATCAGTGTTCAGAAATGATATAGCACTAAACAGTAAACTAGTCTTGCTTAATCCGATTCTGCTTAAACATAAAACACACCATCTATCTTGATAACTGGACTTTTAATCAAATTTCAGATCTAACAACAGATTTTTCTATCATTCTCCTAGCCGATCTCATGGGAAAAATTTTCTAAGCTAAAGCAATGAAATAATACACAAAACCAGACATGAACAAGAGGTAAACCTGGTAGTGAAAGAATGTTGTTGTTTTTTTTTTTGCATAGAAATATGACAAATGTAAACATAGTAAAGGGGGATATAATTCTGTGTATTCTGTAGCACCCATTTCTTTTCTTCCATAGCACCAAATGTTCATCAAATGAAAAGAGAATGTTGACTATAACTACCACCTGTTCAAACTTAGGTAATATTACTGTTAAAAACTGGATTTTTTAAAGAGAAAAAAAAACTGGATTTATTACAGAGAATAATTAGTCAATAGATAAAATATATTCCTCCTTTTGAGTAACTACAGAGTCCCGACCTTATACCAGGGATCAATTAGAATAAACAGGGGTCTAGTAGCCCATGCGGCCTAAATTTTTCCCCAGGCTCCTTTTATATTTTTCTACCATGTATTACGGTACTATATTAATTCATCCCTTGAAGCACAATGAGCCCAGTCACAAAATAGACTTCTTCCTTGCAAACTTCTTGGAATACGTAATCCTTCCCCAAACACCTTAATATGCAGTCCTCCTACATCCCAACCCCTGAAAACACACACACACACACAAACACTAATCTATAAGTTTTATTGTTTTTCTGAAACCTTGTATCCAAAACAGGAGGCCAAAACCATATTCATTTTACTTTGGAATGTGGAATTAGATGAATTTTTTTTTTGGCATATATATTACCCAGTATATCTTAAACTAAAGATGGAAGGGGGGTCGGCACTCAGTTACTCAAAAGGAGTAGCATGTATAGAAATATACTCTCTATCAAATAACATTTGTGCAAGAGTTGCTTAGTTTGTATATATATACACATTTATATACAACATACAAATAACATTTAATATAACAAATAGTTAGCCGATTTAACAATATATAATAACAATATAAACTGCTCATTAACAATATCATATTTAAACAACAAAATTTTTATACCCCCTGAGCAGTCAGAAAAAAAATCATAGCCATATATTATAACAAAATGCTCTCTACTTGTCTACCCCTACCAGTTATATCCTAAACAAAGGGAAGATAACTAGGATGAAATATTAATTTATCTCAAGTTCTCTCAAGCACCTGCTTCATTCCATCTTTGACAGTGAAAAGTAAATATTCCTTAATGAAAATAAGTGGCCATAGAATAAATGACTCAACTGTAGATTAACTTGTTATTGGGAAAAAAACTTCTAAAACTGAAATTGCATTTTTGCATTTCTTTCTTAACTTATCTCACTTTTTAAAAATTAAATATGTGTACTTATTCATTAAATTTCAAATGAACATTTCTAATCTTGGAACAAACCACGAGCCTAAAAAAACAAAAGACTTTTATTGAAAAGGGCCTTTAGTCTGAAGATTACTCCCATCTTTGACTGGCTACCATCTTAGGTGTACATTTCATGGGGCAGCAATAGCCTGAAGATGATCCTCATTGATGACTGGCTGCCATGTAACATGTACATTTCATGGGGGCAGCAATAGTCTGAAGATGATCCCCATTGTTGACTGGCTGCCATGTAACAGGTACATTTCATGGGGGCAGCAATAGTCTGAAGATAATCCCCATTGTTGACTGGCTGCCATGTAACAGGTACATTTCATGGGGGCAGCAATAGTCTGAAGATGATCCCCATTGTTGACTGGCTGTCATGAAACATGTACATTTCATGGGGGCAGCAATAGTCTGAAGATGATCCCCATTGTTGACTGGCTGCCATGTAACATGTACATTTCATGGAGGCAGCAATAGTCTGAAGATGATCCCCATTGTTGACTGGCTGCCATGTAACAGGTACATTTCATGGGGGCAGCAATAGTCTGAAGATGATCCCCATTGTTGACTGGCTGCCATGTAACAGGTACATTTCATGGAGGCAGCAATAGTCTGAAGATGATCCCCATTGTTGACTGGCTGCCATGTAACAGGTACATTTCATGGGGGCAGCAATAGTCTGAAGATGATCCCCATTGTTGACTGGCTGCCATGTAATCTGTACATTTCATGACAGCAGTAGAGAAAGAAAAATTTGCACAAATTTAAAAAAAAAAAAGAAAAACATCAAAATAGCACCAATAAGATAACAGTTTCTCACAAATTCCACAAAATTGTAATGCCACAAAAATCCACATGATTAGCACTTTTAAAAGCTTAAACAGTAACTAGACAACAAACAAAAGTAATTTTATGAAATGTTCAATAGACAATTCTAGACCAAGTGTTGAGCTAATATTAGATGTCATGTTCAAAGTTCTTATCATCTCAAACTAATACTGGCTGTCACATTCAAGGCTCATATCATTTGCATTCATTATCATGCCTATTTTACAATGCCATGTCTCATTTCACATGATTCTAGGCCATTCCATTTGATCAATTGGAAGTGAGCTTCCCCATTCTGGACCATTCCATTTTATCAAATGGCAATGAACTACCTGATTCTAGGCCATTCCATTTGATCCTGATTCTGGATTTTGGGACTTCAAAATACTGTGGTGATAAGTGATGTGACAAATATTTCAAGGTGAATTTTAATAAGGTTTTACAGAATATCAACTGATCAATTCGGTTTGCCACTGTACCATGTGATCAACATCCTTTAATGTATATGTGGGATGTTTTGAAAATAAATTATGTCCCAAATTCCCATAATTTAAACTTGAACTGATCTAATAGAAATAATTGTTCTGTGCCAACGTTAGGGGGTAACAGATGTCACAGCAGTGAACCCAAATGGGTAAAATTAAATGTGTTGCTTAGGATTGCTCCAAAACCTTTAATCATTACAAACAATATAAGCTCAAACTTGAATCAATATCTAGATTTAAAACAATTTATTATCAATATAACATAACAAACAATATGATAACAATGAGGTAGAAATGTGTTGTTACATATATAGATCTACTTTTTATGTTTATAGGTAATAATCAGAAATGTTCATTACATCAGTCATATCTGACATGTTCATTACATATCTGACATATTACATATCTGACATGTTCATTACATATCTGACATGTTCATTACATATTGGACACTTTCATTAAGTATTGGACATGTTCATTACCTATCTGACATGTTCATTTCATATTGGACATGTTCATTACATATCTGACATGTTCATTACATATTGGACTGTTCATTACATATCTGACATGCTCATTACATATTGGACATGTTCATTTATACATATCTGACATGTTCATTACATATTGGACATGTTCATTACATATCTGACATGCTCATTACATATCTGACATGTTCATTACATATCTGACATGTTCATTACATATCTGACATGCTCATTACATATCTGACATGTTCATTACATATCTGACATGCTCATTACATATCTGGCATGCTCATTACATATTGGACATGTTCATTACATATCTGACATGCTCATTACATATCTGACATGCTCATTACATATTTGACATGTTCATTACATATCTGACATGCTCATTTATACATATCTGACATGTTCATTACATATTGGGCATGTTCATTACATATCTGACATGCTCATTACATATTGGACATGTTCATTACATATCTGACATGCTCATTACATATCTGACATGCTCATTACATATCTGACATGTTCATTACATATCTGACATGCTCATTTATACATATCTGACATGTTCATTACATATTGGGCATGTTCATTACATATCTGACATGCTCATTACACATGTTCATTACATATCTGACATGCTCATTACATATTGGACATGTTCATTACATATCTGACATGCTCATTACATACTGGACATGTTCATTACATATCTGACATGTTCAATACATATTGGACATGTTCATTACATATCTGACATGCTCATTACATATTGGACATGCTCATTACATATCTGACATGTTCATGCTCATTACATATCTGACATGTTCATTACATATCTGACATGTTCAATACATATTTAACAGTAATAACCAGAAATGTTCAATCTAATAAATGTTCATTACATAGATTAATTTGATCTCATTCATTTTCTACTTAACGCTTAGAAAAATACATACAAATTGTTTCCCTTACTAAGTTCAGACATTGCAAATAAAAACAGTCAGATGATCAAGATTCCAAACCAGAACATGTCATCTACATGCTTGATCACACCCTTAACAACTTCAGTCTTATTCTTTAAATAGAAAACTAGAATAGCACTTATTTTGATTCCCTTGGTTCAGTCACAGATAAAATTTCACAAATTTTCACAAATAAAGATATATGTGATCTTTGTTCAACAGCGATTTAGACTGATTTACAGAATTTCATTGTAAAGCATCCAGTTGAAATTATTGAAATTACCACAACTGAAAGTGGCCTCAATAGGTAACAAATGTGAGATATATTTCAACAAACAGAAAAATTAAAACAATAAAAAAGTTTTTTTTTCAAAGTGCAAAACTGATGATGGCAGTTAACAAAATTTGACCAAACCCTACTCAATATTCAAACAAAATCTAAAATTAAAACCAAGAACAATAAATCTTACATATTAAAGTGATATACAAATATCTTTGAATTACAAAGTATTTGTTGAAAATTAGGTCACAGTGACCTAAATATAACCAATCATCAAAAATAACCATAAGACATCAAAAACACTTATCAAATATATATAGAAACCAAAATAAAGTTACTTAGAAGTTAAAAAAAATTATGACAAATGTATCATTATCCAAATCAAATTCATGGATAAAAATAGACCAATTTAAAACAAAAACAAACATGTTAAGCAAATGAAGCAGGCACCTTTAACTTTGACAGCTTGTAATTCAAATTATGAAATGATGGCTCTGTATCAAATATGATTAATGTTTCTTGGAAACACAGGGAGTTTTTATTACACTGGGAGGGTGTTATAATGAAGGGGTAACTATAGCAACTAGATAAACTCTGTAGTTTTACCACAGATTTAATTCCACATTATTGCACTTGATTTAAAATCAGCTCTAAATAACACAGGATAATCAATAACAAACATCAGTCCACAAGTATTATTATTATCAACCTATACATCAGTCCGCCTATTATTATTATCAACCAATACATCAGTCCAACTATTATTATTATTGACCTATACATCAGTCAACATGTATTATTATCAATCTAACTGTCCAATTTCCACTTATTTACTCGGATTAATAAAGATTGAATGGTTCCCCTGATAGACCAGGTTATCATACTGGCTATTTAGTTTTATAAACAGAATTTATAAGATATGGTGTGAAATTTGACCTTAGCTGGCTAGAAAAAGATGAATACTTGTAATGGACATATGTACTAGGTTACTTTGTAATGGACATACTTGGTGAGGGGCAGGTGTATTGTTCAAGATGAATGATCACCAGTGGTCTATTGTCCACTACAGCAGCTGTTCCACTAAGGAGTCAAACAGGACAATAGCTAAATATTAATCCCATGCTGTTTTTAAATCTATTTTAGAAGCCACTTAACTGGCTGGTGAAGAAATTAACTTTTCTTCTCACAAGGCTGATTTATTGCCTCCAACAAATAAACAGTTCATTAGAATATTTTATTCATGACAGAAGTATTTTCTTTTGAAAAGTGAGAGAAAAAAACACCTTAAATCATGGACAGAGGCTTGATTTACCTAACTATCAAAATTAAAATAATAAATTAAAAGCACTATGTGATATCTTCTGGAAAAAAAACACAAAACAAAATAAACAGACAATATCTAAGTTATTACCTCGTAATTATAACTTATTCCAAAATTCCTATTTTTTTAAAAAATAATTTAAATTCAAACAATTTTCATTATAAATACTAATTTTTGATCTTTTGATAGTTAAAATTTATACATGATAGTCTGCCATCAAAATTCAAATAATGCAGTTTTTTGACCAAAAAAAATAAAAATAAATAAATAATAATAATTAAAACAAAAAAACCAATTAAAGAAACAAAGGCTAAAAAAAATTAAAAATTTTGTTAATAATTGAAAAGATAAAATCATGAAAACCAACAAAAATTTTAAAATTTTAAAACCTAATATTAAGATAAAATCATAACACAATGTCATACTGTACTGGCAAATAAGTTGATATACATATACATCTATGTAAGAAAGCACCAAAATGATTTGCTGGTAGTAAAAATTCCATTAATGGACATCTAAGACAAAATCACTTCATTTAATTTACCACAATATGTTTAATGAGGTTCGCTGGCATACCACGAAATCAATACCCCTTAAAGTTTGTACCAAATGTTTTAGAGAGATATCTATGTTACTAATTCCGACAATAACATAAACCTTTTTGGGAAAACACCAACTTTTACTTTTCATATCCAATGGAAATAATAGTTTCGTCCAAAATTTAAGGAGTATCATGTGGTATACTGTTGAACCACATTGTAAGAAAACACATTTGACAAATTTACAAGCAACTTTTAAGCTGCAAAAAACATAGATAAACAAATTAAAATAAATAAAATATAATTAATTAATTAACAGTCACTTCTAATGATTTAATATCATCTAACAGAATCTTGAATCTTCATGGCCATTTTTTGACAAAACCGTTAACATATTAAATTAGACACATAAAAAGAGTTATCTCCTCTTTTTTGAAGAATATACCACTAGGATACTATTAACAAAATCAATCATCTATAAATAAATGCACTCTTCTAAAATCTTGTCATTTAGAAATGCCACAAACATCGCCATAACATTGCAATCATCAAAACAAAACCAACGGAAAATGTCTTGCATCAAAATTATGCACCAAATTCCCGATTCAAATAAAAAAAATCCACGAGATTCAGCCATATTGAATGACACTGTAATTAATCTTTATGCTCTGCTCCAAAAGGAGATTCATTTATGCACCAAAATAGCTTCAAATCCCTTCACAAACTCTTCTGGACTTTTATCCTGTTTGCACTGTTTGTTTTTTCTCTGAGGTGACATGAGCATCCAACATTTCTTTCAGAAGGTCACTAAAGGTCACAACTCCTTCATTTTTCAGTCTTTGGAAATGAGAAATCCCTCTTTCACCTGCCTGTCTTATATGTGTCAATAACAGAAGTACTGATGGTGTATGTCTTAAATTATCTGGATGATACTTCTGGACAATGTCCACTAAAGCATCTAGAATAGACTGTCTCATGTCATATAATCTACTAAAGCTGGACAACCTTCTTACTTCTGTAAAATACAATTTTGGAATAAGAAAGAGATCAGTACATTTTGCTTAATCTTGCATACAATTGTCAAAATTACCTCAAGCATATCTGCCAAACTTAAATTCCCAAGTGGGAGGGAAGTGGGAGAAATGGGTTTATTTCACCTTAAGTGTGAGGTGGAGTGGAGTAATTGTCTTTTAATATGCCCCAGTCAAGATTCTTTCACGTGTATTGAGGTAGTCAGTTCAGGGATGGTGAAAGAAACAGAAGTGCCTGTTGAAAACCACCACTCTTCAGGAAGCAAACTGACAAACTTTTTAACACTAGAATTTTCCTAAGTGGAGTTTGAATCCAGGGGGTGAAAGGTGCAGTGAGCTATAAATGTACAACCGATTGGCCACCAGTGGTGGAAGGTGGGAGATGTGTGTAAAAATTGGCAGAATTGACAGGTTTGCTCATGTAGCTAGATAAACAAAAACAGCATAGCTTACCTGCACACCATGCTCATCTTAACACTTTAACATTTGTTTATCAAAAACATTACACCAAAAACACTAATGATTATTGTGAAACTCATGTCTGGTGCATGGTACATATATTTAAATTTAATAAATGGCATGTTAAATGTATTCAAAGTATTCCAATATCACTGTTTGTATTTTATTTTTTATTTTTTGTATTTCCTACTGACAAAATAACAACATATTTACCACATGTCATGTACTTGCTGAGGATTTTAAGGCAAATTTTTGGCTGGGAACTATGTAGACAACCTTTAGAAAATATTGGGCTTGCTTGATGCAGGTGGGTGGGGGGTGAGACATATTTACTGGGGTGACATATATGCAGAGATATACAGTAGATACATTATGATGGTTCGATGTGTTTACATATAAATCAAAAAATGTGATAAGTTTGGATATAAACTCTTTGAAATGTTAGAGGAATGCATGCTCACTGAAATATTGATAATTATGTAAAAGACGGGTTCGGGGTTCAAAATTCACAGGGTCCAAGGTCCAGGACTTACTGATTTTACATTGAGACTGTTGATATTCTGGTGAACCTGCCATATTTTACAAGGATAATACCATTTTTAATTGATAACATAATTGCTATGATGATATTGGACTTTCAAAACTTATTGGACTGCCAAACATAAAGGCAAAAGGTCCTGGACCTTCCATTAAAAAACATAATTTTGAACCCTTACAAGGCTGAAATTAAATTCTTTGATATAACTCAGTATTTTCTTTGCGTTTGATATAAAGAATATACTAGTCAACCAATATTTAAGCTCCAGAATACATTTTAATAAAATTTTGATAAAGAGTAAATGCAACAATTTCAAAATCTACTCTTTTGGAAAATAGGCCAAGGCCAATAAGGTTATCTCAACATGTACAATTTTAGCCTAAATGTGTTGAAATCACAACGTGAACCTAAATGGTGATGACAGATTGAACCCCATGGTGATGACAGATCGAACAAACATGTTGACAGGGAAGCTGTGTTTTGGTTTATTTTTATGACTAATCTCTTACCAGCATTGACTAAAACTGTTGCTTGTAGTAGTAGAATTTCATCTTTATGTAGATGATAGCTCTCCATTTGTTCTGATACAGCAGCAACCTGCTCAAAAACCTCAGTCATACCTATGGTCTCCCAATGTGTTCTGAAAATAATTCAAGAAAAATTCCTCAAATTCTGTTAGTGTAGTATTATTCAGAGTACCAGTTTTCACTTACTGTATTTCGTGGTCAAACATTTTTCCATGAAAATTTGTACATATGTAAAGTACCGGTAACATAAATTCTTGATCTTATAGTCAGTTTCGTAAGTCTCTGAATATTACACATCACAAAAAAAGTAAAACATAGCACTGCCGTGCTGTTGTACGGCATAGTGGAGAAAATGGCGTTGTGGCAAGACAGAATATAACCGAAAATCCCTGATCTATGCATAGTCCGACAGATGTTTTTTGGAAAAAGAAACAATGTACCAAACCATGTATTGCTAAATTAAATGGTAGAAAATAATAATTTCATAAATATATGAAAAAGACAACCAGTAATTAAAATTTAATAAAGTCGTACACGATCGTTTGTCATTTCGGATAGAGAGAAAGTAGAGTTTTGCAGACCCTACCGTCGCTATGAGGGGGTAAATTCTAGCTGTTGTATGCAACTGGATAATTTGCTGTTAAATCTGGGTTTTAATAAACTGCTGATTATCACACAATATTCCCGTTTCATTTTAATGGTCAAGTATTTAAAATCCACATGTGGTCATTTGCACACAACACTGTATGAATTATCTCCCTTTCACGAAAGTGAAATCTAATCGATAAACAGTTTTAAAATATGACACAATATGCCTCAACATCAAAATACGTTATCATACCCTTCAAAATAAATTTAAATTACCGTAGATTTCATGAAGAATTAATTAATCAACCTGCCATTGCTGTTTATTTCATAAAAAGTTATGATTTTACATCGTAGGACGCAAACTTCTCGGACTACTTTTTATTGTAAACACGAGATCAGTTCGCCACATTGCAGAAATTATTGGATGCATCCCGTCGCAATATTTTACTAGATTCCGAAATATATTCCGAAAATTTATTCCAAATGTGCATTTGTAACCAAATGCATTACCCGTCTCAGAATACATATCTCACGATAAAACAGATATATTTCTTTCACACTCATTTACCAGGCGCACTATTTCCATGCGTACTCATATCTTATAATTTCATAGCAAAGAAGCCTGATATCTTGGAAGGAAGCGATAGCAAAGTACGCGTTTACTATCGTGAAACACTGTACACAAATGGGTCAAAGAATAAATGGGCCGGGTTGTCATTAAGTCAGGTGCACATCTTTGATAATCTTTTGATATATACAGTACAAAGTAACAAAGTTTCAAAGTCTGGAAAAATGGGGAAAAAAATCCTGAAATACTTCCAAAAAGTCAGGTGCATATCTTCAATATTTATAGAAACAATTTGTGAAGTTTAAAGGTTTTTGATTGAAAACTGTAGGAGTAGTTGAGTTCACAAAGTAGGTACCCCATTAAAAAACTTGCTAAAAAGTGACTAAGTTTAAAAGTCTGGAAAAATGGGAAAAAATCTTGAAATATTTCCATAAAGTCAGGTGCACATCTTCAATATATAAAGAAACATTTTGTGAAGTTTCAAGGTTTTTGGTTAAAAACTGTAGATGGAGTTGAGTTCACAAAGTTGGTACCCTATTTTCCCTGCCCGCCCGACATTCACCATACTATAAACCAGATTTGCACTCCGTGCAACCCGGCCAAAAATTACAAAAAACACTTAACAATTGAACTGTTTAGAAATGCGGTTCATAGTCGATATGAACGCAATTGATATGCAAGCAAACTGAATAACGCGTGTTAGCGCGTTATGATTACTTTGCCTTGCATATCAATTGCGTTCATATCGACTATGAACCGCATTTCTAAACAGTTCAATTGTTATATTTACGTTTAAAACTATTTTCTTTACTTTTCCTTGGTTCAAAATCATTTTAGAAAATTTTAATTCCGCGCTTTGTCAACAACGATTTTCGATTAACGGAACAGCAGATCCAACTGATCAGCTGTGCAGCTAGTTTGGCACCAGAAATTCTAGGACAAAATAATGCGTGGAAAAAACAACAAATTGCATACAAAATTTCTACTAGATTGTTCAATTTTTTATTAAATACAATTATTTCGGTAATAAATAATCACAATTATGCAAACAATCAATAAAAAGTTAAAACTAAATATATTGGGTCATAGGTTTGTGGATGTATTAAATGCGTGAAGTGGTCAAGTCATACGCCGATTGTTGTGAATGGAATTCCTGTGACGTCACCAAGGTAAATCTTGCAGTTCATAGCCGATATGAACGCAATTGCTCTGAAACCTTGTGTAGAAGACAGAAAACAGACAAAATGTAAATATAGAAATTTGAACCTGTGAAATTACCAGTAAGTACATTTACAGTACATGAACAAATCTGCATTAAAAACACCTCTAACCAATGTCTACTACTCATGGTGGATGTCTTATACTTGAACTACTGTCTGTACCTCTGTCCTTGTAACAGCTTTTTTACTGATAATTCATAACATATTCAATAAACCGGAATAAAGTTTGATATCACTCCTTCATTTGAATCAAGCCATGAAACTGAAATTCACTATGTGCATCCATCATTATGATAGATCATCCATTGTAAACATATTTAATTTTGCGTGTATTTATTTTTGCAGTAGAGGAAAGTTAGACATATCTGTGTAGTTAAATTTTCGCATTTTTTGAAATATGAACTACATTCGTATATATAAAACAATAAGCATAATGTTATATTTTCGCACAAAACAAACGACCACGTAATAAGCAGAAATGAGTACACAACAAAAATACTTTATCAGTATGTACACAGAAACACACACAGTCACAGTCACACCCAGACAGAGAGAGAGAGAGAGATGTACAGTAGATTGATTGCAATGTTCTAAATAACATTTGTTTATATTATACAATTATTATTAAAAAATTTCATTGTTTATTCATTTTTTTTTTTTAAACTTATTGACAATTTTTTTAGAAACTGTAACTAAACAAATGGGTAGTTTTACTTTTTATTTATTATGTGAAAATTTATCAACAAAAAATATGTACAAGTACCCCTAAGGGTAAAACCATATATTATAATATACATATGTATATATATAAGAGGTTATGTTAATCTATCCATCAATTTATGGCCAGGGGTGTAGTCCTAAGAACAGAGGGCTAGCTATCTAGGAATCCAGACATATATGTGTGATGTTACTGACTTTAGACATTGTTCTTGACATAATACAATGTGTATATATATTAACTAACAATAAAAGCTAAGTACTGAATCATTGCAAGGACAGAATATGATGTTACAACTACAAGTGTGACAACCCTTCAGGGCCTCAGTAGCAGGGAGGTCTAAAACATGCCTCTCAGCCAAGGTTTGAATTTCGCTTGAGACAGATCCTAGTGCAAGAAATTTTGTCAGTTAACTTACTGAAGCACAATGGTTTCCTCTGGGCACCCAGGTTTCCTAAACCATCCCTAAAATGACCACCTCAATATTAGTGAAAGAATCTTGACTGTGACATAAAACACTTGGTGACTACCCTTTAAAGATTGGACAATGGAAGCTTTAAATTATCCTTAACCATTAAACTGTCTAGAAATGGCGTTTATAGTGCTATAACTTCCATTGCCATGCAAAGCAAACTGAATGACGCGCGCTAGCACATTATGACTAGTTTGCTTTGCACAGCAATGGAAGTTATAGTACTATAAACACCATTTCTAGACAGTTCAATGGTTATATTTACATTTTGCATTTTTTTGAACATCTTGTTTTTGTTTTTTAATCCTGAAATAAATTTAAAACACTGTCGTGAACGACATGCAATTTCAATTCCTGGAACAGCCTATCAATGACATCACGAGCATAGTTGTGACCAAGCAAGAAATGAGTGACGTCACATTAGCAAATGTAATTATAGTCCTATAACTTCATTTGGTCTAAAACAGAGTTTAATACAATCAAACACCATAAATGTAAATATTATATTAATATTTTACACGTTCAGCAAAGTAATCAACATGCTTTCAGCAAGATGCTTTATATAGATCAATCTTCTTTTCAAAACTTATTTATCCAGATTTGATCCATCACAAGAAATTATGATTTATTTCATTGAACATGAAAGGTGGTAATGCTTATTGATTATGTAATTGGCACACCATAAAAATTTCTCCAAATATTTATGTCCAAATTAATGAGTTTAGTCATTTTTGTGGTTTAAATGATCAAAATTCTGGAGCTGCACAAAACCTTAATTAGAAAAAAATTTTTTTTATCAACAATCCTACTGCCCTCTCTCTCACTGTATGCATGTGTCTAAGTGTCTGTTTGTCTGTAAGTGCATACAAGATAAAATAAATACACCTGACTCACCTGTCAAGTATTAAATCTGGGGCAAATACCAATCTCTTTCCTTCATGTTCCATGGAGCGGAAAGCACAGTTTAGTAATAATAGCTCCATCCAACAGCATTCTATTAAATGGACCTGGTCACTTAATGATAGATCTATGTAACCTAGGGATAAAAATTTAACTTTGTCATAAAAAGATTATCACCTGTAGGAACTGTTACTTCCTGTTAGCACCGATAGGCATCTAAACACAAATACATGCCTACCTTTTTACAGGTAAAACAGGTAACAATTCATTTTAAGGACATAAGGACTCCAACCAAGTGTCAATAACCATACAAAACAATTTAATAATGAAGATAAAGTGACCGCAAGATGACCAAAAGTCTAATACAGTGTCCTGAGATCAATCTGATCAACTTGAGATGTTATAATGAAATTTAGACCAAAAGTTTAGCACTCATATCAGATTGGTTTGAGATTTTAGAATAAAATTGAAATGACCACAAATTGACCAAGAGTTTACATTGTGACCAGAGTTATACCTGGTAGATTTAAGATTTTATAATGAAGTTTTAATGACCACAAACTGACCAAAAGTTTAAAACTGTGTCTAGAAATATATCTGAATGGCTTGATACATATAACTGTCCTAGCATGTGTTTTACTGGTACCCACTCTGACAGGCAATTACACCTTGATTTGGCCACAGGGTCTACCTTGATAATATCATAATAGCCCAGGTACATTTTTATTTTACACAAGCCGATTCAGACACCTATGTGAATTTGTGAAAACATTTATAGATAAATTCTATGATAACTTTAAAATGAAGAATTTTTCTGTGTGTAAATTTCATTTCTTGGTCAATGGTTCGTAAAACCTCATTATATTTCCCTTTGATAACTTTGCTATCTCGCTTGCTTTTCGACACTGTATTGTGATGTCTCAAAATCTTTTTTTGTTACGTTTTTTTTTAAATATGTCTCCCTTCATTTATAGCCAAAACTTTTTGTAATGCCAAAAATTGACTGAACCAATAGTGGCAATTAATTGACGTATCGCCAGCCACGCCTTTTATGTTCCGACACTGGCCTCCATCACGGTACTAAAGCAGCGTCACGGCAACTAATGATGTACTAGTGTCAGTGAGGTCATTAAATAACACAATTCAGGCCGAGTTTTCATTCTTTTGTGTGTAATTCAAGCATGTCGGGCCTTTGTCGGAACATTGTGGGCATGGCCGTCGATCTGTCAATTGAGGTTTTACTGTATGTGTAAAATCTGTTAATAATGCAGTCAATTACTTTACTCCTGTTCTTATTGCCAATGTTTGTTAAAATGACAAGTTATATGTTTTATTAATAATACTAAGTTTTTTGTCTATATAACTATTTTAAATTAATACCAAACCTCATTTTCTAAACCCTATAAATTTTGACTGGCACAAATATACAGTATAACGATAACATTGCCACCTTGCTTAAAACATTGCCACCTTGCTTATTGATAACATTGCCACCTTGCTTATTGATAACATTGTTGCTTATTGATAACATTGTCACCTTGTGTATTAATAACATTGCCACCTTGTTTAAAAACATTGCCACTTTGCTTATCGCTACCATATTATGACTATAAGTCTGTAAAATAAAAAAATCATGTTTTTTTTATAAGCCTTTCCTCAATTTATTGCCAAGCCCCTTTCTTACACTAAATGTGACTAAACAAATGGTGACAATAAAAGTTTTTCCTTTACAATCAAACCTGTGTATAAAGGCCACCGAAAAGAACCAGAAAAAGTGACCTTTAAATGGCATGTGGTCTTTATATAGAGGTTCAAATAACATGAATAAAAAGCGATTGAGTTAAAAAAATGTATTGGTCTTAAAAACAGGAGTTACATATAGAGGTGACCTTTAGGTGCTGGTTTGACTGTATATATAAATTTGTATTTACCTGGTACATTTTTGGCCCAATTTATCAAGTGAACCAGTTCTCTTTCTGCGAGTTTTGATAGAGAGTTTAATAAATGAACTCTGGACGGAGGTAAACCATGATTATGGAAACTCTCTACGACAGGGAGGTCAGCTTTAGCTAGTGCATCCAATATAGCAATAGTCTGGGATCGTCTGGGATTCTGTAAAATAAAGATTTATATGGTGAAAGTTACAATTGTTTTGGCATTCCCTTCAATAAACCTTGTGTAAACAACTGTAGATATTTACCAATAGCTTTAGTAGGGCATGTGTAACCTTGTTTGTTTCCTTTGGCATTGACAAGTGGCCTGGTTTTCATTTGATGTCATTAAATTGAACATTAAAACTTTGATGGGCCAAATATACTGTGGTACCGAATGTGGTTCTATTTGAGCCTCCTTTTGATCATGTGACATGGATTGTAAACTTAAAAATAAGATTTGAAATTTTTCATGAACAATGAAGCTATTCAGTAATTTGCACATGACCACCTGAAATGATCACCCAATAAATTCAGTACAATCAAAGTTCAACCCTTGAAATATCATTTATAAATTGGGGAATCATTTGGTCTTAACGGGAAATGACTATATGCATCCATGATTGCCATAAAATATATGTGAAATGAGTACAACATTGCTGCTATGTGTGAATGTTGTAAGTTGAAATCATGAGGAAAATGGCAGATCCTTTTGTGCATACCACAACATCACTTCAGTTATAAACCTTTCATTTTCAGCATGCAATGTCCCCAAAGCGGAAAATGTTTTCTTTCCTTTATTTAGAAATATTTTATGATAATAAAGTATACACAGAGCAAAGTCAATTATGCTTAGACTCAAGTGAACAATATTAAGCATTAAAGTTTATTGGATTGTCTATAAATAGTGCGTAATCAATGAATTCATCGCCATGAATACAATAACTCTAATATCAGACATCCATATGACCAGTAATGACATTTTTTATAACTGTAAAGTTCATGAAACATCGAGTTCTTAAAATTGAAAGAATGGCCCTTTATGGGGCCTGCAAGGCCGGATACCATAACCCCTTTATTTATGCAACTAAGCTTAAAGTCCTTCACTTGGACAGGATTGACAAATACATTTAACTTAAAACTTTTCTAGATGTATATATACCTTTGAAGGATTCGGACTACCACCACTTGTAGAATTAACTGTGTTATCCATTGAATCAGCCCTGTTGCGTTTTAATGTCTGCTTTGACATACTGGATGATAAATTTGAGGAATTTTTTCTTTCTTTCCTTTGTGTACCTATAAAAATTAACATGATTGATTGATTGATTAATTAATTAATTGGGGATTTATGTCTCAGACAAATCCCAATCAATCAATCAGTCAATATAAATATGCACTGAGTAAAAACATTATACCAGTACTGTACTGATAGGTTACATTGTCAAGTTTTTTGTTTTCGATACCTCATAGAACTACCAGTATATCAACTTCTTATTTAGACTGAATATGAAACACACATGAACAGGTAAAATAATTGGATTAAATGCACCCTATGTACGATCCCTAATTTTGAAGCACAACTATAGTAGCTTAGTTGGTAGAGTGCTTGTCACATATATGTGTGAAGTTCAGGTTAGATTTTGGGTCAGACCTGGCCAAAACTTGACAAAAGGTAGTGACTTGGTTTTTTTTGCCAAGCACTCAGCATTTAGAATTGAAAGTAGCAAGTCCTTTGAAAGAGACTTAAAAACCAATGCCCTTTGTCACAGTAGCCATGGCACGCTGATGATCCCTAATATTGAGGCACAACTATAGTAACTTAGTTGGTAGATGCTTGCTCCTATGAGTGAAGTTCTGGTTCGAATTTGGGTCAGACCTGACCAAAAATCGAAAAACAATTGTGAATGTTGTTGTTTTTTCCCAAGCACTCAGCATTTAGAATTGAAAGTAGCAAGCCCTTTGAAAGAAACTTAAAAACCAATGGCCTTTATCACAGTAGCCATGACACGCTAATGAACCCTCTCTTCACATTGCTATTGAGCACATTGCAAAAGTAAAAATTCCTGCCACTTCTTCAACTATAACTGGTGGCATCTCAATGTAAATAAAAACTTCTTAACAGAGATGTAGAACCTTATTCAATCAATCAATCTATCTTAAAGTAAGAATTTCATAGAGTGATATTTAGCATCAACCCTATTAATACATTCTAGATTAATAACTTTTAAGTATTTTAAAAAGTTAACAAGGTTTACCTTTGTTCATTCCCACTTCGTAACATTTGCGTAAACGACACGCTTGACAACTTTTCCTTCTGTGTTTATCAATAGTACAAGTGTTTGTGGCGGGGCATACATAATCCACTGGGCCTAAAAATACAAAATGCCTTCATGTTTTACACATCCAATAACTAACTATGAATTAAAGGACACACTTAATTTATAAAGCAAGACTAATACATTTGTATATACATATATATACATATTATTCCAAATATGTCAACAGTTTATCCTTTGTGTGAGATAAATTTATATATTTAAACTTAAAAATAAGTTAAAATGTTTTCTAAAACATAACTGAATTTATTCTTTGTAAATCATGTTTCACCGTAGTGTAATGGTTCTTCTTGTTACATAGTATCAATCATTTGATAATAGTATCAATTATTTGATACTATGTAACAAGAAGAACCGTTACACAACGGTGAAACATGTTTTACAAAGAATAAATTCAGTTATGTTTTAAAAAACATTATAACTTATTTTCAAGTAAAGAATATATATGTATATATAATATAAAATACCTGGCCCTTCATATGTGTGAAAAAAAACAATTATATATAGGTGTGTAGGTGTGTATGTATAGGTGTGACAAAAAAACCAATATATATCTTTATGTCATAAGGTTTTGCTTTTATCTTAAATTAGTAAAACATTTGATATCCTCTGTGAATCGACTAAGTTGAACTTTACAAAGCAATAAAGACAAATATTGGAAAAAAGGTACAATTTGCATTACACAAAACATGATCTTGTTTTTAATTTCATTTAAAAATGAAATTACATAGATCTGAGATAGGTGTCCTAAAGTTAGTAACTGTATGTTTGAATTTCAAACCCTTAATTACCTTGACCCTTCAAGATAGGACCTTTGTTCAAGAATATACATGTCATGGGGTCACAAACATCATTTGTGTCTGTTCTCTCTCTCTCTCTCTCTCTCTCTCTGTATTTGTTTTACTGTTTACGAAAAGATTTACTATTTCAGACAGCAAATATAATAACTTGCACTTTAACATTAAAAATAAACTCCTACAATAGGTTTGATAGAAATGATGAAAATATCTGAGTTTAATATCTTAGAAGCTATATAATAATCGTATTACACAATACATGCATATGTCATATAAATAACAGTACATATAAATGACACTTATGTTACCGTGTAAGATTATTAATTTGGGGTTGGATAGAATGGTACTCGCCAGACAAATTGATTTACTCCTTAACACAGACAAATCAATATGTTCACTGTCTGAAGGACCTATCTAATCACACTTTTGTCACGTTCATCAGTGCACTTTTACCGACAATTTTTGGTTGCTTATCCAGTTTTTGAAATAACACAAAATAGGAAGTTATTACATTCTGGTAATTTTTGCCACTAACCTCCCCAGCTAAAATATATGTCATTGTATTATTTGATATTTTTTGACATTCTTTTTTATGTTAAGCAAACCATTAGCAACTATTTTAACCATCCCAGTGGCTCAGTGGCAGTGTCTGCCTCAAGAGCTGGAGGTCTTGGGCTAGAACCCTATCAGGTCATACATAAGAATTAAATGTCATCTATACTGTTATCTCTTAGAGGACAGAATATGTACTGGTTTGATTGGTGTCAGTATAATGTGAATTTTTTCACTCCTGTTACAGATTAATAGAATCTATCACTACTTGTGGTGCCAGATAGGGAAATCTCAACCCAAGTTCTAATATATTTGGTCCAGAACGAGGCTTGCGAGTTCTGGACCAAATATATTAGAACTTGGGTTGAGAGTTCCTTATCTGGCACCACAAGTAGTGATTGATTCTATTTCTTGCATCAGAAAGTACAATTTTTCAATTTTAAATCAATTTCAACTTTCGATACACCTCTAATTTTGTTAATAAAATTTTGCGGGGAAAAACAGCGTGTAGGCTATCTTGCACAGGGGGGTACAAGATGGAGATATCTTGCACCTCTCTTTTTATGGATTTTTCTATCTGGGGTGCAAGAAAAAATTATATATAGAAACAAATGTACCTTGTATGCTTCTTTTGAAGAAGGCTTTGCATCCCTCACAGGACCAGACACCATAATGGAATCCTGAAGCATTATCACTACAGACCTGACATAGCTTGTTACTGTGCTGTCCTGTAATAAATAGTAAGTACCATAGATAAATACAAAAAAAAATTAATTACTACCAAGTAGTTACAATGTAAAACATTACTTTCCCACTATGCCAAAATAACCTGGGTCGTCCATTCATAAAGCAAGTGCTCTACCATTTCACATAAAAGGAATCCCAAAGGTGCAACAATGGTAACTCTCTTAACCTGTACATAGAACCGAGTACCTTCGAGTACCTACCGGTATATCACTGTAATTACATTCAACCCAATACAGTCTTCATCCCTAGAAGATGTTTCTTAATCCATACAAATTAAATATTTTTTTTTACTTATTATTGTGGTGGAGTAAATTATAATGGTAAACTAAATTTTGGATATTTCTGTCTTAACATTACATATGCAATAAGTCTAAAATAATTTTGAAAATGAAATACGGTAAATGTCTCATATAGAGTTATACAGTACACACCCCACACCTGCACCATCAGTAGCAATCTTCATTACAGATAAACAAGACTTGTCAAGACAAACAGGTTCATGGGACAGCACTCGGCTTAAACAGATATGCAGTTAGGAATGGATTGATGGGATAGTAACATGACAACCAAAGCCATCTTTGCTTAAAAACCACCACAATCAAAGTAAAATGTGACTAGATTTACAATTAATGATTGAATGACTTAATAAACAGCTGCATGTGTTATTACATGGTATGTCCTGGCTTAAGCAAGACATTAAGCTTTGTATGTACATGAATTATGAACAAATAATAAACAAGTTATAGCTGACTGGGAAGCCATATCAAAAGTGTCCTCAAACTAACCCCAAATAGGAAATTCCCAATGTCAATGTTCAAAATCTGAATAGCCAATGACACATCTATACTCCATTCAAAGATTGTTTATGTGAAATATCATAAAGATCTGTTAAAGTAATTCAAGAAAAGTGGCAGGAGAAATGGAGCAAACACTAATGGTATACCACCCCCACCCACTTCCCACATCCCATCACCACCACCACTGTTTGGGGGCATGGAGTTAGAAATGCACCATAACTGGGTTTTAGATTTGTGAAATTTCTTGACTTGACCGATACATCACCAAGTGATACATACATGCATCATTAGGGAATTCCCTTGTGGTGCATTGATGCATCGTATGGTTTAAACATGTTAAAATTAAAATTCAAATGAACCAATTGCAATTGTCCCATCCAATCAAAAGTATTCCTGTTTCAGTCAAAAAATTATTTTAATAATGAAATACAACAAAGGTTTTATTTTTAAAATTCACTTATCTTAAAAGTTATTTGAAAAAATTAAATACTATGTTTTGTTTTTTCTTTAAAAATAATGTTAACCAAACATGAATTAATTTTATTATCTATTATTTTTTTAATTAATTTTTTTTATCTTGTTATTTATTGAAAATCGGAAAAATGTCAAATGAACAACAAAACACTAAAACACATACCTTGTGAGGTAACATCCATATACAATATGAATTAAAATATCACCTCTCATCTCATAATGATAAAAATATACCCACAAAAATACTTCACAAAAACCACTGAAGACTAAAAAAAACACACTTAGAAAGATATATGTGTGTCTCCATAAAGTCTTTGACTTTATCATGATCATAATCCTTGTATAATCAATACCGGTAGCTTTGAGTGCATAGTACATAATTATATGTCAAAGGAAGACAACTGGTCACGTCTTTATTCCTGGCAGTCAAAATCATCATGGGCTTCTAATTTCGAGAAATTCTTTAAAAAGTAACCTACCATATTTTAGCAAATTTGTTAAAAATACTTCTTTAAAAAAAAACTATTAAATTTTTACAAATTTTGGAAATTTAGCTACTAATAATTTTAAATTGTTCACACCTAAATCTGGTCATTACATGTAATGCACACATGTCTACATTTGAACATAAGTCATTTACTCATTGAATTTTTAGTATCACTTTAGTATCAAAATAGCAATGTTAATAAATGTGGCATTTATAGATGTTTTTAGAAATGATATTGAAAATGCCATGTCTGTGATATAATGATTGATTGTTTGAATGGAATTTTACCTAAAGGTCAAGAATATTTCACTTATATCAAGACAACATCAGTTTTAAGTGAAGTGGCAGAAATTTTTACGTTTGCAGCACACCAAGGGCAATATGTAGAGAGGGTTCTATAAGGTCCACAGATTGTCAGTTTTTAAGGTCTCATTCGAAGGACCCTGTGACTTTCATTTCTAAATGTGCTGGGCCAAAGAACAGTCACTACCTATTTTCAAGTCTTGGTCAGATTCCAACTCACGACCTCCCAAATACAGAGTTAGCACTCTACCATTGACCTACCTAAGTGGTGAGACATAATATTGAAAATGTTATATCTGATATTAAGACACTGTCTGTTTAACTTTACTTGTTTTATTACCAAGGAATATGACATAAGTGTCTCGGATTCTAATTGCTGTGTTCAGTCAAATGAATCATATGACTACCAGTTACCAATAATATTCTGTATAGCCTCAGTGCCCTGATATGACTCGGAGCATCAATAATGCAAAGGTAACCCTCAGCTTTTCTGCCTACCAGAACCCATTTATTCACCCATAGATAATAGTATGAAAAAGTTGATCACTTCTCTTGCCAAAGATCAGTAGTTTTCTTTGGATACTCTGGTTTCCCCCACTATCCTAGACCTGACCTTCTCTATTTACATATATGAAAGTATCTTGAAAGGGATGTAAAACACCATTACTTCAATCCACTCTATTTCATTCATTAATGGTGAGCAGACTGAGACAATATGATATATCCCTAATATCACTTATTTAATGACATACTATACAGCCAAGTTGGGGCTTGAAACCCAAAACTCACCTTCCTTGAATGTTATTTCTGTAGCCTTAGTCACTATACTAAGTACCAGTATCTCTACTGAGAAGGGGGGAGGTTGTGATATTTCGAGCATTTGATGTTATAATTAAAGACATCCAGCTACTACTAAGAACCATCAGAGAACCTCAATTTACCATTTTCTTTAAATTAGTTAAGTAACCATTTATCAAACAAGAGTGTCACTGGGTACATCAAGATATGCCTGTTTACATTTTTGGCATACCATAAAACAATAGGTTTAGATTGCCAAAAAAATGATTAAAATTTCAAAGTGTCACAACTTTTGACAAATTTGATATTAAAATTTCAAATGAGCACAACTCTGAGAAAATTTGGGTTCCCTCCTCTTCTGTCACACACAATGTAGATTTCCTAGTAATCATGTATGTATACCAAGTTTAGTAAAAAGAAATAAAAATCTTCAAAAATTTTGGAGGAGTGAACCCTGAAAATCTATATTATTATAGACAGATGGACATATGGACTGACAGATGGTTAAAGCCTTACCATAATCAATCCTGTTTCTAGAAACAAGCATAAACTAGAACTGTCAATTGAGAGCCAAATACCTCCTGCCCCAACATTAAATGTTTCCCAGCAACTTTGACCTTTCTGATATGACCATGGTTCAAGGTCATGACACACCTTTGGACCATGAAGATTATTCATGTGAAGCTTCATGAAATTCATCAAAAGCAGCTATGAGAGATGGCCCAGACACGATTTTACATGGACAGACAGACAGACATGGTGATTCCTATATACCCCCTCAAACTGGTTTGCATGGGGTATAAAAACAATATTCAAAATATAGTACCTGATGAATCATGTTTCAATTTTCTTCCATCAATAAAGGACAAGGATGGGTCCATCATGGGTATAATCCGTCCTGTGTGATCATGGAAATCTGGCGTTGTAGATGATGGCATCTGACTAACACCTGAAAACATATGTGGCATTGGTATGTAATTCCCCTGGGAGGCCATACTAACTGCATGATGGTGTTCTTCCTTTGGTGTCACCTTTTCAACTGGTTCCCTATAACATAAAATACACAAATTAAACCATTTTATACTATCTCCAGCATTTCCAGCATTTTCTATATATCTTGAAATGTAATTCCATCAGAATGTGTGACAAACAGCTTGTGACATACACATATATAATATTCTTTTTAATACTGGTACTTTATACTCTGTAGAAACTAGAAAGACAATATTTCATTGTATAATCTTGCATTTTTATTTTAAAATTGCTTTCCGTGTGATCTATTTTTAGCATAAATCAGTAATAATCCCTTATTTATTTTTGTAATGTTGAACTTATTAACTTTGGTCAATGATTAAGGTACCATGAAATGTATTACCCATTTCTCAACAAAAACATATGTCCATTTCCAATATGTCTGTTTTTTCTATAATCAATTTCTAGTGATTCTGTCTCTTACCTGATACTCAAGACTTCTGAAACATGTAATTTATCCATGTCTGAGCAATGAAAATAACATAAATACTCCCACACCCTTTCAGCTATTATAACCTCATTTTCAGTAAAAATAAAATTTAAAAACATGCAAAACTGTATTGGTTTGAATATATTTTATTAAATGGAAAGTAACGGTATACATCATTGTCATGAAGTATAATTAAAAAAATTTAGGTGACTGGCAGCGTTCATTCTTCATTTTTTTCAGATGAGGCCATTTGTAAAAAAAACAAAATAACATCAATATTTTTGCATCAAGACTAAGGATGAATACTGGTTTGGCCCACTAATGGCCTTGACAATGGGGCTATTTGACATAATAGTGTCAATGTTTCCATGGCCCCTTCTAGAATGAAAACTATGACTGGTAAAATTTGTTAAAAATGCAAAACTGTATTGATTTTGATATTTTTGATTAACTGCAAAGTATACATATTGGTAAGAATCAAGTTGTCCTCCAAGAACTGAAGGACCACCTGCTTCTAAAGGTTAATAAAAGCCTGTCCCAATTGCTCTATAATCATGTTATTTGAACCTGTATATAAGGACCACCTGTCCATAAAACCACTTTTATCGGTTCCTTTGAATGGCTTTTATAGACAGGCTTGGCTGTACATGTAATTAATTTGGCTATCACATGTCCAGTGAATACATTATTGTAAATGTTTAATTTTGCTAACATGTTATCTGAGTATTAATAACTGACAATCTTTTTCAATATGGAAGGGATTATTAACAATATTATTTGCATTTGAAGAGAAGCGTGGACCATAATGGTACAACCCAGGCCTTCCCTCTCTACAAACTGAACTGCTGTCTAGTTATGGACTGATCCACCTATGCATCTCTTATTGCACTTGTTAGCATGGAATATTACAGCCAGCAGATTAATGGGTCAATGTACATATGTATTATACTGACCATTCAATATAACCATCCTTGTTAAGCTACCAGGTCATGATGACCTATAGTCAAATAGAAGCAGAAAGGCAATAAAGACTTAACCATCTTACTACAGAAAGTTTGTTATTGAAGTTTTGTTTATAAACATAACAGAATCATTTTCTCCAAAAAGATTTTAGATTTCTGTAGAAATAAATTAAATATTCTAAAGATGTGATCTTTGTTTTTGAAAATTGATAATTATAAAAAAACCTCTACATAAACCTAAATAGCTTGCTATCAGTTCTTTTAAATTTCACTACCAGTATATTTTAATTATTTTCAATATTCATATCCTATGTTTCCATTTCTGGAAGCCAAAATCACCACAATTTATATTCTCTAATTTGCTTTAAGTTAACGAATATCTTAGTTAAGGAACTATTGTGAAATTAGGGTCTGTGCCTTATAATGGTTCTGTTGATCTGGTCAAACACTAAATCTTGATCAGAACCTTCCACAATAAAATGAAAGGGTTTATTGTCAAAATTGCTATTTCACTTGTATTGAGATATCATCAGCTTTAGATGAAGATCCTGAAATTTACACCATTGAAATGAACTTATATGCGATTCAGTGATGGTTCTTTATCATGGGATGTCTACTTAGACACAGTGGCCTCGGTGGCCAAGTGGTCTAAAGCACCGACTTACAGATCACAATGCCTCTCAACACCTAGATTGGAATCCCACTTGGGCAGATCTTAGTGTCAGAAAGTTTGCTAGTTGGAGGTTTTCTCCATGTTTTCTGTTTCCTCCACCATGCAAGAGCTGATTGCCTCAATATAATTACATGTGTAGTAGTAGTAGTAATGGTGTTTAAAGTCCCAGTCAAGAATATTTCACTTATATCGAGACGTCACCAGCTATAGGCGAAAGTGCAGAAATTTTGCCTGTGCGTTGCGCTGATGGCATTATACAGCAGGGTTCTTTAGCGTGCCAAGCCCACCGTGACACGGGACCTTGTTTATTTTAAGTTCCCATCTGAAAGAACCGTGACTTTCATTTCATGATGCCGAATGCTTGGCGAAAGAACAGTCACTACCCACTTTCAAGTCTTGGGTCAGACCCGGCCGGGGTTCGAACCCACGACCTCCCACGGAGCGAGCACTCTACCAACTGAGCTACCGCAATATAAGTGAAAAAAAATCTTGATTTGAAATAAAACACCATTACTCCATTCTACTCTCCTTAGACACAATTCATCAGTTCCTAAGCTTTCTTTAGAAGACCTTCCAACTTTTGGAAAGAGTTCCATTTATACCCTCCACTAAAATTTTAATTTCAACTAAAAAGCCTAAAAACGACATAATCAAGCAATTTTGAACATTTCTGTGAAAATTAATTTTTCAAATAAATTTCATAGAATTTAATAGGTGGGGAGTACAAAAGGTACTCTTACCCAACTTTCATTTCTAAATTAAGAGTGACTGAGATTCTACCTATTTCTAAGTCCTGACCAGACCAAGTTGAGAATCAAAATCTGTGATATGACAGTTGTACTAATAACATTATTCAAACCACAGAATAATTTTTCAGGTTTATTTTTTTTTTCAGTTTCAGTAGTTACAAAACTACTTTTTATGTTTAAAGTCAACATAATTTAAGGAACTCTTTGTGTAGAGCAAATCCTAATTAAAGAATAGGGGGAATAAATATATATATATACAAATGTTTATCAAGAGAAACCACCTGGCATACCTAGCAGTATAGATTGCCAGTACTGAAACCACCTGGTGGTATACCACTTGAACCATCTGGTATACCACTGAAACCACCCGATATATTACTGAAACCATCTGGTATATCACTGAAACCACCTGGTGTATGACTATATCTCACAGTATAGATCACTGAAACTAAATGTTATACCACTTGAACCATCTGATATATCACTGAAACCATCTGGTATATCACTGAAACCACCCGATATATTACTGAAACCGAAAGACTACATCTCATTTAGATCACTGAAACCACTTGTTATATTACTGGAACCAAATGGTATATCACTGGAACCACCTGACATATCACTGGACCCACAAGGCATATCATTTGAACTTGGTATATCAGTGAAACAACCTGCTATATCACTGAAACCACATAGTATATTAGTAGAAGTTCAACAGGGGTACAATTTAATTTTCCCCAATGGCAAATTTGCCAGTACAAAATTTTTCTACTGGTATTCTTAGTTTTCAAATGGCAATTTTATTTTTTCACACTAAAAATGTCAATATATGAAAACTGTTATATACCGTATATATGCAAAAGTTATTAAGGTGTGTGTAACTTAAATACCACTAGGTATGCTTATTTCAGATACAATATCTTCTACTTTTGATTGGTCTCCTATTACAATTTTTTCCTGTGTATATAATTTCATTATATTACTTGTGTTGGGTATGTTCTACTGCTGTTTCTCTTGGTCAAGTTTTGTACCTAGATATAGCTATGACATGTAGAACTCTTGTGATACCTGGCTGATTCTTTCTTAACATAATGACATCCTGATATTAATGTTGACGAACGATCTACAGTAGATTTAGGAGTGAGTAACAGTTACTTTTGGAATTTCTTGTTTTTGATTAAGTCCTTTGATCAAATTCAGCATTTGTACTCGCCTTTTTTTTTTTTTTTTTGCATGTAAGTAGATTTTCAACTGGCACTTTGTGAAAACCACTGGCATTTTGCCAATACGCCAGTGTCAAAACTGCCTAGTATACCACTGGAACCACCTGGTATATGTCTTAGTGAGATCATGGACTTCAAAGTTGACATCAGAAACATCATTTATCAAGAGATTTGGGCACTCTAAGTTTTGTCTGAAATATTGCTGTCAATAAGTTATGTAACCTTGAACAGGAATTATCCATCCTTCAACTCATAACCACTAGTGTAGTTCAGTTGGTAGAGCGCTCACTCTGTAAGTGGTAGGTTGTTGGTTTGATCCCTGGCTGAGTCTGACTAAAGACTTGAAAGTGTGAAGTGACTGTTCTTTAGCTAAACACTGGGCATTATGATATGAAAATCATGGTTCTTTTGGATGGGGACATAAAATAAATGAGGTCCAGTGTCATGGTAGGCATGGCACTATAAAGAACCCTGATGTAAAATGCCATCAGTGCAATGCCAGGCAAATTTCTGCACCTTCGCCTATAGCTGGTGACATCTCAATGTAAGTGAAATATTCTTGACAGGGACATTAAACACCATTACTTAACTCAAATCCTTCAACTACTGTAATAAATTGGTGTTTTATATTCAATAATGAAATAATTGACAAGTTTCTTTTCCTAAAATTTTTTTAGAAAAATTCAAGCATAAAGGTTGCACAGTGGGGATGAAGCTTTTGACAAGACTGCTATGTTTTATACTGTTCAGACGAGATATACCGGTACAAATAATAATAATTTATGTATAAGTATCAACCAATGTTTCGGTTACACAGTATCAATGAAGTTGTCCCAAACAAATTCAAAATTTATACACAATCAAATGGACAGGTTTGTGAGCAATCTATACATAAAATTCAGATACATGTACATATTTTCGTGCTTTCAAATTTTTCACTTGAAATTCACTTTTGAAACAAATTAAACAACTAATAAACCAAAATAATATATTTTCTAAGCTAATGGGGAATCTGGCTTTGAATTCTGGTAAGAACCAGTGGATGTCATTTCTAATTTTAAGGGTCTATTTTCTAGAGATGCACAAGATAACTAAAGTTATGAAAGATACATGTAAATATTATTATTATTATTTTTTTTTTTTTCATTTTTATTTGAATTTATTCCATCATTTCTCGATTAAATGTTTTAATTTTTTTATTCTATTTTATTGTGAAAATGACCTTCTTGACAATTAAGACTTGGGGACAACAATGACCCCGAAAATGATCCAGTCTGTGTCCTGAACTTAAAAAATGAAAAACAAATTGCAGAGGTTAGCTTCTAATTAACACCTCTAATTTAATATAATTACAATTCCTGTGAAATAAAATTTTAAAAAATCTGAAAATGGTTTTATTTAACTTCTTTTTTCACAATTTTATACAGAAAAAATTCCATGTGGTCAATCTACTATATGATTGTGAATACTTTCATTTACAAAATGTTAAACTTTAAGGTCAGATGTAATTTGACCCATTTATGGGGTAATTATGGTGTTGGTCAGAAGGTGTGTTAAAATAAATTGAGGGGACATTTTAAAAAAATTAATCAACCTACCCATGGCTAGTCATGGTATTACCATTATCTGTAAGTAACTTTATAACAGAAACAGTCCCTATGCCTACGGGTTCAGAAATTCCTCTCAGAATGGTTAAAGCATCCTCAAAATCAGCATCTTCAAAATTAAACCTTGCTGCCATATCAATCCAACATAGATGCTAGTTACACAAGTTAAAGTTCCATAAATAATCACACTCATGCTATGAATATTTCACATTGAAAATATAAACAAAAACACTTTAAAATTAATCCTGGATAATCCTTAATTAGTATCATCACCATCACTTATTTGACCAGTATAAACAAAGCAATGGTCATTCACTCCGGACACTTAAAATGCCAGTCGCTGGCTACTGGGTCATTGGGAGTTGACCAGTGCCCATTCAACCTTATGACCTAGCCGATGTAGCGTAATCAGACTACATCAGAGTGGTCAGTCATCACTGGCAGCCGGCGTAATAGACTGGTCTAAGTAGTTGGTCAGTCTTCTTACGGAATGGACATTAGCTGAGCAGATAGATCATTAATAAAACTGAAAGTAGGGAGCAGATATTTTTTTACTTTATTTTTTCCAAACAAGTCAACATGACCGTGTGTTTTTATTTATTTTTATGTGGATTATTACCTTGTTTCGAGACACTTTCTCCCCTGTCCTACCCTCTCGTGCACATTTTCTTCGCCCTCTTGATACATAAAAATCTGTCAACCCTTGCAACAGACACGAAAGAGCAACGCATCCATTTGCCGACTGTCAATCACAGGGAGCAGTCAATGCAATGTTGCGCAATCAATACTCCAACGTTAGAGAATTCCCATAAAAAAGAGGTTTCATATGGGGACTAGACGAGTACAGTAGGGTAGTCTTGAAGGGAACTTTATTAAATTATTTATTTATTTATTTATTTATTTATTTATTTATTTATTTATTTATTTATTTATTTATTTATTTATTTATTTATTTATGACTGTCGGCACAAGTTCGTCAAAACGACCATGAGAAGGGGAACATTTAATTAATAAACTCAAAATATAACAGCAGGGTAGTCTTCAAGGGAACTTTATTTATCTATTTATTTATTCGTTTATTTGGAATTGTCAACTGTCGAAATATTTTTGTCGAAAATGCAAGACTGGAGTGACATTTAAAAAAATGAAATTATAAATCAAGTCAAACAGTCAAATAGCCATTCAGATTATCAAAATAAAAAAGAAGAAAAAAGATAGAATAAAGAAGAATAATTCAGAGTTTTATAATTCCATTATTTATTCAAATTTGAAATACTGCGTTATTATTTAAAAGAACGGAGATGCAAAGGCCAAGTCTGTCATTTCGGTTCAGGTACTCACCGAAAACTATCATCCTATCTAAAATAAACCACCGAGATTATATTTCGAAGATTGATAATTCATGACACTTACTCCCCTGTAAGTGTCAATATTCTAATGTCATGTCAATATATACTTTTAAACAATTCTTTAGGCAGAGAAAACAGTTTGAATAAGAAAAAGACCCCAACTCTATACACTTGTTGGAAAATTGGAGAAAACAGGCTGCCTATAAGCGATTCACAAATGCATTTAGGAATTCTACAGTCTTCTTCACTGAAATCTTACAACATAACCCAACAAGCATGTGAAAAGGGTAGAAAATCATATTTTGCAATAAACTTTATGTCACAGGCGAATACACTTATATCAGTCGACTTATATCGTAAAGTTGTTACTCCTTCTATATTATACGGTTGTGAATTATGGAATACGCTGACTGCCCTAGAGAAAGACTTGATTGAACGTTCCCAAAGGTTTATCACAAAGACAATTCAAGGATTCCCTACAAAAACTAGAACAGATATGACAGAAAGTATGTTGGGCTTAATTCCTCTTAATGCCGAAATAGAAAAGCGAAAACTTTTATTTTTTAATAGACTGTGTCACACAGCAGATAACTCTATCTGTAAACAAATTTTCAATGCACGTGTGAGAGACTTTTCAAATTACCGTACAGAAAACCAACTTGGATTCATACCGGATGTGTTTAATATAATGACAAAATACAATTTACAAGAATTTTTCCACAACTACATACAGCATAACCAGTGCATCCCCCCAACAGAATGGAAAAGATTAATCAAAAGTACCATAGATGTCAAACAATTACAACTTCGCAGTGATCGCACAAACTCAGATCCAGACTTTTTTCGTTTTAAAACTATACACGATGTCTCCCATTCAGGTGTAGCTACAGTCTGGAAATTCCCCGAGAATCGTCAGGAATTGGAACTAGCACGTTATATCGCAAAGATGACAGTAGTGCCTCGGCAAACTGAAAATGTAATATGTGAGCAGTGTGGAAGACATTACAACGACCTCTTGTCTCACGTCTTGTGTTCCTGTATGTATTATTTATTGAACGAGAAAGTGTGCTGTATTGACTGTATTGGGAATTACAGTCGAGGGGTGGTCACGAGTTTGCGAAGCAAACGAGTGTCCCACCCCTCGACTGTCATTCCCAATACAGTCAATACAGCACACTTTCGAGTTTCAATAAATAATTTGTGGCACGACACATTATTGACATGATTTTGCTGTGTTAAAAATAAAATAAATTTCAAAAATATGCAAATTATTAAACCCCTTGAAAAATCCACATGTGTGACAGATGGCAAGCATGGTCATCTAACAATCTAAAAGCAAACATGACCATATTAATAGCTCATTAATCAGTGGTCAGTTGTACCCAACATCTCATCAGGTTAGAAAGTGTGTTAGTTTGTCACAGTTTGTAGAAGACCATGGATGAAAATGGGTGAGTAGAGTACTATTTTATACTAAAAAATCGCTGAAATAATGGTTTTGAGTGGAAAAGTAAAATTGAATACGTTAAAAATTTAATTCAGAAAGCATTTAGAAAAATCTGTATATTCATGTATTGCAAAAATTGAATCTGTATATTATACAAAAAGTGATTATATAACCAATATCAATATGCAATGAGTTGCCAATGTCAAAGTTAAGAGTTTCATAAATAGAGATAATGCATAATTACTAGGGGTAAAAAATATGTTTTGTCATTCAAGGTCCAGCACCTTTTGCTTTTGAAAGTCCAATATCAACATTGAAATGTCCATATGCAGTTAGAAAGAGCAGTATTAATCTTTAAAAAACGGCAGATCCATTTTTTATAGTTAAAGTTATAAAATATAAGGGTACCATTGCAAAATCAATATATAGGTTCCAAATCCCTGACCGGTGGAATTTTGAACCCATGCTTACATTAAAATATTAAAGCTGTTTAGAACAATAATTTAACATTTTTATATTGGTTTACTGTGTTCAATTTGTTTTAATATTTTGAAATTAAAAAATGATTTTTTTTTGTATTTTAGGAGTGTCTAGAATATGTTTTAGTGCAACTTACAGAAACAAAAATTGTACTACATATTTTTATCTTAAAACTTTGAAAACTTAAGGAAATTATATGTTGTGTAGTAGTTAAAGCAGATTCTTAGGATTACAAACAATTACAGTGACTAATTTACCACTATATTTTTATGCTAATTAAATTCAAATGGAAATATGTGACAACTTTGTTCAAATTTCATGCCATACTAGCCTTTTGGATTAAAACGGATTTGTCTTAATTGTGTGTAATGTTTGCTTTGGTTTTATTTAAATGATCTTGTCCTTAATTTGACCCAGGTCACCGTACCCACTTGTTGTAATTCACTTACAGCACGGCAAAACTGTGCTGTAACTAAATTACAGCACAGTTTTGGGTTGAGGACAATGAAAATTAGGCTCCGCCCCTACAAGTTATTCACTTGTATGGGGATTTATAGAACATCCGAGAACAAAAGAAAACCTGCATAGTCGTGCCACAATAAAACAGAGTTTTATAGAAATATTTTCTTCCAGGTGATACTTGACAATTTCCACATTAACTTATCAACCGAACTGGCAAGTTACGATGAAGAAACTCTAACTCAAGTATTGCTTGGAAGAAAATCACAAACATCACTCAACCATTCAGACCTTAAACACTTCTTATTTATTTGCTTTACATATATAAAAGCATCAGCAAGTGCATATAACAAATGACACTGTTTTATATATAAAATTAATTTGTAAATATGTTAGCGTTGTAAACTGTTAGATGTCAGTTAATTAGTTAAGTGTATTTTGTATTATATTTCAATCTCTGTAAAAGAGGAAATAAAGAATGAATGAATGACATAAAGTTATTAAGGATCTTTTTTATTATTTTATATTTCAGCAGTGTTGTATTTTCGAAGGAAAAAAAGATGCTTGTGGTTTTTTGTAGTTACTTGTTCATGTAGTACGTCGCACCTACCTTGAGTGTGTTAAGACAGTAGAAGTTGTCCCCCTTGAACCATTTTATTATGTTGTAGAACTTCACAAAGCAAAATGAGAATTTCTTTTTCTTTTTCATCATCATAATCAAGATTTACTGTCAGAACCGGTCTGTTTGTGACAGTGAATAACGCTTTATTTCAGTAGAAAATCAAATAAATCTGAATAAATATTGATATTATTTTAAAGGTGTTTTCTATACAATGCAGTAGTGAAAATATTAGTGAACAACTCCAATTAAATCGAAGATCGTAAAATATTTTGTGAAAAAAAGTTTGCCACAAACTTTACTGAAATATTAACATAACCATTCTTGTATCAACTTTCGTAGAATTCCGTTCAGATAAAGCACGGTGTTCATTCAGGCTAGAAGGGCCATGGGTCATTGATCCCTTATTTTGACAAATTACATCAAGGCCTCATTGGGCCGTAATTAACATTTTCATGAATGAAAAATCTTGATGTTATGTTGTCTTAGAGTGAAGTTTTTGAAAACCCACCTTTTTAAAAAATAATTGTTTAAAAACCGAAAGCGTAGGATCGATTACACAAAAAGCAGGACATATATGTACGGACCGACCCCCCCCCCCCTCTCTCTCTCTCTCTCTCTCTCTCTCTCTCTCTCTGTTTGAGAGGACAACAAAGTGTTGGACGAAATAAACGTCTAACTAACCCGATTTGGTTCTTATATTTACAACTGAAGTTCATATGAGACATAGACAATACAAGGGGTTTCGGTCTTCATTCTCCATGACTATTTCCAAATTCTAGTATTGTAAAAAAAAAATCGGACCAGTCAGTAGGGAAAAATCTTCTAAGAACCAACAAACAATCTCGAAATAAATACAGTACAGACCCGTCTTAATTTTAACACTGAGCTAACGAGAAAGGAGCCGAGACTTGGCTGTCGAATGGTTGAGTATGGATAGCTAGTGATCGAAAACCTGTCGAATGATAGTCGAGAAATAGCTAACAAAGGGTCGAGATTAGCTGTCGACTCGGCACTTATTCGTTAGCTTAGTGTTAAACTTTCGACAGGCCTGTACCCTTATGTCCATATTCATTACTGTTACATACCTTCGATTGTCAAATCCATTCATGAAGAAATGAAACGAGTTTAACTGACGCTCCCTCTCCATTTGTTGACTAGGAAAACCAATTGGTGCTCCAACATATTCAGGCTCTGTTAAAATTCCAACCAAATTTTTTCTGGCTTTTAAATATTCTTTATCGTCCGATTTTGGACCAATTAATGAATTAACAGCAAAATTCATTGACAGAGGATGTGACAGAACCGACTCATTGAATCCGTTCATATTTTCATAAGTATCACTAAGTCTGTTCTCTTTTTGTAATTTTCTGGACAAGTCCGTGGGTTCGTCCACCCCATTCACATAAAACGAGTTCATTGGAAAAGAATGATTATATAAATAGGGCGAAATGTAACTAGGCACGGATGGTAAACTTGCATTGTGAGGCAACGAGGCCATATATGAAGACACTATCATGTTATTTAACGCCTTTTCTTCCGATTTTGTCATCTTTACGTTTTGACGTTGCGACTTTTCGGCATTTTTCGGCGGTACATTTCCGTCAGATCCCAACGTCGGAGAAACTCGATTTGACGTCGGAGAAACCCGAGGTGACGTTGGAGAGATCCGAGGTGACGTCGGAGAGACCCGAGGTGACGTCGGGGTGGAATGCTGTTTAGTTTCCATTTTTATTTTGTCCGATGATTGTTTTTCATCTTTATTTTCTATATCACAGACAGTATCACTATTTACACAAATTTCTAGAATTTTTTCTCCATTACTTGCAGGAGAAGTTTGACCGCTGCTTGACGGGACCCTCTGTTCCTCAAGTTCTCCTTTCTTTTTGATCATCAGCTCCCGTAAAAGACGTAACCCTGGTGATCTTTGCTCGTTATCAGATAAATTGATTTCATTTTCTTCGATTTTTGTGGAGTCCTGACTGATGTCAGATTCTCCCGAACAAGACCCTTTCCGGTCTCTGATATCTCCATCCGGGTCTATGGTATCCAACTCCTCTTTAGAAAAGAACTGTTCCAGTGATGTCGGACCTGATTTTGGTTTCTTTGGCGGCGGCATATTTTTTACCGCTGACAAAGGATTTGTCCAAAAATCTCCAATTTAACATTGACCATTTCCAATCTGTATACACGGATCTAAAATATAAAGAATAAGAAATATAAAAGTTGGAGCACTACAAAGGTCAAATTTCTGTAAATTCATATTTAGCTGGTGACGTCTCGATATGAGTGAAATATTCGTTACTGTGACGTAAAACCCTATTCACTCACACCTTCAAAATAGTGTGGCGATACGCAGTGTTGTCGAGGACCATTTAAACTAGGTTTTACTGTAAACCGAAAAATTCCTTCATTAAACATATAAGAAGTAGCCAATTACATCACTTGTACAAACAACAGTCTACTTATTATATCCCAATGCATTACATAATCTAGGCCGAAATTTAATGACGTTAAGTGACTTTTTGATACGATGATAACATAATAAAAAATTATAACTTAACATCCTAAAGGCAGATAGTTCGGCCTCGATACACAATTCGACTGCAGCGATAAAATGAAGTTTGGAATATGTTTTATTCCAATCTAGATCCAGTTTTGGCTGAAACAAAAATATTGTTCCAAATATACCGTCATTTGTCAGTTTAAGCTTAACATCGTTATATGACGTAAATATTCTCCAAACGCATTTGAACCACAGCCACTCGTTTTTTATATAAAACAATATCACATGTGCCGGCTCGATATATGCTATAAAATACAATGCTGTATATCGAGTAAGTATATGTGATTTCTTAATTTGTAGATAAAAATGAGTGCCTGTGATTTGAAGCGTTCATTTTTATTAAGTTAAACAGAAGAAACGTCATAATTATATAATGACCACCTCTGTTTAAGGACCACCTGCTTTTAAAGGCCAGTCGAATTGTATCCCAATTGTTTTTTATTCAAATTCTTTGAATCTGTATATAAAGACCACCTGTTCATAAAGGCCACTTTTACTGGTTCCCTTGGGTTACCTTTATAGACTGGATATATTTTTGTACAAACTTTTCCACCTGTTTAGGCTACTGCTGATATAAATAAGTAGATGTTGCAGTAATCAAATTTATATGCCAATATAAATCACATTTTAAAGTTTTATCAGGAAACTGAAAAGAAAAACAGCCGGTTATTATAATAAGGCCAAGACATTTCAAGTGGACAGCTGATAAAAGGTGAATAACTCTTATCGTCATATTGCACATATGATCTATTATAGTTATTCCCCTTGTACCAGACAGAAGCCTGGCACATATTCTAACAGCCAGAAACTGCATTGATGTTTCTCCCGACAGAAAGCACGGCTACTTAAGTCATTTCATTCATTTTATACTAAATGAAGTTCTATGATAAAAATGTATTTGAATACAATGACTATTTTAAATGCATAACTTACAGTGTCGCGTAAGTCTTTTAGAATGAGCATCGTGATTTTTTTTAGTTTAAGAATAATCATTTTGTATATTAACACATAAGATATTTTATTACCAATTAAAGGGTCCATAAAGAATATAAAATCAAGAGGGGGTAACTCATCCTATATCAAACAGAACTGTATAAGATAGTTGAATTAACCGAGCGGTACATTTAAAATTTAAATAAAATAGCTATAATCTAATCAAAGTGCTAGCCCATCTAGGTATGATGACCCTGATATCTATGTCTCAGTGGTTTAAGAAAATTGTTTAATTTTTAAATAAAAATACTCTAGCCTGATAAAATGATTTTCTTTTTAGAATTTATTGTTTAAATTAATTGATTCAATCTCCTACTTAGTTGAAAGCGGTGGCTTACGAACCACGGTGCATCTGACCGGGGATAGGGGGATCCTAGTACATGTATGTGAGAAACTTGTAACTTCGCTTGCCGAAGGTTGGGGTTTTTTCTCCGGACACTCTAATTTCCTGCATTACTGCATCAACGCAGAACTGGCCATTACATCTCGATATAAGTTTGGTATTATTTACTATTATTCAGTACATCGTCTCATGTCTTAGAAAGGTTTATAAATTTATGTAATCAGTGCCTTGTATTTAGTTAAGCAGGGTTTGGTTTTTTTAATCCTCGATCAACATCTCTGCATGAAAAAGAGACGAGGAACATCCCCATTTTGCTCTTAGGCTTTTTGGTTCTCTCTCAGTTATTTATCACATTTGTTTGTTCGATCACTTACTGATCCATATAACTCATGATATGTGGTTTATTAAGGTGTTCTACTCTAACAAAAAGAGTAAACAACGATAGTTCAGCTAATAGAGAACTCACTCCGTAGGTAGAAGGTCGAGGGTTCAAATCCGACCGGGTCTGACCAGGACTTGCCGAAATGTAGTGACTGTTCTTTCGATGAGTATTCAGCATATACGGGGTCCTTCGTGAGAGACCTTGAAAACGATACCCCGTGTTCTGGTAGGTGTGGCATGCTAAAGAACTCTCCCTGTACATTGCCCTAGTGCACTGCAAAAGCTCAAACGTTCTGCCACTTTACCTATAGCTAATGACGTCTCGATATAAATGAAATTATCTTGACTGAGACGCAAAACATCTATCAATCAATCAACAAATTAATTGATTGTGCTTTTGAGATCTATTGACTTGAAAACGTAAGTTCCAGACAATTTGGTCCATTAGCAAACAATTTTGGCATCATTTTTTTTTTTTTTTTTTTTTTTTTTGGATAACCATTCATGTTCCATGGCGTACCGTCAGACAACAATGAACACTATGAACAGTAGACGTAAAACTCCAGCGATCCATAAACATTTACTCTTTTACAATGTATGGTGGTATATTTTATTCAAATATTTGACCACTCATCCTCAAGATAACTGATAATAGATGTCCATCAGCATTATTCTGTCTTCTCCAATTTAAAGCACCAACACACGAAGTCACCTCACCCCAGCCCCACCCCGGTAATTTTTTGGATATCTTAACACGTTCATATCATAAATGTGCATTGCATGCATTAAAAAGTGTACATATTTGAATATTTCAGAGATGTTTTTAATAAATCGACATCATTTATAAACAGCAATTTTCTAATAATAAATAAATAAATATATAAATTAATTAATTAATTAAATAATTAAATTTAGAAAAATAAAAAATATAAAAAGGGAAAAAGGAAAAGATAAAAAGTGGAATACTTCAATGCACTGTGAACTGAAACAGATAACAAATTGTGTGGTATTAAAGCTTATACTACAAATTTTTATTAATTTATTTGGAATATTTTTCAAGTAAAAAACAACATAAAAACTCAACAGTAGCGCATTACAATAAATAAATAAATAAATAAATAAATAAATAAATAACTTTAAAAAAAAATCAAAATTCCACAGAATCTGAAAAATTGCAATACCGCCCAAATCAAACCAAAGTCAAAGTTTATGATATGCAAAACAGAAACTGAATAATAAACTCTGTAACCTGTTTATAGCAGTTATATGATAATATCTATTGTATATTATTATAATAGTTTTTTATTATAATATAATAATGTAATTGTTTTTCATTATCATCGTCATTAATATATATTTTTTCTTAAAGAAATAAGCCAATCTTTAATTTTTTTTTAATTTTTGCAAACTTTTATTTATTTATTTATTTATTTATTATTTATTTATTTATTGAATATCTTAAACATTGTCGGCTTATTTAACCACCATCCATCTACATGTATAATAATAATTCCACAGAAAATAAACAAACATTTAGGACAAATAAAATAAAATTAATTTACGGATTTATACCGAAAGTAAAACAAATCAATCTAGTTATCGCTACATTTGAAATAAACGTTTTATTAATTTTTTAGGGTAAAATCCTCAATCAAAGCAACATTAATTGTTTTCAACAATTGATACTGGAAATAGCAATTGCAGCAAATCAACTGTACAAATAAATTAAAAAATAAAAATCCCCTTTCATTTTTTTGCAATTTTTATGTAAAATATAATCATCATTGAAAAACATTTTTGCTATATTTTGTGTATTTAATGCATACTAAAACTGTTCTGTAGAGCTATCGAAAAATATTAATCTACTTCACTTGAATGAAATTATATTATTATTATTATATTATTATTATTATTATTATTATTATTATCTGAAATTAAGATATTAAGAAATAAAATTTCATACCCTTATGCATCAGCAAAAATGATCAGTTATAATTATTTTCCTCTCCATACTAAAAATAATTTATCAATCAAATTATTATAAATTTTGCAACGCAACACTATCACAGATTTCAGAAATACACATACCTATCAACTGAAATTGTAAACATGTATTCACATTCGTTCCATATTACTTCATAATTTATTGAAACTAAAATCAATTTCTCAATCAAATTATTATCAATTTTGCTTAGCAACACTATCACAAATTTCGAATATCCACACACTTTGATTTGAATTTATTCACATTCGTCCCCATGATATAATTTTAACTAAAATAGTTTGTCAACCAAATTATTATAAATTTTGAGAAGCAACGCTATCACAGATTTCGAATATCTACACAATATCATTTAAACTTATTCATATTCATCCCATAATTTGAAATTAAAATAAATTTAATCATATTCATCCCATAATTTGAAATTAAAATAAATTTAATCATATTCATTCCATAATTTGAAATTAAATAAATTAAATCATATTCATTCCATAATTTGAAATTAAAATAAATTATCAACCAAATTATATTAATTTTTTAGAGCAACAATATCACACATTTAAAAATCCACACACTATCCGTATTATTTTAAACTAAAATAATTCATCTATCTAATAATTATTATTAATTTTGCCGTGCAACACTATCAAAGAAATTAATTTTACCGCACAGCAACACTAATCACAAAATTCTGTAAATTTACCAGGTATAGCATTTATTCCACGAGTTTCCTACTCACCTTCATATCCAATACACAACCAGAAAACTCTACAAAATTAGTTCAACATTTAACTTTGATATGCCGATTTCCACTAAAGGTATAAACATATACACTATGTACATACGGCTATTTACATAACCCGTGTCATTCTCCCTCGTCGGACTCTGCTTGACCCGCTGAGGTTTTGTCTAGTATAAAATGACCACTTGGTCAGATACGGACGTTGAACCAAAGACTTTGAATGATAATAACAATTTTTATTTTGTTTCGGGATTGTGTTGTGTTTTTTTCGGTATCAATTAATAATCTGTCCCCCATTAAGCGCTGAGGAGACTTTACGTATCATTACAAGATCGACAGAAGTTTTCACCGTTCATTGAACATGCTGGGTCAACGACAGGTCGAACTCTCCGAAAATTGCTTCGATCTACGAGAGTCAACGATTTCTGCAATATCTATTTATAACTAAGTGACCGCTAGATGAACCTAACGGGTTTACCTTAATTGAACTAGAAGCACGGCACATCGACTTTATCCTCACATGACCTGGGGCGTCAGCTTATCAACGCAGCAATATACATGTATTGATTTTAAGAACATCAACAGCAATATTTCAATTCATTTCAAATTTATAACAAGCTATATGCATATAGGTACATTTAACATCAAAGATTTTTACATTTACAATTTACAATGAAGGATATTAATGCAGGTTATAGTATGCGTGTCCATTAATTAAAGAATGACACTGGCGGATGAATATGGCGTGTGCACAACATGCATTTATGTACTGAGGTAGCTTGGTGTGGTTATGATGTGTTGTTGGTCGTATAAATAAATAAATAAAAATACACAAAATAAAGTATGCCCTGGCCTTTTTAGGGATTTCTGTTCGGGAAGAACGTATCAGTGTCAGTGCTCAGCAAATGAATGGATGAATTGATTGATTGATTGATTGATTCAATGAATGAATGAATGAAGCCCATTTTTAGGGATTCCAGAAGCAGAGTGTACTAAATTGCTCACGAGTGCTTCTCCGAGAAAAATAAAACAAATGCTCATTTTAAGGGACTTCAGAGGCAGAGTGTAGTCACTGAATAGCTCGCTTATGGGTCACATTGTCACTCAACAAATCATTGAAATAAATAAATAAATAAATAAATAAATAAATGTTCATTTTAAGGACTTCAGAGGCAGAGTGTAGTCACTGAATAACTCGCTTATGGGTCACATTGTCACTCAACAAATCATTGAAATAAATAAATAAATAAATAAATAAATAAATGTTCATTTTAAGGACTTCAGAGGCAGAGTGCAGTCACTGAATAGCTCGCTTATGGGTCACATTGTCACTCAACAAATCATTGAAATAAATAAATAAATAAATAAATAAATAAATAAATGTTCATTTTAAGGACTTCAGAGGCAGAGTGTAGTCACTGAATAGCTCGCTTATGGGTCACATTGTCACTCAACAAATCATTGAAATAAATAAATAAATAAATGTTCATTTTAAGGACTTCAGAGGCAGGGTTCACTAAATTGCTCGCTTATGGATCACAGTGTCTATCAGCAAATAAATAAATAAATAAATAAATAAATAAATGTTCATTTTAAGGACTTCAGAGACAGAGTTCACTAAATTGCTCGCTTATGGATCACAGTGTCTATCAGCAAATAAATAAATAAATAAATAAATAAATAAATAAATAAATAAATAAATAAATAAATAAATAAGCAACTGTAGCACTTTCGAGTGCCAATTAAAGAAACAAAGACTGAGCTGCTTTATTTATATCACACTATAATGTAACAAATACGTAGTTGTCAATGTACAGTTAATTAAAAACAACCAACGGATTGATTATATAAATAAGAACAAATTCTTCCCCTTTCCATCTTTACTGTGACACGTCAAGCGCACAACTTTAAAAAATGTAAGTCAGTGGTCTGCACATTGACCAACAGGCTTCATGTAGACGCTTAACTTCGACAATCATCACTGAACAGGTCCGGGGTCCATTTACGCTGAGTTCCTCCACCATTCACAAACTGACCGCCTCGATATAAGCAATAGAATCATGACTGGGGCGCAGAAAAAAATACTCGTACCAAAGCCTTGAATGATACCCTCTGCGGAAAGACTTCCATCCATTTGTAACTCTCTCTCTCTCTCTCTCTCTCTCTCTCTCTCAAAAACACCACTACAATTTTTTTTTCAGATTAATTATGAACTAATACTGATTGGTTAATGTCATTATATAATCTATAGATGTGCACGTTAGTTCAAACAATATTTTATTCTCCGAAAGCAATATATACAACATATAATTCAATAGAAAAGGATCCAGGAACAAGCCAGAATGGCATATATAAACCCGTTTCCTTAGAAACTGTAAAATTCAAAACTGAATGGCCAAAACAAAGGAAAATATTATGATAAAGCCGGGTACAATCGCTAGATATAAAATGTTGAATAATTACATGCAAGATATACACACTGGTAGTAGTATACAAATAAATAGTAAGTTGACAAATATTGTTCTAGTTTGAGAATCGCTTAGATAGGTTAATAGAGTTTTGAACTGTTTTAAAGATTTCAATGTTTGAAGCATCCGGTAGGTTTGAATCTCCATGAAGTAAAAGCTCAGCGTCTATAATACGGTTTAACTTTAATTTAAAAATTGTAATCGATCTAATGTGATCATAATTTTGCCACTCTAATAAATAATGCTTAGTTGTTTCCGCTATGTCTCCGCATGAACATTTTGGACCAGTTACTAATTTTTTGTTGTATAGGTCTTGTTTAAGCGAACTGCATTTTAAGTCTCAACCTTGTGCACGTTGATAACAATAGCAGATTTTAAATGTAACTGGTGGTCTTTATATAAATAAATAAGCACAGAACTAGTCGCAAACAGATTTATAATTGATCATCCCTTACAACCAACACTGAACTAAAGTTTAATTCCAAACTCATAGATTTTACTCTACTTGTATCATCAAAGTACTAGGCCGTATTGACTGGTCACAAGACAGTCTGACCAATCTTTATTTATTTGTCCAGATCGGTACATTTTTAGTGCGTAAGGTTGCCATTTAGGTACTTTTTTAAAGTCAAGTGTTTGAATTTGGTACAATTTCCATACAAACTGTCTGAATAATTAGTACTTTTAATTTAGTGTCCAATTAAGAATTTTTCAGAAGGCGACATTTTCAAAAACTTTCCTCTAAAACGCCATAACATCAATATTTTTGGATTCTTGTAATAACGGTTAAATATGATCCACTAAGGTCTTAACAATGGGATCATTTGACAAAATAAGAGATAAATGACCCCATGGTCCCTCAGTCTAAATTGAACACTGAATATTACTTCTGTCTATAAAGACCACCCAAGGGAACTAGTAAAAGTGGTCTTTATGAGCAGTGACCTTTATATACAGGTTCAAATTATAGGAATAAAGAACAATTGGGATACAATCCTACTGACCTTTATAGGCAGGTGGACCTTCTATAGAGGTGGCCTTTAAGACAGGTTGGACTGTATTTACATATCATTTACCGACTTGAATTTTGTATATGTAATGTAATATACAGTACGGATCTGTTGAAAGTTTAACACTGAGCCAACAAAAAGGAGGCAATATCCGACTACTATGTGGTTGAGGTATGGATAGGTAGCTGTCGAGAACGAGGGACCGAGATGAACGTCCGACTCGACATTGACACTAACTCGTGTCGAGAACGAGGGACCGAGATGAACGTCCGACTCGACATTGACACTAACTCGTGTCGAGAACGAGGGACCGATATGAACCTCCTACTCGACATTGACACTAACTCGTGTCGAGAACGAGGGACCGAGATGAACGTCCGACTCGACATTGACACTAACTCTTGTCGAGAACGAGGGACCGAGATGAACGTCCGACTCGACATTGACACTAACTCGTGTCGAGAACGAGGGACCGAGATGAACGTCCGACTCGACATTGACACTAACTTGTGTCGAGAACGAGGGACCGAGATGAACGTCCGACTCGACATTGACATTAACTCGTGTCGAGAACGAGGGACCGAGATGAACGTCCGACTCGACATTGACACTAACTCGTGTCGAGAACGAGGGACCGAGATGAACGTCCGACTCGACACTGACACAACTCGTGTCGAGAACGAGGGACCGAGATGAACGTCCGACTCGACATTGACACTAACTCGTGTCGAGAACGAGGGACCGAGATGAACGTCCGACTCGACATTGACACTAACTCGTGTCGAGAACGAGGGACCGAGATGAACGTCCGACTCGACATTGACACTAACTCGTGTCGAGAACGAGGGACCGAGATGAACGTCCGATTCGACATTGACACTAACTCGTGTCGAGAACGAGGGACCGAGATGAACCTCCTACTCGACATTGACACTAACTCTTGTCGAGAACGAGGGACCGAGATGAACGTCCGACTCGACATTGACACTAACTCGTGTCGAGAACGAGGGACCGATATGAACCTCCGACTCGACATTGACACTAACTCGTGTCGAGAACGAGGGACCGAGATGAACCTCCGACTCGACATTGACACTAACTCGTGTCGAGAACGAGGGACCGAGATGAACGTCCGACTCGACATTGACACTAACTCGTGTCGAGAACGAGGGACCGAGATGAACGTCCGACTTGACATTGACACTAACTCGTGTCGAGAACGAGGGACCGATATGAACCTCCGACTTGACATTGACACTAACTCGTGTCGAGAACGAGGGACCGAGATGAACCTCCGACTCGACATTGACACTAACTTGTGTCGAGAACGAGGGACCGAGATGAACCTCCTACTCGACATTGACACTAACTCGTGTCGAGAACGAGGGACCGAGATGAACGTCCGACTCGACATTGACACTAACTCGTGTCGAGAACGAGGGACCGAGATGAACGTCCGACTCGACATTGACACTAACTCTTGTCGAGAACGAGGGACCGAGATGAACGTCCAACTCGACATTGACACTAACTCGTGTCGAGAACGAGGGACCGAGATGAACGTCCGACTCGACATTGACACTAACTCTTGTCGAGAACGAGGGACCACCGAGATGAACGTCCGACTCGACATTGACACTAACTCTTGTCGAGAACGAGGGACCGAGATGAACGTCCGACTCGACATTGACACAACTTGTGTCGAGAACGAGGGACCGAGATGAACCTCCGACTCGACATTGACACTAACTCGTTAGTTGAGTGTTAAACGTTCGACAAACCTGTATTGTATGTTTAAAGGGAATAAAAACTTCTTGAATTGAATTGAATTGAATTGAATTGAATTGAATTGAATTGAACCAAACAGAGACGAAATGAGTTAAATTGAATGTCATATGTATTACCCGTGAGCACTTAGTGATAATTTGGATTTCCGAGCAAAATGTGTTAAATGATATTTCCGACATGCAAGGCAAAGTTGTGAAGGGATTGGTCGTTCAAAATCGTGAAGACAGATTCATTCGGTTGGTACAATGACACTGTATTTTTTCTTTTTCTATACTGTTCAAGAAAATTGTTCTAGAAAGGCAACCAAATGATTTATAATAAAACCATTCACCATTTTACCATTTTTAAAACTTGTGAGGTCTTCACATTCAATTCTATGTATTTTTTCCACAAAAATGCTCAAAATGGCTTGATTCTGTCACTCATTTTTAGTTGTCACAAGTTTTTTCAGTCGAAATTAAAATTTTAGAAGTGGGTAATCTGAAAGTCTTTCCTAAATTGATGACAATTTGGCAAAAACGTGAACTTTCATGACAAAGTTCAGAAAAAATGGCTTCAAATTCACCACAATACAATACCTGAACGGCACCTTGTGTAATAGTAGGTATTTATTAAATGAGTTTAAAGTCCCAATGGTGCATATTTCACTTATATCAAGACATGACCTGCTGTAGATGAAGATCACGACAAAAACCATAAGATCATTGATATCCCGAATGTGCTTTTTATTATAACACGATGGACCAATTGTAACTCGAAAAACCTTACGATTGTTCATATGCCGAAGTATCTAGCTGCCTTAACGTCGGTAAGTTACTTTTTGGTATTGCTACCAAAGTAACTTACCTTCGGTAGGGCAGATTGTTCGGCCTTGATTTTCCATCTATCATGTAATCGTTGCAGCAAATACGAGGACACCACCGCCAAACCTCCACACTCCGTAAACCACGGAGATTATAAAAGAAAACAGTTTTGTCCTTTTAAAAACCTAATTTATTTTAATCAGTTGACTTAATACCACTCTAATGTTTGTTAGATCCTAATATATAAACTTTAATCTGTTGTAAATTGTCTAGAAATCTTAATACACAGCAATGACCGGCCACACAAACGGTCAGGATATTGTGTCCACATATTCTATTTACACCCTTGTGACCTATTACCTTACTAACTTGGCAAGTCCTTGATAAGCAATACCTTCTTATATATTCATTTTATAAAAGACGTCGATATTTTTTTTAATAATCTTTCATTGCCCCCCATGCTGGACATCCATATACTTGACAGGCACTATTATCCAAGCCAGGCCCTTTTAATATCAAGATTGCGTGTAATATAGAAACATATTCATACGTGTTATCAGGAGTTTCACTACAGGCCAGTCGAAAGTTTAACTCTAAACTATTAACGAATTAGTGTCAAATCGACAGCTCGCTTCGGTCGTTCTCGTTAGCTATATCTCGACAGCTCGCTTCGGTCGTCCTCGTTAGTTATATCTCGACAGCTCGCTTCGGTCGTCCTCGTTAGCTATATCTCGACAGCTCGCTTCGGTCGTCCTTGTCAGCTATATCTCGACAGCTCGCTTCGGTCGTTCTCGTTAGCTATATCTCGACAGCTCGCTTCGGTCGTTCTCGTTAGCTATATCTCGACAGCTCGCTTCGGTCGTCCTTGTTAGCTATATCTCGACAGCTCGCTTCGGTCGTTCTCGTTAGCTATATCTCGACAGCTCGCTTCGGTCGTTCTCGTTAGTTATATCTCGACAGCTCGCTTCGGTCGTTCTCGTTAGTTATATCTCGACAGCTCGCTTCGGTCGTTCTCGTTAGTTATATCTCGACAGCTCGCTTCGGTCGTTCTCGTTAGTTATATCTCGACAGCTCGCTTCGGTCGTTCTCGTTAGCTATATCTCGACAGCTCGCTTCGGTCGTTCTCGTTAGCTATATCTCGACAGCTCGCTTCGGTCGTTCTCGTTAGCTATATCTCGACAGCTCGCTTCGGTCGTTCTCGTTAGCTATATCTCGACAGCTCGCTTCGGTCGTCCTCGTTAGTTATATCTCGACAGCTCGCTTCGGTCGTTCTCGTTAGTTATATCTCGACAGCTCGCTTCGGTCGTCCTTGTTAGCTATATCTCGACAGCTCGCTTCGGTCGTTCTCGTTAGCTATATCTCGACAGCTCGCTTCGGTCGTTCTCGTTAGCTATATCTCGACAGCTCGCTTCGGTCGTTCTCGTTAGCTATATATCGACAGCTCGCTTCGGTCGTTCTCGTTAGTTATATCTCGACAGCTCGCTTCGGTCGTTCTCGTTAGTTATATCTCGACAGCTCGCTTCGGTCGTTCTCGTTAGTTATATCTCGACAGCTCGCTTCGGTCGTCCTTGTTAGCTATATCTCGACAGCTCGCTTCGGTCGTTCTCGTTAGCTATATCTCGACAGCTCGCTTCGGTCGTTCTCGTTAGCTATATCTCGACAGCTCGCTTCGGTCGTTCTCGTTAGCTATATATATCGACAGCTCGCTTCGGTCGTTCTCGTTAGTTATATCTCGACAGCTCGCTTCGGTCGTCCTTGTTAGCTATATCTCGACAGCTCGCTTCGGTCGTTCTCGTTAGCTATATCTCGACAGCTCGCTTCGGTCGTTCTCGTTAGCTATATCTCGACAGCTCGCTTCGGTCGTTCTCGTTAGCTATATCTCGACAGCTCGCTTCGGTCGTTCTCGTTAGTTATATCTCGACAGCTCGCTTCGGTCGTTCTCGTTAGCTATATCTCGACAGCTCGCTTCGGTCGTTCTCGTTAGCTATATCTCGACAGCTCGCTTCGGTCGTTCTCGTTAGCTATATCTCGACAGCTCGCTTCGTTCGTTCTCGTTAGCTATATCTCGACAGATCTTAGACCTATTCACATCTCAGCCACACGACAGTCGATCATCGATTTCTCTTCATTTAATTTTCGACAGGCCTGCACCGGGTCTCCGCGACTAAGGCCTTTCCTAGGTTCCTATTTTGTTTCAGGCTAACATCTAAAAATTTCTTTTGCAACAGAATCTGTGCCGGTATCGACATTTGGAATAATTTATTTGATTTAATGAATATTACATTTAATAGAAAAATCTCCTAATAATCTATTATGGACCTCTCCCTCTGGGACTGTTCTCCTAAAGTGTTGTCTGGAGAGGTATAGTGTCCGAGCCGATACACGAGGTCATTATACCTCTCCAGAACATGTATAGGAAAACGTTTCCAACGGGAGTAGATTTAGTACATCACATGTCTTTGTTTTAATTAATTTAAGTTAAAATTCACTAATATTAATTTTATTCAACATAATAGATTTTCAACAGCAATAAACAACCCAAAACAATATGAAAATAAATAAATAAATAAATAAATAAATAAATAAATAAATAAATAAATAAATAAACAAATCTCAACATTGATGTGTATTCACAATTATTGAAAAATAATAATAGTATAGTCAATGACGCAAGGGGCTAGACTTTGATGTCGGGGGACTATACCTAGCGAGGGACTATACCTAGGTATAGTGCAATTGCTATGCATTGTCAAGGGCAGATGATTTCTACATGAAATAGTATTGATGTAGTTAAACAATGATTATTCAACAAATTAACATGTGATGTACTAAATGCAAAGATACGTACACTGTCATATACCATTTTTTAATTTAATCATAAAATACATTCAAAAATGCTATATGGCATGTTGCCATATACCACTTTTAATGTATCTTATGATTATTTTTTTAAATTGTATATGACAACACCAATAAGACATACGAAACCAGAAACCCGATTATTTTGGAGGTAGATTTAGTCTCCGACAGTGGGTACACTATGACCGTGAATTCACGTTATATGGTAAATAGTAAAACTGACATATTTCAAGTTTGTTTTTATTCATATGGTAAACAGTAAAATTGTTTCATTCATTTTATTTTTTTAAATCAAATAAATATCTTGAGTCAAATTTCAAAAATGTTTATTTAAAAATGTTTACCCAACTGTTATTCGTAAATGGTAACTCAGGAATATAAAACGTATTTATTATTATTATTATTATTATTATTATTATTATCAATGTGCGAGTTTTAACAGCCTTTGTGTCATTTTAAAGTGAAATAAACTATTCAAAAATGCACTTGGTACCTAACTTCCAAACAATTTCCAGCTTTGCCTATTAGATTTTCGACTCGGTATAGCAACCAGTATTAAACAACGACGTTGATCCTCAGATTTCATTATTTATTTATTTATTTATTTATTTATTTATTATTTATTTATTTATTTATTTATTTATTTATTTATTTATTTTATTTAATCGGACCAATCTCTATATATCAGACATTTATTATTTTGCTGATTTTTCAAAAGTTTATCAATGGTGATTGTATCTTCCAAACCTGTAAATTGGTAGCCCGTCTAAGAGGTTCTACGGTTCTGTGGTTCTGTTCCGACATTGTTTGTTTGTCTAACCTCTAATGCCCAGTCTTGCTGACCTTTTTGGAATTCTTATTCTTATAATCAAATAATGGAAAGATTAAATTAAGATTATTGGATTAAAGAAATGTTTGTGTTAAAGGTCTCAGTTTAAGGAGTGAATGTAATTTTATTTTCTTATTCGGTCAAAGACTGCCTACACTGGTGCGAAAAAAAATTGAGGGAGAGCGAATCGTCGCAAAAGCGCCACCAATTAGAGGAACTTTAACGCGGTTTCGTGAATGTTCATGCTTCAGAGAGAGAGAAAGAGAGAGAGAAAGAGAGAGAGAGAGGGGGGTGAAATGAGACATTAAAATATAAACTTCGGTCATGAGTTAATTTTATTTTTTTTAAAAGAGTTCAAAAATTTGCAAATAAAATTTCTCTTATTTAAATAAGGTACATTGAAATTCATCTTACTTTAGTTAGATGTACTATTTTAATAAAAATAGTAAAAATGTGTGTATTGCAATTTGAGAAAAATCATCACACAACACAACATTTCTGTATTATGTAAATACTTGTATTTACTTGAATGTTATAATTTTTTGTTCTTTATTATTATTATATTATTATTATTTATTCATCTATCATTTAAATATGACAGACAGCGCATGATAATTATATGAAAAATGTGAACAATCATTTATTGATTTTAATAAACAAAAATTATATTCTATAACCTTTTTTTCTTATTTTCATTCAAAAACACATAAATTATTATTTAAAAAAATCAAAATTTTAGTACAATCTACATGAAGAAATAATTGTTATAATTTATTTATTCGTTTCATTTAAACAAAAACTTTAAATCATCTGATTTAAAACGCGAATTAAAATTCAAAGTACAATAATTCTTTAAATATTCTCAAAAAATTCTTAAAGACAAGGTCGTCTTTCTATGGGAAATTGGAAATACAATTAGCCTGATCGAAATCAAGTATTTGATTTACTTCAAAATTGATTTTGAATTTCAAAAAAGTGTCATGCTCTGTTTTGGAATTTTTATTTCGACATTGCATTCAAAAACTGTACATTTGATACTTTTGAATTGTCTTATTTCATAGTAGTACACATTTCTTATAGTTTTTATAGATAACAGTTTCTCATGAGTTAATTTTGACATTTTATTGTGAAGCACAATGACGAAAGTCTCACAACCCCACCACATTTTTGTTGGAATTCGAAAAAATATATGCAAGGTTTTGGAAAAGCTATTACTTGTGTCTACAAGGTTGATGGAAAGCTAATATTTGTTTACATAAAACGTCCGTTTCCATGGCAACGGAAAGCATTTTGAAAATTTGAAACCCCAAGTGATAATCTACTGAAGGTTACTGACAATCTTATAAAATTTCAATAAGTTTCGATAAAATGGATTTTTTGTGCTTCTATGGCAACGGTGGACATATTGGATTGTGTCGATATCGTTATTTTTTCGGTGGATTCGATTACTTTTGATGCTAAAGATAATCCTATAAAATATCATGAAAATCTGACGAACGGTTATGTTTAAAGGTTTTGATACTCTTACCTGTTTCTAATGGTTACGACATGTTGGAATTTTCAAATGCGGATTGCATATACATACATGGTTGATATATTGTTGCTATAAAGTTTCATTGAGATTGAGTGAGGTATCTCTAAGAAAAAGTGTGGAAATAATAATAATAATAACAATCCAAAATCTCCCCCACATTGTGTTATTTCAGACTTAGTGGCAGGCTGACCAATTCGACGGATTTATTCGTTTTTGACGAATAAAAAACGCATAAATGGATGGATAAAATGAAAAGGTCAAACTTGACGAATTTTTTCCCATTTTGACGGGTTTTTAATTAAAAGTACTAAAATTCGGACTTTTTTGGAAGGAAATTGTACCAAAATCAAACACTTAACTGTAAAAAATACCTAAATGGCAACTTTGCGTACTAAAAATGTACCGATCTGGACAAATAAATATAAACTTGATCGGGCAGCCTGTAATGGTAACGCATTTGAATCAAAAGATCGTCTTTTAACGTCACAGATATTATTGCCCACTATGCAGATGTTCTTTTCTACTGTGTAAGTACTGATTCATTATTACAGTATCCGGTAGTTTTGGGATGGTAGATACAACTGCAAGACCTAATCAGTAAAGTGATAAAGTCATATATCTTGGCATGTTAAATATTATAAAAGTCTGTCTGTAACATAAAAAATTAACAAATTTTGCTGTAGTATGATAAATACTTCGTCCATTGTTTTATTTTATTTTCTTCAATCACCATCACTGAGACAAATACCTCTTTCGCTGATCTATAGTAGTCTCATAGAAACAAAGAACTGTAACTCATAACGAGAGAAAGAGAGAAAGAGAGAGAGAGAGAGAGAGAGAGAGAGAGAGGACCAGAGTTTGTAGACGGTGGAAGTAACCGACGTACCCCGAGATAATCATCGATCTTGACAAGCGACAGACCGTCTGACACTAGAATATACCCGATTAGGATTCGAACCTAGGCGATGCGAATAGAGGTGCTGATGCTACGTAGCCCAACGCTTTAGACTACTCGGCCACGGAGAGAGAGAGAGAGAGAGAGAGAGAGAGAGAGAGAGAGAGAGAGAGAGAGAGAGTTACTATGTAAAAAATTATGTATAGATTATCCTGTTTTGTATCTTTTTAGTTTCGTGTTTAACAATATAATGCAAATTACAATTCCCCATTCTTAATCACTATTGTATAATAATAATAATAATAAAATAATAATAATAATAATAATAATAATAATAATAATAATAATAATAAATATTTATTATATAATAATAACGTCTTCCTGGTATCGTATTCATTAATATAAAGTCGGTTTTTTTTTGTTATCCTTATTACAAGAAAATATTTAAGATAATTTAATAAGTCATTTGTCAAATTTAAGCAATTTTAGCGAATAGTTTTCGATATTAATTTTTTTAAATAATAATAATAATAATAAATAAATAAATAAATAAATAAATAAATAAATAAATAAATAAATAAATGTTTTTCTTACCTTTTTTAACAAAATCAATCCATGTCAGTGAACATCAAATAATTCATTAAAATTCTGCAACTCATGCATCTTAATTTTGTATTTGAAGCGATTAATTGTTGAAATATCGACTGAAATGTCAAAGCATATCTTGACCCTGTGTAAGTCGATCTACACATCGCCATATAAACTATAGTCTATGTATATAACTGGCTACCATAAGCTGTCTGTTATGATCCCAAGTGCCGTCACGGCGTACTATACTTAATATTAACCGGGGTCGTTGACAGGTCAGATTGAGGTGAACACGGATTTAAAAAACAATTGCAGGAAAAACTAGGATTATTTCAACCACCGTAATTTTAAATATGTTGATAATGCATATCTATACACACAAAAAATAACTTGCTATTTTGTCCACTGATAAAATATCCCCGGAAAAGCTTATGAATACATACATATAGTGACCACTAATAAATAACGCCGTATTAACTAGACCACGTATATATGTGTCCTCAATACGTCCGAGTCAACTTATTGATAAAGTCAAGGGGCAACATGATGACCTGAAGTGACCTGAGTATCATACTATTTCGTAGTGACCACTCATTACTCGTAGAAGCATGTCCAGTATAAAATATTGCTTCCCTATTACGATAAAAACCAACTAATGTACATCATGAAGTTAAAACTTTCCCATTCAGTATAAAATAAAAAGACCACATTTTCCATGTTTTATTTTAAATGATTTTTTATTTCTGATCACTTCAAATTTAATCAATATTCCTAAAAGTCATGACGACAAATCTTGAAGATCACGAAACAGAATAGTATGCAGTTCACAAGGGGACACCAAAGCGAAACAGAAGATTTAAAAAGAGGCAGTATAGTATCTCTATTCAACATTGACATGGGAACTACAAAACGAAACAATAACTCTAGTACCAGTGTGTTTTTAAAATATACCAATTTTGGCTACAACACCAATCCTTTAAACCCTATGTACATTCAGAAATGCTATGTACTGTTGATAACAAATATAATGCGACTTTGTAATGTTGATAGAAAATATAATGCGACTTTGTACTGTTGATAGAAAATATAATGCGACTTTGTACTGTTGATAGCAAATACAATGCGACTTTGTACTGTTGGTAGTGTCATGTGCTGATTTTGAATTTTTATTAAAATAATGCAAATCAAAATCAGCACATGACAACAGTTGTCATGCGACTTTAAACTGTTGATAGCAAATGCAATGCGACTTGGCACTGTTGGTAGCAAATACAATGCCACTTTGTATTGTTGGTAGCAAAAACAAAGCCGGATTATATGGTTGATAGCAAATACAATGCGACTTTGTACTGTTGATGACAAATGCAGTGCTGCCTTATACTGTTGGTAGCAAATACAATGCGACTTTGTACTGTTGGTAGCAAATACAATGCGACCTTGTACTGTTGGTAGCAAATACAATGCGACTTTGTACTGTTGGTAGCAAATACAATGCGACTTTGTACTGTTGGTAGTGTCATGTGCTGATTTTGAATTTTTATTAAAATAATGCAAATCAAAATCAGCACATGACAACAGTTGTCATGCGACTTTAAACTGTTGATAGCAAATGCAATGCGACTTGGCACTGTTGGTAGCAAATACAATGCCACTTTGTATTGTTGGTAGCAAAAACAAAGCCGGATTATATGGTTGATAGCAAATACAATGCGACTTTGTACTGTTGATGACAAATGCAGTGCTGCCTTATACTGTTGGTAGCAAATACAATGCGACTTTGTACTGTTGGTAGCAAATACAATGCGACCTTGTACTGTTGGTAGCAAATACAATGCGACTTTGTACTGTTGGTAGCAAATACAATGCGACTTTGTGCTGTTGGTACTGCGGCAAAAACAAAGCGGGATTATATGGTTGATAGCAAATACAATGCAGGTTTATAATGTTGATAGCAAAAACAATGCTTTTTTGAATTGTTGATATCCAATACAATGCGACTTTCTATTGTTGATAGCAAATACAATGCGGTTTTGTAGCAAATATAATGCTTCTTTGTAAAACCAATGCTTTTTGTACTGTTGATAGCAAATACAATGTTTCTTTGTACTATTGATATCAAATACAATGCGACTTTGTATTGTTGATATCAAATACAATCTTTTTTTGCACTGTTGATAGCAAAAACAATGGGGTTTTGTAGCAAATACAATGCCTCTTTGTACTGTTGATATCAAATAGTGTGAATTTGTATTGTTGATAGCAAATACAATGGGTTTTGTAGCAAATACAATGCGGTTTTGTACTGTTGATAGCAAATGCAATGCGACTTTGTATTGTTGTTAGCAGATACAATTCTTGATTGTACTGTTGATAGCAAATACAATGCGGTTTTGTAGCAAATACAATGCGGTTTTGTACTGTTGATAGCAAATGCAATGCGACTTTGTATTGTTGTTAGCAGATACAATGCTTGATTGTACTGTTGATAGCAAATACAATGCGGTTTTGTATTGTTGTTAGCAGATACAATGCTTGATTGTACTGTTGATAGCAAAAACAATGCTTCGTTGTACTGTTGATAGCAAATACAATGCGACTTTGCACTGTTGATAATAAATACAATGCGACTTTGTACTGTCAATAGCAAATACAATGCGGTTTTGTATTGTTGATAGCAAAACGATGTTTCTTTGTACTGTTGCTTGCAAATACAATGCGACTTTGTACTGTTGCTTGCAAATACAATGCGACTTTGTACTGTTGATAGCAAATACAATCCGACTTTGTATTGATGATAGCAACTCTGGCATCTTAGTTTGACAGGCGCCCTCAAAGGTAACACTACTTTATCTACTTAGATTGACAGGCGTTCTCAAAGTTAGCACTTATTTGCCAACTCAGTTTGTCAGGCATTCTCAAAGTTAATAACACTTTGCCTACTTAGTTTGACAGGTTTTCTTAAAGTTAACAGTACTTTGCCTACCAAGTTTGACAGGCGTTCTCAAAGATATCAGTACTTTGCCTACTAAGGTTGACAAGCATTCTTAAAGTTAACAGTACTTTGCCTACCAAGTTTGACAGGCGTTCTCAAAGATATCAGTACTTTGCCTACTAAGGTTGACAAGCATTCTTAAAGTTAACAGTACTTTGCCTACCAAGTTTGACAGGCGTTCTAAAAAATATTTGTACTTTGCCTACTAAGGTTGACAAGCATTCTTAAAGTTAACAGTACTTTGCCTACAAAGTTTGACAAGCGTTCTCAAAGGTAACACTACTTTTTCTACTTAGTTTGACAGGCGTTCTCAAAGGTAACAGTACTTTGCCTACTAAGTTTGACAGGCGTTCTCAAAGTTAGCACTTGTTTGCCTACTCAGTTTGACAGGCGTTCTCAAAGTTATCAATACTTTGTCTTCTTAGTTTGACAGGCGTTCTCAAAGTTAGCACTTGTTTACCTACTTAGTTTGACAAGTGCTCTCAAAGTTAGCAGTGCTTTGCCTACTTAGTTTGGCAATAGTCCTAAATAATATTAGTACTTTGCCTACTTAGTTTGACAATAGTCCTAAATAATATCAGTACTTTGCCTTCTTAGTTTGACAATAGTCCTAAATAATATTAGTACTTTGCCTACTTAGTTTGACAATAGTCCTAAATAATATCAGTACTTTGCCTTCTTAGTTTGACAATAGTCCTAAATAATATTAGTACTTTGCCAACTTAGTTTGACAATAGTCCTAAATAATATTAGTACTTTGCCTACTTAGTTTGACAGTAGTCCTAAAAATATACCAAAACGATGAACCAAGTTTTTAGTGTAAGGTACATCATTTCATTCTCCATTTTATATAGGCCATAGTTTCTTTGTCTTGGGCCTCCTCTCGTTGTAACAGTACCATTGTAATAGAGTGGTCTGCGGTGTGTATCTGCACAACATTTTAGGTATAAACTATGTCATCAGAACAGCTTGCGCAAACACACCATATGGGCTTGCGTTAAGATTATTCATTGTAATTAATATAAATATCGCTTCGTGATGAGCGGCTGAAAACAAGGAATAATTACTGTTAGTGTAACATTATATATGACAGATGCCCTTTAAGAGTCATGATGTGCTGATTAACATGCTGATTAACAATGTCAATATGCGTTTGATATCCCTATTTCTATCCGCGTGTTTTGATGCACCCTGATGTGACTATAATGGTTATACTAGACAATACCTATGACCACTACGATAGCCCAGTTGGTAGCGTGACACGGTAAAGAACCTTCTCTGCACACGGTCCTAAGCGCACTTCAAAGGTAAATATTTTGTCACTCTACCTATCACTGGTGACGCCTCGATATAAGTGATATTTCTTAACTGGGGCGTAAAACTCAATTCAATCTATCAATCAATCAATCAATCTATCAATCAATGTTGGCAATACTGAGCTAGTACGGGGCAGATCTATCGAAAGTTTAACTGAGCTAACGAAGAACGTCAAAGCTCGGCTGTCGAGTGCAAGGGCGTAGCTGAGCATACGCACATACGACCGTGCGTAAGTTAATTTTGTCAAATATCATATTTAAACATGTTAAAAAATAATTATATGACAGCTATATTTTAAAACTTGAAAGCAATACAAAATTTAACCTTCGAAACTGAACATATGAATCAATCTACAATTCAGTGGTCTTGAAGTTTAGTCGAAAAAATTTGCAGATAAGGGTCGAAATTCATGGAAAACGCACCATTTTTGTTGTATTTTTTCAAAATAGGGGGGAGCATGCCCCATACCCCCTAGAAAAACGGCGCATATTTCACGTTTACAGTGCGTAATTTACCAACATGCTCAGCTACGCCCCTGGAGTGTACTTAAATAAGGATAGCTAGTGATCGAAAGCCTGCAGAGGTATAGAAAACAGCCGCCAAAAAAACTCACGGTCGAGATAAACTAACGAGGGGTCGAGTTGCGATTCCGATTCGGCACCAATTCGATAGTCTAATAGTGTTAAACGTTCAACAGGTCTGTACTAAAGAGGGGTCGAGTTGCGATTCCGATTCGGCACCAATTCGATAGTCTAATAGTGTTAAACGTTCAACAGGCCTGTACTAACGAGGGGTCGAGTTGCGATTCCGATTCGGCACCAATTCGATAGCCTACTAGTGCTAAACGTTCAACAGGCCTGTACTAAAGAGGGGTCGAGTTGCGATTCCGATTCGGCACCAATTCGATAGCCTACTAGTGCTTAACGTTCAACAGGCCTGTACTAACGAGGGGTCGAGTTGCGATTCCGATTCGGCACCAATTCGATAGCCTACTAGTGCTAAACGTTCAACAGGCCTGTACTAACGAGGGGTCGAGTTGCGATTCCGATTCGGCACCAATTCGATAGCCTACTAGTGCTAAACGTTCAACAGGCCTGTACTAACGAGGGGTCGAGTTGCGATTCCGATTCGGCACCAATTCGATAGCCTACTAGTGCTAAACGTTCAACAGGCCTGTACTAACGAGGGGTCGAGTTGCGATTCCGATTCGGCACCAATTCGATAGCCTACTAGTGTTAAACGTTCAACAGGCCTGTACTAACGAGGGGTCGAGTTGCGATTCCGATTCGGCACCAATTCGATAGCCTACTAGTGTTAAACGTTCAACAGGCCTGTACTAACGAGGGGTCGAGTTGCGATTCCGATTCGGCACCAATTCGATAGCCTACTAGTGCTAAACGTTCAACAGGCCTGTACTAACGAGGGGTCGAGTTGCGATTCCGATTCGGCACCAATTCGATAGCCTACTAGTGCTAAACGTTCAACAGGCCTGTACTAACGAGGGGTCGAGTTGCGATTCCGATTCGGCACCAATTCGATAGCCTACTAGTGCTAAACGTTCAACAGGCCTGTACTAACGAGGGGTCGAGTTGCGATTCCGATTCGGCACCAATTCGATAGCCTACTAGTGCTAAACGTTCAACAGGCCTGTACTAACGAGGGGTCGAGTTGCGATTCCGATTCGGCACCAATTCGATAGCCTACTAGTGTTAAACGTTCAACAGGCCTGTACCGTACATATACATAAGTTCTGAATTTCGTTTCGTTTATTTCTTAAGCGTTATTTTTTGTATTCTCTCCATTTCACTCTATGTTTTTTCACAGATATGATTTAAGAGCCGGTGGGGCAATAGAGTTTTACGTTTATAAGTATCGAGGCAATCTGTTTATGAACGGTGGCTAAAACCGGAGTGCCCGGAGAAAACCACCGACCTTCGTTTTCCGTCAAAATTTCAATTTCAGTCGAAGATACAAATACAAAAAAGAAAGAAGAAGAAAAAGAAATTCGCCATTTTAATGTTGTCGCTTTACCCGAGTTTTCTAATTAAAGCCTTCATGTTGATAATTTGTATGGAGAAGCTGTGTTTCCATTCCTGGTAGTCATATAACCGCCATTGACTACTAATTTGTATGGAGAAGCTATGTTTCCATTCCTGGTAGTCATATAACCGCCATTGACTACTAATTTGTATGGAGAAGCTATGTTTCCATTCCTGGTAGTCATATAACCGCCATTGACTACTAATTTGTATGGAGAAGCTATGTTTCCATTCCTGGTAGTCATATAACCGCCATTGACTACTAATTTGTATGGAGAAGCTATGTTTCCATTCCTGGTAGTCATATAACCGCCATTGACTACTAATTTGTATGGAGAAGCTATGTTTCCATTCCTGGTAGTCATATAACCGCCATTGACTACTAATTTGTATGGAGAAGCTATGTTTCCATTCCTGGTAGTCATATAACCGCCATTGACTACTAATTTGTATGGAGAAGCTATGTTTCCATTCCTGGTAGTCATATAACCGCCATTGACTACTAATTTGTATGGAGAAGCTATGTTTCCATTCCTGGTAGTCATATAACCGCCATTGACTACTAATTTGTATGGAGAAGCTATGTTTCCATTCCTGGTGGGTAGTCATATAACCGCCATTGACTACTAATTTGTATGGAGAAGCTATGTTTCCATTCCTGGTAGTCATATAACCGCCATTGACTACTAATTTGTATGGAGAAGCTATGTTTCCATTCCTGGTAGTCATATAACCGCCATTGACTACTAATTTGTATGGAGAAGCTATGTTTCCATTCCTGGTAGTCATATAACCGCCATTGACTACTAATTTGTATGGAGAAGCTATGTTTCCATTCCTGGTAGTCATATAACCGCCATTGACTACTAATTTGTATGGAGAAGCTGTGTTTCCATTCCTGGTAGTCATATAACCGCCATTGACTACTAATTTGTATGGAGAAGCTATGTTTCCATTCCTGGTAGTCATATAACCGCCATTGACTACTAATTTGTATGGAGAAGCTATGTTTCCATTCCTGGTAGTCATATAACCGCCATTGACTACTAATTTGTATGGAGAAGCTATGTTTCCATTCCTGGTAGTCATATAACCGCCATTGACTACTAATTTGTATGGAGAAGCTATGTTTCCATTCCTGGTAGTCATATAACCGCCATTGACTACTAATTTGTATGGAGAAGCTATGTTTCCATTCCTGGTAGTCATATAACCGCCATTGACTACTAATTTGTATGGAGAAGCTATGTTTCCATTCCTGGTAGTCATATAACCGCCATTGACTACTAATTTGTATGGAGAAGCTATGTTTCCATTCCTGGTAGTCATATAACCGCCATTGACTACTAATTTGTATGGAGAAGCTATGTTTCCATTCCTGGTAGTCATATAACCGCCATTGACTACTAATTTGTAACACATTTTTTCAAAATGAAATCTATTTGAGCAAATTTGTTGGAAATATATTTTTAAAAAGGACTTTATTTGCACAAAATTTAGGAATTTGACTACATTGTTTTAAATTTGTTCATGGAAACCTAAAATATATTTTGTATATTTGTAGTCTTGCCAAATTTGAAAATGTAAAAACTTAGTCCTTTTTCAAGTACAAATGAATTTTTTCACCTATTTGCTAAACAGATTACTTTTTGAAAGAATTTGTCACAAATTAGTGACCAATGGCGATTTTGGCCATATTTTGATAAAATAGATTACTTTTTGAAAGATTTTCTAAGAAATTAGTGGCCCGATGGCGTTTTTGGCTACCAGGAATGGTAGGGTAAATATGTGTCAAAAGTCTGATGACCGACAACTGGAAACGTTAACAATGTGTGTTGAGTGATGGTAGAAATAATTATACACATGTATTATGAGTGTGTAGAAAACAGCATTACAATGGTGAACCATGACTGTCTGCATTCGCCGGTCAAATAAGGTCGTGACTCCCTATTTGACCTTTACAATCTTAATTTGGACTTAGCTATTCTTTACGAAAATACTAGTAAAACCTTAAACTGGAATTAAAAGACACTGGTCCCAGTTTTACAATTATTCCTTAATTAAAATTTCCCTCAACTTAAATCTTTGCAAATTTTAAATCTGAATCATTTTGTTAGTTTTAAAAATATTCATAATTTAAGGTGTCATCTTAAATACAACTTCTCCATTCAAATTGTGTTAAAACATTTAATTTGCAGTACCATAAAATATTCTCAAAAGTTGCAAATCCGCTAAAATAGGTAAAATATGTCTCAGAAATTAGTAGCTACTGACGAATTTGGTTGAAAACATAACAGAATTTTTGCGATATACGCTGTCCAAATCATTCATGAATGGCCTGTGTGGTCACGCTTTCATTTAACTAACGTTGTCGCTTGAAAAATTAACTAATAATTCAAATTCACCTGATCTGGTTGTCATTCAATGAACCATGTTTTGTGTGTGACAACAGCATCTTTTCTAAATATATGTCTAAATGTTACATAATTAGTGATACGTGTGTGAAATTACTTAAAATTGTCAAGTTAGTTTGTATATATAGATATATAATTATATCACGTCTCTAATTAAAGTCAATGTTATGTACATGTATAGAGATTTTACCACGAGTACCGCCACCTCCGGTGGTGAGCGGCGAATAAAGAAGACAAAAATTAACAAGTACATTTAGTTCAAAATCCACAAGTTTCTGTACAACAATGGTCTAAAACATGTTCGGTATACATTCAATACTTATTGTAGTAGTAAGGGACCTCGGTAGCCAATTGGTCTAATGCACATACTTACGGACCACATCACCTTTATCTACCTAGGTTCGAATTCCGCTGAGAACAGATCATATTGTGAGAAAGTTTGTGAGTTCGTTTGCCGAAGGTAATCCTAAAAAACAAACATACCAGTTCATGTTCAAATCAAAATCCCCAAAACAAACATACCGGTCCATGTCCACATCAAAATACCAAGACAAAGTCAAAACTTTGAAACTGGCAACACTTACATGCATTTACTTCCACCAGGGAAGTGAGGCCGGGTGCTCCGGAAGGGTAAGCTCCCCCTGCTTACCTTGCTACATCCGCCACGTGTGCAATTAAGAATTTATTTTTTATGCATTATGTGATAAAAGTGTCTCATAAGTCTTTTAGGCTGGATGTCGTAATTCTTATGTGTATATACTGTTTTTATGTATTTGTTATTGTTTTATGACATGTGACACTATAATAAAATATTATTATTATTGTTTATTATTATTAATTAAAATTATAAATTAGAGGAACGGTGATGACGGTCATAGGAAGTACAGATTTTATCCCGTCTCCTTTTTCTTTTGTTTTCAGTGAATTTATTTATTTATTTATTTACAGTCCAACCTGCCTTAAAGGCCATCTCTATATAATTGCCACCTGCTTCTAAAGGCCAGTAGAATTGCATCCCAATGGTTCTTTATTCATATTATCTGAACTTGTATATAAAGGCCACCTGTCCATAAAGACCACTTTTACTGGTTCCATTTGGTGGCCTTTATAGACAGATTTGACTGTATATTGTATTGTCATAATTTAAGGACAGTTTTGTAACAAATATCACATAACACTGATCAATGCGGTATTTATAAATAAAATACTGATTCATGGAATAACGATTGTTTTGATCGTAATTACAACAAGAAGGTTTATTTTTAAATTAAATCGTTATATTACAATAAACAAAACATTGCACATGTAAACAGAATTTACGAAGAACCGAATGAAATTAGATAAAATAAGTGAAATGATACTCTTGTAATGTAGCAATCGGTGTGTGCAGGAGTACGTACATATGTACGTGCGTGCGTGTGTTCTAAATTCTACCGGTAGCATTGGTAGATGTTAGATGCGACATTCAACTTGGCATGGCGACCCTGCTCCATCTCCAAATTATCATTCGCCCTTACAAACGGTTTACTTATTTATTTATTTATTTATATTCCCCACTAAAATATTGATTTTACAGTCTAGAAATATCGGAAACAAAGGAACAAGCCATTTTGAACATTTCTGTGAAGCATCATATTGAAGCATTAAATGATTTTAGATCAACATTAATTAGTCAGCTTGTGTTTTATATTATTTATTTATTTATTTATTTATTTATTTATTTATTATTATTTATTAATTATTTATTTATTTATTTATTATTATTATTATTATTATTATTATTATTATTATTATTATTATTATTATTTTTATAACTGATCGCCCCACAAACACAGCTGAAACCTTGAGATGTATGTACACCGTGTTCGGATATGACCCGGTCAGTATAGGCCTTTTACCTTAAATAACCTTTCACTGTTAAGTATGATAAAGGACGCATAGAAGAGAGGGTCGGGGTCAAACTGTGATAGATGGACATCAAAAGATTCCAACCCGCCCATAAAGACACAATGAACCGTGACCAAATTATATTTCTTCAATTCAAAAGGCTGGTAAAATTGAAAAGAAACTAGGGCAAGGACAATGTGTATGCACACTGTACAAATTGAACCCCAGATTCGATGTTTAATAAGTGCACTTGTTGATGGAAAGACTGTAATTTATTAGATTTTGAAGATTAATTTTATTTCAATTGAAAACTATTAATTAAGTCTTAAAATTTACGATTGTGCAATGATCACCATGATTTTTTAAAAGAAGAAGAACCAAATCTCACTGAGTAAAAACTATTTTCGCGTCACATGATATTTAAAACAACTGTCATACATTATCAAAATCCACATCAACCAAAAAGTTAAAATTACAGCATTAAAAGACTTACGAGACACAATTTGAATCAGTAAAATATCCTTCTACTATGAATTTCTAAAAGGTTTACTTAAATTAATTTTTAAAAATTATTAAAATTTACCAATACTATTTGAGACGTTAAACATGATAGGGATACACATATTCATGTTAATATTGTTTAAAAATAAGATATTAATTCACCATTAAAAACGTAATCTCTTTGAATTGTAACCACTGCGGTAGCTCAGTTGGTAGAGTGCTCGCTCCATAAGTGGAAGGTCGTGGGTTCGAACCCCGACCGGGTCTGACCCAAGACTTGACAGTGGGTAGTGACTGTTCTTTCGCCAAGCACTCGGCAATACGAAATGAAAGTCATGGTTCTTTCGGATGGGAACTTAAAATAAACGAGGTCCCGTGTCACGGTGGGCTTGGCACGCTAAAGAACCCTGCCATCAGCGCAATGCACAGGCAAAATGTCTGCACCTTCGCCTATAGCTGGCGACGTCTCGATATAAGTGAAATATTCTTGACTGGGACGTTAAACACCATTACTCACTCACTCTCACTCTTTGAACTGTTTTTCATCCTCACTGACAACTGCGGTAGCTCAGTTGGTAGCGTGCCCGCTCTGTAAGTGGGAGGTTGTGGGTTCGATCCCCGGCTGGGTCTGACTCAAGACTTTAAAGTGGGTAGTGACTGTTCTTTCGCCATGCACTCGGCGTTACTTAATGAAACTGCGGTCACAGTTCTTTCGGATTCCCGGGGCAGTCCCGTGTCACGGTAGGCGTGACACGATAAAGAATCCCATTGTATAATATCATCAGCGCAACACACAGGCAAAATTTCTTCACCTTCGTCTATAGCTGGCAACGACTAGATATAAGTGAAATATTCTTAACTCAACAGTGAATTCAACCTCAATATCCGAGGAACATGTTCCCCATTTTCGTTGGAAAGAAAAAATAACACTTTTGCGTTAGGACACTTTTGGCTTGGCGTAGAGACCTGTCATGTGCTGATTTTTAATTTCTATTAAAATAATGCATTCAAAATAAATACATGACATTCCTAAGCAGTAACGGGCCATTTCTAACCCTTTACACGATGGCAATTATCGATAATTAAGCATTGCCTTTAATTTTTGTTCGTTCTATTAAGAAATAACTTGAATGAAGACTGTGCACTTTGCAAAAATCCCGCGGCTTGGTTAACAGTTCAAGCAAGAGTACTAAAATAATTAATATGCTTCTGGAAAAATATCAAAATATTTTGCAATACACAGGTTTTTACTTTATCCCGAAAAATGACAAACGATCGCAATAAAGCCAGATGTTTTTTTTTTTTTTGTATCTTTTTTTCAAATCAGAAAACACAATGAATAACACAGATGTAGACAATATATACAATAATATATGCATGCCTGGACTCAAAACAACCAATGTCAATGACCAAAGTTCACCGGAAAGGTCGCGGTATTTAAAAAACACTCATTTCGTCCCAGTGTCCGGATTTGACCTGACTGGAGTCGGCGATAGCCTATATAATATTAGATAAACTGTTCTTGCCCCCTCATTTGTACAGAATTTCTGACTGGGGCAATGTACCCAGTATGACAAATTGTATATGAGGGACAAACGTGATCCCTCCGGGTTCACTCAAACTACACCCTAAAAGACTTTCAGTTGCACGATACTCTTCATTAAAATTTCAATTTTCGACTGAAAAAAGCCTAAAAACTATGCAATCAAGTCATGTCAGAAATTTGAAAAAGGGGGAAGGAAGTCTTACCCAGCCGTACATATATACATGTTTTATCTTATTTAAACGAATAGTATTTTTATAAATTCAGAATTTCAAACTGATTATTATTAAAATGAACTTTCGTGTTTTTAATTGAAAAATAACTGTCATTGAAGCATAACTAGGAAAAAGTTCTTTCCGAAGTATGACTTAGGAACAAAAATTTTCCATAGACCGTCCTAAATATAGGAATGTTCCTAACTCTTTCCTAAACTTAGGACAGGTAGATAGTTGACTTAGGGCACAACTTGACATGGTTTATATGTTATGACGACGACATATTCGACGAAAGCGTGATTTTTGGGACAAAAGCAACTTACTTAATAATTTTGTTGCCGTAATATTATACCTTTATTAAACACAAATGGCAGTAAATACTCGTATGTCAGTAAGGCATTCTTTCTTCGTAATCACTGATAATATAAATACGCATTTTAGATGGGGTTATATCACAACAATTTATTCTCCATTATAAAAATTCAGATTTCGAAAGAGACCGAGACTTCATTTTAAATCTAATTTGAGATGCAGTTAATTTTATATGTATTTGTTAATCTGCCTATTCTGGCCAACACTGTCTACTTCCTACAATTGCAATTTTAACTAATTCATTGCAATAACAATACATTATAAAAACAAGAGGCCCATGGGCCTTAACGCTCACCTGTGACCTTTGAACCCATGAGCTTCATTCAAATATCAAAATGATAATTAGGCCAAAATTCTAATATACATCCCTATACAAAAAGTTTATAGTTTTTGAGATAAATAATCATCTCAGTACTTGTTTGTATCTGTGATCTTGACATTTGAACCCATGCCCTTCATTCATATATCAAAATGACCACTGTGCCAGTACCAACAATATTCTAATATACATGCCTATACAAAAAGTTAATAGTTTTCAAGATAATTAAGCATTTAGGTATTCATTCTCATCTGTGACCTTGACCTTTGAACCCATGACCTTCATTCATATATCAAAATGATCATTAAGATAATACCTAAATATTCTAATATACATGCCTATACAAAAGGTTTATAGTTTATGAGATAAATAATCATTTCAGAACTTGTTCACATCTGTGACCTTGACCTTTGAACCCATAACCTTCATTCATATATCAAAATGGTTGTTAGGCTAATACCTACAATATTCTAATATACATGCATATACAAAAAGTTAACAGTTTTCAAGATAATTAACCATTCAGGTATTCATTCACATCTGTGACCTTGACCTTTGAACCCATGACCTTCATTCATATATCAAAATGATAGTTAGGATAATACCTAAAATATTCTAATATACATGCCTATACAAAGTCTATAGTTTTTTAGATAAATAATCATTTCAATACTTGTTTACATCTGTGACCTTGACCTTTGAACTCATGACCTTTATTCATATATCAAAATGACCATTGGGCCATTACCTACAATATTCTAATATACATGCCTATACAAAAAGTTCATAGTTTTGCAGATAATTAACTATTTGGTAAACTTGTACATCTGTGACCTTGACCTTTGAACCCATGACCTTAATCGATATATCAAAATGATCGTCATGTCAATACCTACAATTAACCAAAAATCCTACGTCATTATCACCAGAAATGTTTAAAAAAAATAGCATTTTTTATCAAACTGGGACATGACCTTGACCTTTGACCTTGACATCAATCGGAAGAAAATCGCAAGACAAGATCAACAGTGAAAACTTCATACAATTATCTTCAGCCATTATGAAGTTATAACAATAAATGTCTCATTTTAAAAATTACATAATTTTACGCAAAAATCGCGTAACCTATTTTTCGTCCAATTTTCATGAAAAACACAATTTTAATGTATCTAGGTATCCTGAATCCAAAAATCTAATCAAAATTTGCCTGCACCTTTTGGTTTCAGAGAAGAAGATTTTTTTGTCTTTTGGCTATTTATAGTAACGGCAGCCATATTGTTGGGCGTGGTCAAACCCCGAACACAATTTTGAAAGCCTGTTTCCCAGGCATAATAATCACCAAGTTTCATCAAATTTGGCTCAGTAGTTTTGAAGGAGAAGATTAAAATGTAAAGTTTACGCACGACGCACGACACACGATGCACGACGGACGACGAATGACGGACGGTGATAGATAGCAATAGCTCATCTGAGCCTTTCGGCTCAGGTGAGCTAATTACATTACCAAGCGTGTTTAATTAAGTCCAGTATGAATCTATTTGCCAATAAATTGACATGGTAAACTCAATGGAGTAAGTCTTTTTAGCAAACGTCTTTTCGACACAAAGCAGGAAAATGAAATTAAATGACCGACCATCTCTCTCTCTCTCTCTCTCTCTCTCTCTCTCTCTCTCTCTCTCTCTCTCACACACACACACACACACACACACACACACACACACACACACGGCTACACAAGATTCGAAAGAAAATGAAATCATCTCAGAGTAAATATGTCATTTACTACTTGTGAACATGACAATTTGCTTTTTTAATGTATTATTTTACCACATAACATATCATTCTTTTACTGTGTGATATGTTGTTAATTTCAATAATTACACAATATACAAATTATTCGGTGAAATTAAGCGAAATGTTAGCTATACCCACATAAATGAAATACGTACATACAGTAAAGACCTGTCGAAAGCTTAACACTGAGGTTATACAGTACAGACCTGTCGAAAGCTTAACACAGGTAACGAAAAGGAGATATACAGTACAGACCTGCCGAAAGCTTAACACAGGTAACGAAAAGGAGATATACAGTACAGACCTGCCGAAAGCTTAACACAGGTAACGAAAAGGAGATATACAGTACAGACCTGTCGAAAGCTTAACACAGGTAACGAAAAGGAGATATACAGTACAGACCTGCCGAAAGCTTAACACAGGTAAAGAAAAGGAGATATACAGTACAGACCTGTCGAAAGCTTAACACTGAGGTAACGAAAAGGAGATATACAGTACAGACCTGCCGAAAGCTTAACACAGGTAACGAAAAGGAGATATACAGTGCAGACCTGCTAAAAGCTTGACACTAAGGTAACGAAAAGGAGATATACAGTACAGACCTGTCGAAAGCTTAACACAGGTAACGAAAAGGAGATATACAGTGCAGACCTGCCGAAAGCTTGACACTGAGGTAACGAAAAGGAGATATACAGTACAGACCTGCCGAAAGCTTAACACAGGTAACGAAAAGGAGATATACAGTGCAGACCTGCCGAAAGCTTAACACTGAGGTAACGAAAAGGGGATATACAGTACAGACCTGTCGAAAGCTTGACACTGAGGTAACGAAAAGGAGATATACAGTACAGAACTGTCGAAAGTTTAACACTGAGGTAAAGAAAAGGAGATATACAGTACAGACCTATCGAAAGCTTAACACTGAGGTAACGAAAAGGAGATATACAGTACAGACCTGTCGAAAGCTTAACACAGGTAACGAAAAGGAGATATACAGTACAGACCTATCGAAAGCTTAACACTGAGGTAACGAAAAGGAGATATACAGTACAGACCTGTCGAAAGCTTAACACTGAGGTAACGAAAAGGAGATATACAGTACAGACCTATCGAAAGCTTAACACTGAGGTAACGAAAAGGAGATATACAGTACAGACCTGTCGAAAGCTTGACACTGAGGTAACGAAAAGGAGATATACAGTACAGACCTGTCGAAAGCTTGACACTGAGGTAACGAAAAGGAGATATACAGTACAGAACTGTCGAAAGTTTAACACTGAGGTAACGAAAAGGAGATATACAGTACAGACCTATCGAAAGCTTAACACTGAGGTAACGAAAACGAGATATACAGTACAGACCTGTCGAAAGCTTGACACTGAGGTAACGAAAAGGAGATATACAGTACAGACCTGTCGAAAGCTTGACATTGAGGTAACGAAAAGGAGATATACAGTACAGACCAGTCGAAAGCTTAACACTGAGGTAACGAAAAGGAGATATACAATACAGACCTGTCGAAAGCTTAACACTGAGGTAACGAAAAGGAGATATACAGTGCAGACCTGCCGAAAGCTTAACACAGGTAACGAAAAGGAGATATACAGAGCAGACCTGCCGAAAGCTTGACACTGAGGTAACGAAAAGGAGATATACAGTACAGACCTACCGAAAGCTTAACACAGGTAACGAAAAGGAGATATACAGTACAGACCTGCCGAAAGCTTAACACTGAGGTAACGAAAAGGAGATATACAGTACAGACCAGTCGAAAGCTTAACACAGGTAACGAAAAGGAGATATACAGTACAGACCTGTCGAAAGCTTGACACTGAGGTAACGAAAAGGAGATATACAGTACAGACCTGTCGAAAGTTTAACACTGAGGTAACGAAAAGGAGATATACAGTACAGACCTGTCGAAAGCTTAACACTGAGGTAACGAAAAGGAGATATACAGTACAGACCAGTCGAAAGCTTAACACAGGTAACGAAAAGGAGATATACAGTACAGACCTGTCGAAAGCTTGACACTGAGGTAACGAAAAGGAGATATACAGTACAGACCTGTCGAAAGCTTAACACAGGTAACGAAAAGGAGATATACAGTACAGACCTGCCGAAAGCTTAACACAGATAACGAAAAGGAGATATACAGTACAGACCTGTCGAAAGCTTAACACTGAGGTAACGAAAAGGAGATATACAGTACAGACCTGCCGAAAGCTTAACACAGGTAACGAAAAGGAGATATACAGTACAGACCTGCCGAACGCTTAACACAGGTAACGAAAAGGAGATATACAGTACAGACCTGCCGAAAGCTTGACACTGAGGTAACGAAAAGGAGATATACAGTACAGACCTGCCGAAAGCTTAACACAGGTAACGAAAAGGAGATATACAGTACAGACCTGCCGAAAGCCTAACACAGGTAACGAAAAGGAGATATACAGTACAGACCTGCCGAAAGCTTAACACAGGTAACGAAAAGGAGATATACAGTACAGACCTGCCGAACGCTTAACACAGGTAACGAAAAGGAGATATACAGTACAGACCTGTCGAAAGCTTAACACTGAGGTAACGAAAAGGAGATATACAGTACAGACCTGCCGAAAGCTTAACACAGGTAACGAAAAGGAGATATACAGTACAGACCTGCCGAACGCTTAACACAGGTAACGAAAAGGAGATATACAGTACAGACCTGTCGAAAGCTTGACACTGAGGTAACGAAAAGGAGATATACAGTACAGACCTGCCGAACGCTTAACACAGGTAACGAAAAGGAGATATACAGTACAGACCTGCCGAACGCTTAACACAGGTAACGAAAAGGAGATATACAGTACAGACCTGCCGAACGCTTAACACAGGTAACGAAAAGGAGATATACAGTACAGACCTGCCGAAAGTTTAACACTGAGGTAACGAAAAGGAGATATACAGTACAGACCTGCCGAAAGTTTAACACTGAGGTAACGAAAAGGAGATATACAGTACAGACCTGCCGAACGCTTAACACAGGTAACGAAAAGGAGATATACAGTACAGACCTGTCGAAAGTTTAACACTGAGGTAACGAAAAGGAGATATACAGTACAGACCTGCCGAAAGTTTAACACTGAGGTAACGAAAAGGAGTCGAAGCTCGGTTGATATATGAATACAAAGTAGCCAAAAAACTGCAAAGCGATATATAGCTGTCGAAAAGCTATCATGTTATAGCAAACAAATATTCAGGATGAGTTGCCAATTGGACACTTAGTTCCGATCACACTACACTGTAGAGTTAATGTAATAGACAGAGTTCCGATCACACTACACTGTAGAGTCAATGTAATAGACAGAGTTCTGATCACACTACACTGTAGAGTCAATGTAATAGACAGAGTTCCGATCACACTACACTATAGAGTCAATGTAATAGACAGAGTTCCGATCACACTACACTGTAGAGTCAATGTAATAGACAGAGTTCCGATCACACTACACTGTAGAGTAATGTAATAGACAGAGTTCCGATCACACTACACTGTAGAGTCAATGTAATAGACAGAGTTCCGATCACACTACACTATAGAGTCAATGTAATAGACAGAGTTCCGATCACACTACACTATAGAGTCAATGTAATAGACAGAGTTCCGATCACACTACACTATAGAGTCAATGTAATAGACAGAGTTCCGATCACACTACACTGTAGAGTCAATGTAATAGACAGAGTTCGATCACACTACACTGTAGAGTCAATGTAATAGACAGAGTTCTGATCACACTACACTGTAGAGTCAATGTAATAGACAGAGTTCTGATCACACTACACTGTAGAGTCAATGTAATAGACAGAGTTCTGATCACACTACACTGTAGAGTCAATGTAATAGACAGAGTTCCGATCACACTACACTGTAGAGTAATGTAATAGACAGAGTTCCGATCACACTACACTGTAGAGTCAATGTAATAGACAGAGTTCCGATCACACTACACTGTAGAGTTAATGTAATAGACAGAGTTCTGATCACACTACACTGTAGAGTTAATGTAATAGACAGAGTTCCGATCACACTACACTGTAGAGTCTGTAATAGACAGAGTTCTGATCACACTACACTGTAGAGTAATGTAATAGACAGAGTTCCGATCACACTACACTATAGAGTCAATGTAATAGACAGAGTTCCGATCACACTACACTGTAGAGTAATGTAATAGACAGAGTTCCGATCACACTACACTGTAGAGTCAATGTAATAGACAGAGTTCCGATCACACTACACTGTAGAGTTAATGTAATAGACAGAGTTCCGATCACACTACACTGTAGAGTCAATGTAATAGACAGAGTTCGATCACACTACACTGTAGAGTTAATGTAATAGACAGAGTTCCGATCACACTACACTATAGAGTCAATGTAATAGACAGAGTTCCGATCACACTACACTGTAGAGTTAATGTAATAGACAGAGTTCCGATCACACTACACTGTAGAGTCAATGTAATAGACAGAGTTCCGATCACACTACACTGTAGAGTAATGTAATAGACAGAGTTCCGATCACACTACACTGTAGAGTCAATGTAATAGACAGAGTTCGATCACACTACACTGTAGAGTCAATGTAATAGACAGAGTTCGATCACACTACACTGTAGAGTCAATGTAATAGACAGAGTTCTGATCACACTACACTGTAGAGTCAATGTAATAGACAGAGTTCCGATCACACTACACTGTAGAGTCAATGTAATAGACAGAGTTCCGATCACACTACACTATAGAGTCAATGTAATAGACAGAGTTCGATCACACTACACTGTAGAGTCAATGTAATAGACAGAGTTCCGATCACACTACACTATAGAGTCAATGTAATAGACAGAGTTCCGATCACACTACACTGTAGAGTCAATGTAATAGACAGAGTTCCGATCACACTACACTGTAGAGTCAATGTAATAGACAGAGTTCCGATCACACTACACTGTAGAGTCAATGTAATAGACAGAGTTCCGATCACACTACACTGTAGAGTCAATGTAATAGACAGAGTTCCGATCACACTACACTGTAGAGTCAATGTAATAGACAGAGTTCCGATCACACTACACTGTAGAGTCAATGTAATAGACAGAGTTCCGATCACACTACACTGTAGAGTCAATGTAATAGACAGAGTTCCGATCACACTACACTGTAGAGTCAATGTAATAGACAGAGTTCCGATCACACTACACTATAGAGTCAATGTAATAGACAGAGTTCCGATCACACTACACTGTAGAGTCAATGTAATAGACAGAGTTCCGATCACACTACACTATAGAGTCAATGTAATAGACAGAGTTCCGATCACACTACACTGTAGAGTTAATGTAATAGACAGAGTTCCGATCACACTACACTATAGAGTCAATGTAATAGACAGAGTTCCGATCACACTACACTGTAGAGTAATGTAATAGACAGAGTTCCGATCACACTACACTATAGAGTCAATGTAATAGACAGAGTTCCGATCACACTACACTGTAGAGTCAATGTAATAGACAGAGTTCCGATCACACTACACTGTAGAGTCAATGTAATAGACAGAGTTCCGATCACACTACACTGTAGAGTCAATGTAATAGACAGAGTTCCGATCACACTACACTGTAGAGTCAATGTAATAGACAGAGTTCTGGTCACACTACACTGTAGAGTCAATGTAATAGACAGAGTTCGATCACACTACACTGTAGAGTCAATGTAATAGACAGAGTTCTGATCACACTACACTGTAGAGTCAATGTAATAGACAGAGTTCCGATCACACTACACTGTAGAGTCAATGTAATAGACAGAGTTCCGATCACACTACACTGTAGAGTAATGTAATAGACAGAGTTCCGATCACACTACACTATAGAGTCAATGTAATAGACAGAGTTCCGATCACACTACAATAGAGTCAATGTAATAGACAGAGTTCCGATCACACTACACTATAGAGTCAATGTAATAGACAGAGTTCCGATCACACTACACTGTAGAGTCAATGTAATAGACAGAGTTCTGATCACACTACACTGTAGAGTCAATGTAATAGACAGAGTTCTGATCACACTACACTGTAGAGTCAATGTAATAGACAGAGTTCTGATCACACTACACTGTAGAGTCAATGTAATAGACAGAGTTCTGATCACACTACACTGTAGAGTCAATGTAATAGACAGAGTTCGATCACACTACACTGTAGAGTCAATGTAATAGACAGAGTTCTGATCACACTACACTATAGAGTCAATGTAATAGACAGAGTTCTGATCACACTACACTGTAGAGTCAATGTAATAGACAGAGTTCTGATCACACTACACTGTAGAGTCAATGTAATAGACAGAGTTCGATCACACTACACTGTAGAGTCAATGTAATAGACAGAGTTCTGATCACACTACACTGTAGAGTCAATGTAATAGACAGAGTTCTGATCACACTACACTGTAGAGTCAATGTAATAGACAGAGTTCGATCACACTACACTATAGAGTTCAATGTAATAGACAGAGTTCGATCACACTACACTGTAGAGTTAATGTAATAGACAGAGTTCGATCACACTACACTGTAGAGTTAATGTAATAGACAGAGTTCCGATCACACTACACTGTAGAGTAATGTAATAGACAGAGTTCCGATCACACTACACTGTAGAGTCAATGTAATAGACAGAGTTCCGATCACACTACACTGTAGAGTTAATGTAATAGACAGAGTTCCGATCACACTACACTGTAGAGTTAATGTAATAGACAGAGTTCCGATCACACTACACTGTAGAGTAATGTAATAGACAGAGTTCCGATCACACTACACTGTAGAGTCAATGTAATAGACAGAGTTCCGATCACACTACACTGTAGAGTCAATGTAATAGACAGAGTTCGATCACACTACACTGTAGAGTCAATGTAATAGACAGAGTTCGATCACACTACACTATAGAGTCAATGTAATAGACAGAGTTCTATCACACTACACTATAGAGTCAATGTAATAGACAGAGTTCCTATCACACTACACTATAGAGTCAATGTAATAGACAGAGTTCCGATCACACTACACTATAGAGTCAATGTAATAGACAGAGTTCCTATCACACTACACTGTAGAGTCAATGTAATAGACAGAGTTCCATCACACTACACTGTAGAGTCAATGTAATAGACAGAGTTCCGATCACACTACACTGTAGAGTCAATGTAATAGACAGAGTTCCGATCACACTACACTGTAGAGTCAATGTAATAGACAGAGTTCCGATCACACTACACTGTAGAGTCAATGTAATAGACAGAGTTCCGATCACACTACACTGTAGAGTCAATGTAATAGACAGAGTTCCGATCACACTACACTATAGAGTCAATGTAATAGACAGAGTTCCGATCACACTACACTATAGAGTCAATGTAATAGACAGAGTTCCGATCACACTACACTGTAGAGTCAATGTAATAGACAGAGTTCCGATCACACTACACTGTAGAGTCAATATTATAGACAGAGTTCCGATTAAACTACACTGTAGAGTCAATGTAATAGACAGAGTTCTGGTCACACTACACTGTAGAGTCAATGTAATAGACAGAGTTCTGGTCACACTACACTGTAGAGTCAATGTAATAGACAGAGTTCCGATCAAACTACACTATAGAGTCAATGTAATAGACAGAGTTCTGATCACACTACACTGTAGAGTTAATGTAATAGACAGAGTTCCGATCACACTACACTGTAGAGTCAATGTAATAGACAGAGTTCCGATCACACTACACTGTAGAGTTAATGTAATAGACAGAGTTCCGATCACACTACACTATAGAGTCAATGTAATAGACAGAGTTCCGATCACACTACACTGTAGAGTTAATGTAATAGACAGAGTTCCGATCACACTACACTGTAGAGTCAATGTAATAGACAGAGTTCTGATCACACTACACTGTAGAGTCAATGTAATAGACAGAGTTCCGATCACACTACACTGTAGAGTCAATGTAATAGACAGAGTTCCGATCACACTACACTATAGAGTCAATGTAATAGACAGAGTTCCGATCACACTACACTGTAGAGTTAATGTAATAGACAGAGTTCCGATCACACTACACTGTAGAGTCAATGTAATAGACAGAGTTCTGATCACACTACACTGTAGAGTCAATGTAATAGACAGAGTTCCGATCACACTACACTATAGAGTCAATGTAATAGACAGAGTTCCGATCACACTACACTGTAGAGTCAATGTAATAGACAGAGTTCCGATCACACTACACTGTAGAGTCAATGTAATAGACAGAGTTCTGATCACACTACACTGTAGAGTCAATGTAATAGACAGAGTTCTGATCACACTACACTGTAGAGTCAATGTAATAGACAGAGTTCTGATCACACTACACTGTAGAGTCAATGTAATAGACAGAGTTCTGATCACACTACACTGTAGAGTCAATGTAATAGACAGAGTTCTGATCACACTACACTGTAGAGTCAATGTAATAGACAGAGTTCTGATCACACTACACTGTAGAGTCAATGTAATAGACAGAGTTCTGATCACACTACACTATAGAGTCAATGTAATAGACAGAGTTCTGGTCACACTACACTGTAGAGTTAATGTAATAGACAGAGTTCCGATCACACTACACTGTAGAGTTAATGTAATAGACAGAGTTCCGATCACACTACACTGTAGAGTTAATGTAATAGACAGAGTTCCGATCACACTACACTGTAGAGTCAATGTAATAGACAGAGTTCCGATCACACTACACTGTAGAGTCAATGTAATAGACAGAGTTCTGATCACACTACACTATAGAGTCAATGTAATAGACAGAGTTCCGATCACACTACACTGTAGAGTCAATGTAATAGACAGAGTTCCGATCACACTACACTGTAGAGTCAATGTAATAGACAGAGTTCCGATCACACTACACTGTAGAGTCAATGTAATAGACAGAGTTCCGATCACACTACACTGTAGAGTCAATATTATAGACAGAGTTCCGATTAAACTACACTGTAGAGTCAATGTAATAGACAGAGTTCTGGTCACACTACACTGTAGAGTCAATGTAATAGACAGAGTTCTGGTCACACTACACTGTAGAGTCAATGTAATAGACAGAGTTCTGATCACACTACACTGTAGAGTCAATGTAATAGACAGAGTTCTGATCACACTACACTGTAGAGTCAATGTAATAGACAGAGTTCTGATCACACTACACTGTAGAGTCAATGTAATAGACAGAGTTCTGATCACACTACACTGTAGAGTCAATGTAATAGACAGAGTTCTGATCACACTACACTGTAGAGTCAATGTAATAGACAGAGTTCTGATCACACTACACTGTAGAGTCAATGTAATAGACAGAGTTCTGATCACACTACACTGTAGAGTCAATGTAATAGACAGAGTTCTGGTCACACTACACTGTAGAGTCAATGTAATAGACAGAGTTCTGGTCACACTACACTGTAGAGTCAATGTAATAGACAGAGTTCTGATCACACTACACTGTAGAGTCAATGTAATAGACAGAGTTCCGATCAAACTACACTATAGAGTCAATGTAATAGACAGAGTTCTGATCACACTACACTGTAGAGTTAATGTAATAGACAGAGTTCCGATCACACTACACTGTAGAGTCAATGTAATAGACAGAGTTCTGATCACACTACACTGTAGAGTCAATGTAATAGACAGAGTTCTGATCACACTACACTGTAGAGTTAATGTAATAGACAGAGTTCTGATCACACTACACTGTAGAGTCAATGTAATAGACAGAGTTCTGATCACACTACACTGTAGAGTCAATGTAATAGACAGAGTTCTGATCACACTACACTGTAGAGTCAATGTAATAGACAGAGTTCTGATCACACTACACTGTAGAGTCAATGTAATAGACAGAGTTCTGATCACACTACACTGTAGAGTCAATGTAATAGACAGAGTTCTGATCACACTACACTATAGAGTCAATGTAATAGACAGAGTTCTGTCACACTACACTGTAGAGTTAATGTAATAGACAGAGTTCCGATCACACTACACTGTAGAGTTAATGTAATAGACAGAGTTCCGATCACACTACACTGTAGAGTTAATGTAATAGACAGAGTTCCGATCACACTACACTGTAGAGTCAATGTAATAGACAGAGTTCCGATCACACTACACTGTAGAGTCAATGTAATAGACAGAGTTCTGATCACACTACACTATAGAGTCAATGTAATAGACAGAGTTCCGATCACACTACACTGTAGAGTCAATGTAATAGACAGAGTTCCGATCACACTACACTGTAGAGTCAATGTAATAGACAGAGTTCCGATCACACTACACTGTAGAGTCAATGTAATAGACAGAGTTCCGATCACACTACACTGTAGAGTTAATGTAATAGACAGAGTTCCGATCACACTACACTGTAGAGTCAATGTAATAGACAGAGTTTCGATCACACTACACTATAGAGTCAATGTAATAGACAGAGTTCCGATCACACTACACTATAGAGTCAATGTAATAGACAGAGTTCTGATCACACTACACTGTAGAGTCAATGTAATAGACAGAGTTCTGATCACACTACACTGTAGAGTCAATATTATAGACAGAGTTCCGATCACACTACACTGTAGAGTCAATGTAATAGACAGAGTTCTGATCACACTACACTATAGAGTCAATGTAATAGACAGAGTTCTGATCACACTACACTGTAGAGTCAATGTAATAGACAGAGTTCCGATCACACTACACTGTAGAGTCAATGTAATAGACAGAGTTCTGATCACACTACACTGTAGAGTCAATGTAATAGACAGAGTTCCGATCACACTACACTGTAGAGTCAATGTAATAGACAGAGTTCTGATCACACTACACTGTAGAGTCAATGTAATAGACAGAGTTCCGATCACACTACACTGTAGAGTCAATGTAATAGACAGAGTTCTGATCACACTACACTGTAGAGTCAATGTAATAGACAGAGTTCCGATCACACTACACTGTAGAGTCAATGTAATAGACAGAGTTCTGATCACACTACACTGTAGAGTCAATGTAATAGACAGAGTTCCGATCACACTACACTGTAGAGTCAATGTAATAGACAGAGTTCCGATCACACTACACTGTAGAGTTAATGTAATAGACAGAGTTCCGATCACACTACACTGTAGAGTCAATGTAATAGACAGAGTTTCGATCACACTACACTATAGAGTCATGTAATAGACAGAGTTCCGATCACACTACACTATAGAGTCAATGTAATAGACAGAGTTCTGATCACACTACACTGTAGAGTCAATGTAATAGACAGAGTTCTGATCACACTACACTGTAGAGTCAATGTAATAGACAGAGTTCCGATCACACTACACTGTAGAGTCAATGTAATAGACAGAGTTCTGATCACACTACACTGTAGAGTCAATGTAATAGACAGAGTTCCGATCACACTACACTGTAGAGTCAATGTAATAGACAGAGTTCTGATCACACTACACTGTAGAGTCAATGTAATAGACAGAGTTCCGATCACACTACACTGTAGAGTCAATGTAATAGACAGAGTTCTGATCACACTACACTGTAGAGTCAATGTAATAGACAGAGTTCCGATCACACTACACTATAGAGTCAATGTAATAGACAGAGTTCCGATCACACTACACTATAGAGTCAATGTAATAGACAGAGTTCCTATCACACTACACTATAGAGTCAATGTAATAGACAGAGTTCCGATCACACTACACTGTAGAGTCAATGTAATAGACAGAGTTCCTATCACACTACACTGTAGAGTAATGTAATAGACAGAGTTCCGATCACACTACACTGTAGAGTCAATATTATAGACAGAGTTCCGATCACACTACACTAAAGAGTCAATGTAATAGACAGAGTTCCGATCACACTACACTGTAGAGTCAATGTAATAGACAGAGTTCCGATCACACTACACTGTAGAGTCAATGTAATAGACAGAGTTCTGATCACACTACACTGTAGAGTCAATGTAATAGACAGAGTTCCGATCACACTACACTGTAGAGTCAATGTAATAGACAGAGTTCCGATCACACTACACTATAGAGTCAATGTAATAGACAGAGTTCCGATCACACTACACTATAGAGTCAATGTAATAGACAGAGTTCCGATCACACTACACTGTAGAGTCAATGTAATAGACAGAGTTCCGATCACACTACACTGTAGAGTCAATATAGCACGTACCATGTTTATCTTTTGTTTCATTTGCAAATTCGACATTCTCTGTTTGATTCCACTTGATGCAAAATTGATACTATTGTTAATCACGTCAATGCAAAACTAATGTGTTGGGTAGATAAAACCGAATTTTAAGAAATATAAGCTGTTCAAAGAAAAAGTTCTACATGTCAATTCAACATAATTACGCTTAATAAGACTTAAGCCCCATTCACATGCGCTGATTTACTCATGGGGTGCAAATTTTGCATATGTGCAAAATCTGCACCGGATGTAAAAGTATATTTGCTAGCCGTTCACATAATTACAAGTCAAATGACAGTATTTTCAAAAGTTTTATCAACACGGCGAAGCATTTTGGCTTCAGCAGGAGGATTTTTTCCTTACTGTGTTGCTCTAGGTTTTTGTGTTGGACTTGGTTAATTGAGGGTCCGATGGGCTAGGGAAAGGTCAAAAGATTGGTAAGACAGAATTGTGTTACAAACGTTTGACAATTCTCTACGGATCAAGAACTTTAGAATGAGAAGATGCATGTTTAAAATGCTTTGCAATGGTCTGGGCGATTACTTGGCGCCCAAAAAACAAGAGGTCCAAAAGAGCATGTAATGCCCAACTGGCAAAATGCATAATTTGCTAAAATTGGGTCAATGGAAAACCTGTTTTATATGTTAAATTGTCGGGTATCGATCTACTTTCTCAATTTTGAAGAAAATCAGTGGATAAATTTGCATCCCGAGAGTAAATCAGCGCATGTGAAGGGGGCTTTATAATTATAAGGGGCCTTCAGACTTTCAATTCGGACCAGTAAATTGGATAATGGAACCCCATTAGTAACTCCTAATGAAGTCCAAGGCTAAATGACTGAGTCCAGACTTCATTAGGCGTCAACTTACAACGCCTTATTGAGTCCGGACTTGATTAGGCGTTTACAATTCGACGCCTGATGAAGTCGACAGATTGAGACTCCAGGCGAGAGGTCAAATACGGTCTCGTTCAGTTTTGAGAAGTGATTTTATTTTGTAATACAAAAAAGACTCCTCCTTGGAGCCTCAATCCTTGGACTTCATTAGGCGTCAAAACTGTCAACGCTAATTAATTCCGACTTCATAGGCGGCGTTGTAACTTCGATCCCTATGAAGTCTGGGCTTCATTAGGCGCTGGACTTCATTAGGAGTTGTTTCAAAGCCCTTTAATTTCCAGACTGAATGTCAAAGTATTTACAAATTGGATGCTTTATAACCATCCTTTTACAGACTGCCAGATGTTTGTTGCATTTTAAATGTTAACACTTAAAATGTCAAATGTCCATCTAGGTTAAGATTGGACATCTTGCTATTTCTATTTCCAGTACTAACGTAGTAACCAATTGGTGGGGGTTGACAACGGTATATTCATCGTGCGGAAATGACTACACAAAATAAAAAAAAAACCTGGAACAGCTTTTGAGACAAATACCCCGTATCAAACATAGCCGAGTTAGCTATTTTAATCTAAAATTGACATGTAACACAGTCGTCTTTTGGTCGAGTTTCATCAAAATACGCACAGGCATGGAAGTTATTGAGGAGACGCTTAATTTTTTTGCTAAATTTTAATATTTGACCTCTTGACCTTGACCTGTGGTAACTACATTCGATACGCCGTACACTGTCCCATGTTGTTAAACATTTTTTCTCCCATGACAAGTCATGTAATATAGAAATATCCCATTGAAGGTACTCATGGTGGTTTATAAGAATCCATTATGAGTATATCCATGAAGCATAGGGAAATTTCACCCGAGGGGTTGAACATAGTTTCAGTCAGAGACGAGGCTTGTCTCTGACTAAAAATGTTCAACCCCTCGGGTTAGATTTCCCTATCCTACATGGATAAACTCATAATGGATTGTTTTTCTGCCATTTTGATGGCAATATTTGGCTTCAAATTCGATTTACATAGCCATCGACGCCATGATGGAAAAAATTAACTTTGTTATTCAACATTCTACTTTAAAATAAATATCACCATCGGAAAGAATGTACCCGACTTTGGTTTATAAAAAATAAATAAAATGTATAAACTACAAAATGAAATTGATTATTCTAAACTCTCAGAATAAACATTCAAAATGCACTCAAAACTTCTAAATTTTGAAGACTTGGGTGTCCTTTTCCCGCAAAATGACGTCATGTTCCCCACAAAATGACGTCATGCAATTGTCTTTTAATTATGACGCCACCAGCGCTAATTTGCACGACCCATGGATAGAGGATAGAAATATCCACCATGAGTATCTTCAATGGAATATTTCTATATTACATCACCTGTCATGGGAGAATAATAGAATCTATTATGAGTGTCCACGTAGGATAGGGAAATCTCACCCGAGGGATTGAATATTTCAGTCGGAGACGAGGCTTGCCGAGTCTCTGACAGAAATATTCAACCCCGAGGGTGAGATTTCCCTATCCTACGTGGATAAACTCAAACTGATTCTTTTTCTTCCATTTTGATGACAATTTTTGGCTTCAAAAAAGAAGTTACATCGACATCGACGCCATCTTTGAAAATCTAACTTTTGTTATTTAAAGTTTTACATAAAAATAAATATGACCATCGGACAGAATGCACCTGAATAAGGTTTATACACTGTTTATACAAAGTGTATAAACCAGAATAAACATTTGAAACGCTATGAAAAGGACGATTCTCAAAACGCCGAGCTATCCGCCTATAGGATTTAAAATTTAAAAGTATGTTATAAACATGTTTATAGTGAAAAACCTAAAGCTACTATCATTTTGTAAAAGTTTATTTGGTAAAAATCTCAGTAAAACATTGCATTGTATATTTAACACGTGTAATCCTTTAGCAACTCTATACAAACATGGAACAAGTCAGTGAAAATCAACAAGTTTTTTAATAAATACATATAGAGCGCATGTCTCTCCATTTAAGATATTTTGAATACAAAAACTACCTTATTTTATTGTTAGATATGCAAAGAATGGTTAATGGAGAGATATGCGCTGACAGTGAATTTTGCAAAAATCAGAGTTACCCTAATATAACCTCTTACTATACCGTACTATACTCGTACTTGATATTAATAAACTCTCGTTGTCAACAATTGCCTGCGTGGTGTAGTGGATATATGCAGGGACTATTATGTCTTATGTTGTGGGTTCGTATACCCAAAATGACATTTTATTTTTATCTTAATTCATTTTAAAAAATATATATTTTGTGGCTTTATTTCTTTCTTTTATCTTACTTTGTGTTAGAATTGAAATATTTATTTCTGCAACAAAAAAAACAAAATAGAAATAAAGACATGCACATACATTTGCTTAAGGGTAATATAAGTAGGAAAATTCAAGTGAAAACCATTTGGTTGAAAAGCATGAAAGAGGGGTATAATTATGAAATTACCTACACAAATGTGAAGATTTATAAATAAAAATAAAGTAGGAATTGATAATTTAAGAGTTTATAAAATATTTGTTGCATTTTTTAAAGACAATTGTGCAAAAATACACGTGTTGGGGAAAAAAACTTACACCTTGTATAACGAATTAATTTTAAAAAATGAAAAGATATTAAGATAGTCAACGTTATAGAGCAGTGCAAAGGGGCCAGAGTTTGTGTGTGGTATTCTATGCTATGGTATGGTACAGTGTATATTGTATGGAGTGCGGTGGTGTGGTATGGAGTGTGGTGGTGTGGTATTCTATGCTATGGTATGGTACAGTGTATATTGTATGGAGTGCGGTGATGTGGTATGGAGTGCGGTGGTGTGGTATTGTATGCTATGGTATGGCATGGTACAGTGTATATTGTATGGAGTGCGGTGGTGTGGTATGGAGTGCGGTGGTGTGGTATTCTATGCTATTGTATGGTACAGTGTATATTGTATGGAGTGCGGCGGTGTGGTACGGAGTGCGGTGGTGTGGTATTCTATGGTATGGTATGGTATGGTAAATGTATGGTATATATATGATGCGTTGTGGTATGATATAGTGTGTATGGTATAGCATGGTATGGTATGGTATCATAAGGTGTGCTGTGGTATGGTATGGTATGGTATGGTATGGTATGGTATGGTATGGTTTTGTATGATGTGTGTTGTGGTATGATATGGTATGGTATGGTATGGTATAATATGGTATGGTATGATATGTGGTGTGGTATGGTGTGGTATGGTATGATGTGGTATGGTATGGTATGATGTATGGTATGATGTGTGTTGTGGTATGGTGTGGTATGGTATGATGTGGTATGGTATGGTATGATGTATGGTATGATGTGTGTTGTGGTATGGTATGATATGGTATGGTATGGTATGGTATTGTATGGTATAGTATGATGTGTGGTGTGGTGTGATGTGGTATGGTGTGGTGTGATGTTGTGTGATGTGCCGTGGTATGGTATGGTATGGTATGGTATGGTATGGTCTCTTATGGCAAAGTATGGTAGGCCGTGGTGTTGTGTGGTGTACTGCGGTGTAGTGCGGTATGGTATGGTGTGCTTTGCTGTGACCGTTATGATATTATGGTATGGTGTGTCGTGGTGTGGTATCATATGGTGTTGTGTGATATGCTGTGGTATCATATGGTGTGATGGAGTAGACTATGGTATGTTTTGCATGTTGTGCTATCGTATTGTGTGGTATGGAGTGCTGTGGTGTGGTATTGTATGCTATGCTATGGTATGGTACAGTGTATATTGTATGGTGTGCTGTGGTGTGGTATGGAGTGCGGTGGTGTGGTATTCTATGCTATGGTATGGTACAGTGTATATTGTATGGAGTGCGGTGATGTGGTATGGAGTGCGGTGGTGTGGTATTCTATGCTATGGCATGGTACAGTGTATATTGTATGGAGTGCGGTGGTGTGGTATGGAGTGCGGTGGTGTGGTATTCTATGCTATGGTATGGTACAGTGTATATTGTATGGAGTGCGGTGATGTGGTATGGAGTGCGGTGGTGTGGTATTCTATGCTATGGTATGGTACAGTGTATATTGTATGGAGTGCGGTGGTGTGGTATTCTATGCTATGGTATGGTACAGTGTATATTTATGGAGTGCGGTGGTGTGGTATGGAGTGTGGTGTGTGTGTATTCTATGCTATGGTATGGTACAGTGTATATTGTATGGAGTGCGGTGATGTGGTATGGAGTGCGGTGGTGTGGTATGGAGTGCGGTGATGTGGTATGGAGTGCGGTGGTGTGGTATGGAGTGCGGTGGTGTGGTATGGAGTGCGGTGGTGTTGTATGGTGTTTATGGCATGGCTCCGTTTCCACAAATTTAAAAGTTAAATGTTTATATCACTGTTTCTAAATGATTACCTTTCTACTGAGCCCACATTCTACTTGGGCTCTAAATATTTTTGACACAAACGTTTCTAGAATGACCGACCACCTGTCCAAAGAGACCACATTATAATTGAACTATATATTTAATCACAATGTTTCTAGAATGGCCATCTGTCTAAAGAGACCACATTATAATTGAACTATATATTTAATCACAATGTTTCTAGAATGGCCATCTGTCTAAAGAGACCACATTATAATTGAACTATATATTTAATCACGATGTTTCTAGAATGACCACCTGTCCAAAGAGACCACATTATAATTGAACTATATATTTAATCACAATGTTTCTAGAATGGCCATCTGTCTAAAGAGACCATATTATAATTGAACTATATATGTTTTTAGAATGACCATCTGTTTAAAAAGACCACAATATAATTCAACTATATATTTAATCACGATGTTTCTAGAATGACCACCTGTCGAAGAGACAACATTATAATTGAACTATATATTTAATCACAATGTTTCTAGAATGGCCATCTGTCTAAAGAGACCATATTATAATTGAACTATATATGTTTTTAGAATGACCATCTGTTTAAAAAGACCACAATATAATTCAACTATATATTTAATCACGATGTTTCTAGAATGACCACCTGTCCAAAGAGACCACATTATAATTGAACTATATATTTAATCACAATGTTTCTAGAATGGCCATCTGTCTAAAGAGACCATATTATAATTGAACTATATATGTTTTTAGAATGACCATCTGTTTAAAAGACCACAATATAATTCAACTATATATTTAATCACGATGTTTCTAGAATGACCACCTGTCGAAAGAGACAACATTATAATTGAACTATATATTTAATCTCAATGTTTTCTAGAATGACCACCTGTCTAAAGAGACCATATTATAATTGAACTATATATTCAATCACAATGTTTTCTAGAACGACCACCTGTCTAAAGAGACCATGTTATAATTGAACTATATATTCAATCACAATGTTTTCTAGAATGACCACCTGTCTAAAGAGACCATGGTATAATTGAACTATATATTCAATCTCAATGTTTTCTAGAATGACCACCTGTCTAAAGAGACCATATTATAATTGAACTATATATTTAATCACAATGTTTTCTAGAACGACCACCCGTCTAAAGAAACCATGTTATAATTGAACTATATATTCAATCTCAATGTTTTCTAGAATGACCACCTGTCTAAAGAGACCATATTATAATTGAACTATATATTTAATCACAATGTTTTCTAGAACAACCACCTGTCTAAAGAGACCATGTTATAATTGAACTATATATTCAATTTCAATGTTTTCTAGAACGACCACCTGTCTAAAGAGACCATATTATAATTGAACTATATATTCAATCTCAATGTTTTCTAGAACGACCACCTGTCTAAAGAGACCATGTTATAATTGAACTATATATTCAATCACAATGTTTTCTAGAATGACCACCTGTCTAAAGAGACCATGGTATAATTGAACTATATATTCAATCTCAATGTTTTCTAGAATGACCACCTGTCTAAAGAGACCATATTATAATTGAACTATATATTTAATCACAATGTTTTCTAGAACGACCACCCGTCTAAAGAAACCATGTTATAATTGAACTATATATTCAATCTCAATGTTTTCTAGAATGACCACCTGTCTAAAGAGACCATATTATAATTGAACTATATATTTAATCACAATGTTTTCTAGAACAACCACCTGTCTAAAGAGACCATGTCATAATTGAACTATATATTCAATCACAATGTTTTCTAGAACGACCACCTGTCTAAAGAGACCATGTTATAATTGAACTATATATTCAATCTCAATGTTTTCTAGAACGACCACCTGTCTAAAGAGACCATGTTATAATTGAACTATATATTCAATCACAATGTTTTCTAGAATGACCACCTGTCTAAAGAGACCATATTATAATTGAACTATATATTCAATCACAATGTTTTCTAGAACGACCACCTGTCTAAAGAGACCATGTTATAATTGAACTATATATTCAATCTCAATGTTTTCTAGAATGACCACCTGTCTAAAGAGACCATATTATAATTGAACTATATATTCAATCACAATGTTTTCTAGAATGACCACCTGTCTAAAGAGACCATATTATAATTGAACTATATATTCAATCACAATGTTTTCTAGAATGACCACCTGTCTAAAGAGACAACATTATAATTCAACTACATGTATATATTTAATCACAATGTTTTCTAGAATGACCACCTGTCTAAGGAGACCACATTATAATTGAACTATACATTTAATGACAATGTTTCTAGAATGACCACCTGTCTAAAGAGACAACATTATAATTGACCTATATATTTAATCACAATGATTTTTAGAATGACGACTACATTATAATTCAACTTTATATTTAATCACAATGTTTCTAGAATGACCACCTGTCTAAAGACACCACATTATAATTGACCTATATTTTAACCAGTGTTTTCTAGAATAACCACCTGTCTAAAGAGACCATGTTATTATTGAACTATATAAAGTTAATCACAACGTTTCTAGAATGACCACCAGTCTAATTAGACCACATTATAATTGAACTATATATTTAATCAGTGTTTCTAACATGACCACCTGTCTGAAGAGACCACTTTATAATTGAACTATATTTTAATTATAATTTTTCTAGAATGACCACCTGTCTAAAGAGACCACGTCATAAATGAACTAAAAATATCCATCTAACGAGGCCACATTATAATTGGATTAAAAATATTTATATCGCAAATGTTTCTAGAATGACCACCTGTCTAAAGAGACCATGTTATAATTGAACTATATATTCAATCTCAATGTTTTCTAGAATGACCACCTGTCTAAAGAGACCATATTATAATTGAACTATATATTCAATCACAATGTTTTCTAGAATGACCACCTGTCTAAAGAGACCATATTATAATTGAACTATATATTCAATCACAATGTTTTCTAGAATGACCACCTGTCTAAAGAGACAACATTATAATTCAACTACATGTATATATTTAATCACAATGTTTTCTAGAATGACCACCTGTCTAAGGAGACCACATTATAATTGAACTATACATTTAATGACAATGATTCTAGAATGACCACCTGTCTAAAGAGACAACATTATAATTGACCTATATATTTAATCACAATGATTTTTAGAATGACTATCTGTCTAAAGAGACTACATTATAATTCAACTTTATATTTAATCACAATGTTTCTAGAATGACCACCTGTCTAAAGACACCACATTATAATTGACCTATATATTTAACCAGTGTTTTCTAGAATAACCACCTGTCTAAAGAGACCATGTTATTATTGAACTATATAAAGTTAATCACAACGTTTCTAGAATGACCACCTGTCTAATTAGACCACATTATAATTGAACTATATATTTAATCAGTGTTTCTAACATGACCACCTGTCTGAAGAGACCACTTTATAATTGAACTATATTTTAATTATAATTTTTCTAGAATGACCACCTGTCTAAAGAGACCACGTCATAAATGAACTAAAAATATCCATCTAACGAGGCCACATTATAATTGGATTAAAAATATTTATATCGCAAATGTTTCTAGAATGACCACCTGTCCAAAGAGACCATGTTATAATTGAACTATATATTTAATCACAATGTTTCTAGAATGACCATCTGTCTAAAGAGACCACGTTATAAATGAACTAAAAATATTCATCTAACGAGGCCACATTATAATTGGACTAAAAATATTCATATCGCAAATGTTCTAGAATGACCACCTGTGCAAAGAGACCACATTATAATTGGACTAAATACTGAATTATGTCATAGATGTTTCTAGAATGAACACCTGTCTATAGAGACCATATTATAATTAGACTCTAAAAATTAATTTATATCACAAAATGTTTTTAATTGTCCACCTACCTACAAAGAATATACAACTTATTGTTAGTGGTACCTTATTCCTAAACAGTAAATGTTCATATCAAAACTGAGATTGGTCGGAGTTCTCCATTCAGTTGAAATTAAATGTTAAAATCTTCCTTTCATCTTGTGATACCTTTGTATCAGAGAGGGAGAGAGAGAGAGAATGGGTAATAAACATATCAGTGATCGTTTCTATACTGGGGACTTGTCCCCCTCAACTTTACCTTTGCCCCTTGTTGGCCCCTTGATTGTAAATATGTTTTATGTAACAACTAAATCATGTATGCTTACCTGTTAGTCGGAATGGTTCGGTAAATCAAGAGGTGTCAATTTTATCTGGACCATGTCAATCGTGTCTCATTTCGTTAGTTACACCTGTGGACATCATAAATACTGGCAGGTACATGAAATCCATCCTAAATGGCAAATACGTAATTTTAAGTTCCGTGTTTCTAGTTAATTAAAATTCTCCTCTTAAAACGGTTTAAATTTCTGTATTAGACTACATTGGCTTAGTTGATGTTTGACAGACTATACCACAGTCACGGTATTATTTGCATAAGCAAACCAACAGAAAGTTTACCTAAGGTCAACGTTATGTCATCGTGACCTGTTAAATGTAATCTTGACAAACAACTGTCTCTGGCGACATCATACCAATACATCAATAATTGACTATGTTTAATACACCAGAATAAAACAAATTAGAAAACTCGGCCTAATTACTTGTGTAACACAAGATGCATTTTGTTATTGTAGTAGTAATAAACTGGGTCATGATGATATTTTCAACAGTGCGAGGGGCACTGGGACATTTAAGGTTGCGGGTTCATTTATCGGTCAACTTTATCTATCCATATTTTATAATGTAATTATATATGTGTAAAACATGTTACCTTGAAGTCAAAGGCTACACAACGAATCTTCATATTATCCACGAAAAAACATAATTCTGATGAAACACAGAAGGACTATTTGTTTGCGTATGAATACAACTCTATTTAACTGTATGCAATACACATTTTTCCAATGCATCAAGTGCGTAAGATGTTTGTTACGCTCAAAAAGATTTGAAAAATATGTTTAAAATCAATTTGAAGTTTAATAAAAAAAATTGTTAAGAAATCGAATATTTAATACATAAAACGCAATTTTATGAATATTTATAGGGGAATTTAAATTTGAAATGTCGAAATACGTACTAATTGAACCGAGTTAGTTTCTTAAGTGTCTCATTCGCGCTTGCTCTTGGAAATTAAAATCGGTTTTATAATGAATGTTGCGAATATGAATACATTACCGAAAATTTAATGGAGTACTTGTCTCCTTAACATACACACAACAATTTATTTATTTATTTATTTATTTATTTTAATTATTTATTTACAATTTATTCAATAAATTCGAAATGTTCTACTTTTTTCGTTCTAAGTAAAATGAGTCATAAGCGAAACCTAACTTTTAAAACGATTTTTGTATCAGTAGGTGAAAATAATAACTGGGAATTATATGGTTTGATTTATCATAAATTATTTAGGATTACAGACCCATATACAGTTTTTATATATATTTTACACAATCAGTGTGTACACGTGCTTGAATGACATTACTTGACATTACTTGACATAATTATATTTTACAGAACAAATTATGACGTTTTATCACCAGATATTGTTAACAGATGTCTGAAACGCTGGATTGTCGGCTAAAACATATTGTTTTTATTATTATTATTATTATTATTATTATTATTATTATTATTATTATTATTATGTCTTAAAGTACAAAACAATGGCGTCAGAAGATCACTGCACGTTAGGATTATGTAAATGAAAAACTACATGGATTTTAATTCAATTTCACTGAAAGTTTTACAACTTATGAGTGTATATACAATATAATACAATATTTGGCAATGTTCATGGAAATAGTACATTAAATTGAAATGTTTACAACAAAATAATTATTCTATAATATACAAAATGGTAGTTATAATAACTTAATTTTATTTACAATTTTTTACTATACATATACAGTCCAACCTGTCTTGAGGGCCACCTCTATATAAAGCCCACCTGTTTATAAAGGCCAATAGAATTATATATCAATTGTTCTTTATTCATATTATTTGAACCTGTATAATAATTATAAAGGCCACCTGCCTATAAGATCACTTTTACTGGTTCCCTTGGGTGACGCTTTATAGACAGGCTTGACTGTACATCATAGTGAAAAGGATTCGAGAACAAGACCAAACTTAAGGTCTTATTTAAACTCCTCTCCAGTCTTTGTTTAAAATACATAAATTTATAAGATAGGAAAGCAAGTTGAAGAATTAAATATTGCATTATGTATTATATTGTTAACAAGTATATATATATATATATATATATATATGAGAGAGAGAGAGAGAGAGAGAGAGAGAGAGAGAGAGAGAGAGAGAGTTACTGGCAAAATGTTTTGGGTGACAAAATTCATTTTGAACAACTTCGAAAACATAGACATGGATATTTTCATCAGCACTAAGGTTTACAACATCACCATATAATTGTTGTTTTAAAAACATAAAATAGAGAGAAAATGGGTTGTTGACGAAATTGTCTATAAAGTGGGCATTGTAAGAAGAAATGTTCAGAAGATTCAATATGACCACATCTACAGTAAGGGTTGTCAATAATATTTTGTTGAATAGGTGTGTATTGAGGGTGCTACATTCCATTCTTATCTGGCGTGGTAAAGTTTGTCCTAGACGTGAACCGCTTTGAACGTATTTTGGAACATCATAATGTTTGTCAAGATATTTTTTGAAAATATTTATTGATTCATTATTGCAAATATTGAGGTATTGTGTTCCAGTCACAAACAGTACAGGACAAGAAAGAATTATATACATAGAAATATAATTCTATGTAGATTTTCTCGATTTCGAGTTGGGTAAGAATGCTTTTCCAGAATAATGACAGGTACTATATTAGAAAGGTATTCCGGGTATAGACAATGGTACATTTAAAACAAATCTGTTTTTTTTTTAATTCTATAGTTTGAAAGTTTCCCACACAGCTCGTTTGTATAATAAATCGATGCTACAAAATTTAGTCGCCGTTGTAACAATTCTAGCTGCTTCAATATTAATTTGTTTTATGTGTATTTTTTAAACCTCACATTATATTAAAAGAGCGTAGACTCCTTTTCGTTAGCTCGGTGCTAAACCACTGCGGTAGCTCAGTTGGTAGAGTGCTCGCTCCGTAAGTGGAAGGTCGTGGGTTCGAACCCCGGCCGGGTCTGACCCAAGACTTGAAAGTGGGTAGTGACTGTTCTTTCGCCAAGCACTCGGCATTACGAAATGAAAGTCACGGTTCTTTCGGATGGGAACTTAAAATAAACGAGGTCCCGTGTCACGGTGGGCTTGGCACGCTAAAGAACCCTGCTGTATAATGCCATAAGCACAACGCACAGGCAAAATTTCTGCACCTTCGCATATAGCTGGCGACGTCTCGATATAAGTGAAATATTCTTGACTGGGACGTTAAACACCATTACTCAACTCGGTGCTAAAGTTTTCGACAAGTATGCACCGTATATGTATTTTAGCGCCCGACTAAACTTTAGACAAGTATGCACCGTATATGTATTTTAGCGCCCGACTAAACTTTAGACAAGTATGCACCGTATATGTATTTTAGCGCCCGGCTAAACTTTAGACAAGTATGCACCGTATATGTATTTTAGCGCCCGGCTAAACTTTAGACAAGTATGCACCGTATATGTATTTTAGCGCCCGACTAAACTTTAGACAAGTATGCACCGTATATGTATTTTAGCGCCCGGCTAAACTTTTCGAAAAATTCTCGCATTTAAAGAAAAATGGTCGATTTGGCTTGATGAATGTCTTCATTTCCATATATCGAAGACTAGGATTAAAAACTGACGGATTAGACCTTTTTATTTATTCACTTTTCCTCTTTAAAGAGAAGTTGTGTTGGCTGATTAGATGAACGCATTCGATAAAGCTAAAGACATGTGAACCTCGAACAACATTTACAGAATGTTCTACATGGACCATCCTTGACAGGTTGGGAGTTAGTAAGATCCAAAACCCCGAGTAGGAAGGACTTCCATTTGTATCCTTCACTAAATAGAATTTTTACCAAAAAAAAAAAAAAAGATTATTTAAAGTGATTGACGGATTGAGTTGTATGATGTATCAAAATAAGTCTAACATTTTATATAGAATTTAATGACTAAGAACATAACAGGAATGGAGTGATGGAGTTTTATGTCAAGATTTTTTCATTTATATCGAGTATCAGGTCAGGGAAGTTGAAGAAAACCAGAGTGTCGGGTGAAAACCACAGACCTTCGCCAAACCAACCGTTTCTCACTCTAGGATTTGTTCCGAGTGGTAATGGGATTCGGACCTATGTGGTGAGATCCACTGTGATCACTTAGTAAGCGTGCGCTTTAGACCACCCAGCCACCGAGTCCCCTGGGTACAAAAGGAAGTCCTACCCGCAAGTGTTGCTTCTATTCGTTTCCTCAGGGAGTCGAGTACAGGTATAATTACTTACATGATATTAATCGAAGATAAGCAGGTCATTATAATATTAATAGTGGCAGTGTAGTAGGTAAATTAGTATCTACATGTATTTACCTTAAATGAACTGGTCATGACCGGGTCATCACACCAGTAAAATCTGACCGACGTTTCATTATATAGAATATGATTTTTTGTATTTTATGATATAAAACAACCTCGTTTTAACTTCAAAGACGAAATTACATTCCTTGTTAATCATTAATAAGAGCAAACACCTAAAGTGACCATACTCTGTTTGTTACCTGTAGACGTGTTGAGGGTCATGTGAATATTATTGGCGATTTGAGGAGCATTTTGACCACCTCATTATATATAAAGTTCTGATATCAGACATACACCTGCGATTTAATACTCATTCTGCCCTAAAACTATAGCAAATTAAATGGCGAGTCGATATAAGTAAAAAAAAATCGTTCTATTCAATTGAGGAAAATTTCGACCACCCAATTAATGTACAGTCAATCCTATCTATAGTGGTCATCTGCTGAACCAGACCAAAGTGACCACAATGGACAGGTTTTCACTGTTAGGCGCTATCTCCCATTGTATCAAGTACAAATTACATGGATGTCATATGTACGCTAATAGCTTTGATTAAACATTATGAATGTAATATTGTAAAAAAAATCTTTATAAGAAATTCTAAAAAATAATTTTAATTTGATATAAACATTTGTATTTGACATAATGAGTTTGATTCTTTTCCATCTTAAATTTCATTTTAAATCATCGTAAACAGACATATTAGTTTCATCAAGAAAAACTTTTGATCCCATGTTTACTAATTATGTGATCTACTGTATATTAACAACAGTCTCTAATTAGTACATCTCCTTTACCTGTAGTCCCACTCGGACTACATGTGGGAAAGTGAATTTTCCTTACCGTTGACCTTTACTGATTCGCCTGGTATTAGTATAATGTACGCTTGTCTGCGGCGTACTGACTCTGTGAGCTAACACGTTAAAGTCGCCCTGAGTGCGCGCTAGTACAAGGCAGACCATACAACACACTCGCACTTCACATGCATACACGAAATTGTTCATAGATTAATCCATAGAGATTAATAAAATAGTTCTCGTCGTGAATGGCTGAAAAATTGCTGATGCGACGTTAAGCAACATTCAACCAACTAACCAACCTTTACCTGTAGCCAATACAGGTAAGTTTTACCTTGTATTTAGAGCTCAATGGATTCTGTTTATGTTGAAGTTAGCTACATAATTAGATACTAAAGGCATCAATTTAGAACTAAGTAAGGTTTCTTGGGACCTAAAACAACTTATTTCAAATAAAGCACTGGTTGTTATAGACAGGTAAAAGATGACTTTGGAACTAACATGTAGTGGTCACTAACCACATTAGGCAGGTGACCACTATGGAGAGGTGAAATATATAGCAAAAGTGATCGGGACCGGACAAAACTGACCACTATAGACAGGATGTTGTTATAGACGGTTTGACTGCATATAAAGCTCTAATAAGACCATATACTGACGATTTAATACCCTTTTTATTCTAAGAACTAAAGTAGGCTTCGCCCCGATATAAGTAAAAAAATGTTTGATGTAAAATTCTGTTCAATGTGATTCTGACACCCAGTTACGGTATATAAAGCTCTAATGTGACCATATATATACAAGCGATTTAATACTCAATTTGATCTAGTAACTACAGGAGTCGACGTCTCGATATGAGTTTAAAAAAACTTGAATGTAAAAACTCTATTTAATCAGTCGATCAATTTATACATGTAGCACTTATTTATTTCCAATCATTGTGACGTCGTTGTCATCTTGCAGTACAAAGTCGTACCCCGAGGGTCAAAGCCCCCTTTTCTAGATTTTTTTTAAGTTGGGTCCAAAAATCTGAAATCACCGATAATCATTAAGATTATGTCTTACAAATTTATTTATTTATTTATTTATTTATTTATTTATTTATTTATTTATTTATTTAACAAATTCGAAATGTACATGCTAATTTTAACTTCAAAGCAAAATGACACATATGACAAGTATTTCAAATTTTTACACCAAACACATGTTACATGGTCATGTGCTACTTTGATTTTTTATATTTTACCGTATGTCTTAAAAAGTCAAAAGTAGCACATGGCACATGTAACATATCTGGTACGTTGGTTAAATGTGGTAACTGAGAATTTAATTTATTTTATTATTTTTGTATCTTTATTTTATTGTGATAGATATTCGTGTATTGAAAAATGTCCACTTTTGTTATAAAGTAATATTGCTTACATAGCAAATGCAATTTTTTTCAATTTTTTTCCAACTATTATTTCATGATTTATTTATTTATTTACTTATTTATTTATTTATTTGATAGTTTATATAAATTTGGGTATTAAAAATGTCCACTTTTGTTTTGAAGTAATATTGTTTACATGGCAAATACTTTTTTTCTATTTTTCTCCAAATTATTTATTTATTTGCTAGCATATATGACAAGTATTTCAAATTTTTAACGGAAATTCTAAGATGGGTATTGAAATATGTTCACTTTTATTATAAAAGATTATTTTCAGTAAATTTTTGTTTAATTTTCTCCGATTTTTCATACGGCAATATTTTGTCCTTAGGTCACGTGGTATAAATAAATGACCGGTTACTACCGGTTATATATTAATGATAAAGTAGTGTTTGAAGTCAGTTCATTGACAGGGGAATAGGTCAGGTCATCGGTGATCAAGTTTTGAGACAACTCCGGGCATTGAATTAATTTATGAAGAGTAAACAATCTAAGAAAATCTTTAAGTAGTGTATATTGTCAAATTGAAAGTGAGCGCACCTAATCACAGCTAAATGTTCCCCTTGCAAGCCGAACAATATTTGTTGTCAGTTCATAACCTTGATTGAAACTATCGTCACCTCTAATTTGTATTCAGATTTTAAGATAAGCCCTTTTCCAATTTCACGTTTCAGACTTGCTTCATCATCATGCGTTTAAAACTACTTGATTGCAAAATTGCCCGCTGTTAAACAGATACAAAGGGCGATTAATCAGTATTTGACAAAATACAAAACTTGACCTGTTATTTATCATATTACTAGGTTTCCATGAATGTAAAATAATTAGTAGCCAAATTTCCAAAATTTTTGTAAATACATGTATAGTCCTTTTTAAAGTATTTTTCCACAAATTTGCTAAAATAGGTTACTTTTTGAAAGAATTCCTCAGAAATTACTAGCCAATGGCGATTTTGGCTACCAGGAATGGAAAACATAGATATTAACTTTTACATTTTTATGCAAAACAGTACAGACCTGTTGAAAGTTTAACGCAGGCTAACGAAAAGGAGTCGACGCTCAATTGTCCCTGAGTGGTCGTGGATATGAATAGCTAGTGACAGAAATGCTGAAAAGATGTTAACGAGGGACCGAAATGAACTATCGATTCAGCACTAACTTGTTGTTGTTTTTTTTAGTGTTAACCTTTTGACAGATCTGTACTGTTTGTATATTCAACTGTTCTCTGGGAACCTTCAACTCTCAACACACACATTAGATTCCGACACACGTTTCGAATTAATCCCTTTTTTCCAAAATAAACGACGTGACTTGAGATATATATCATATTAAATATGATAGAAACTATACATCTCAAAAACATGAAATTTGATCTATGATATATATATATATATATATATATATATATATATATATATATATACACATATATCTATATAGGCGGAAATAAAATTACGACGATTATATTACAACAATGTCATCGTGACACAGAAAAGTGGCATACATTCTGTTAACCTGTCTTCACTCAACTTTATAGCGATTATGGTAGCTCATCCATGCCATATACACCACTACTGTACGGTAGCTCAGTTGGTAGAGTACTCGCTTCATAACAATGCCTGACCAAGAATATGTACTGATTGTTCTTTCGACGAGCACTCGGCATTTTAGGCACGGAGTCTTTCAGAATTCGATAGACTGAGACCTTAACAACTAAAACCCCGTGTCAAAGCAAGCATGGCACGTTAAAAAACCTTCCTGCATATTGTCCAGAGCACACTGCTATGATAAAATTTTCTGCAACTTCACCAATAGCTGGTGGCGTCGCGATATAACTGAATTCAGACAATGACCAAAAACACTTCTTTTTTCTAAAGAGATGAAACTTAACAGCCGATATCAGCTATCAATGCTTAACCTAGGCCGAATTATTTACCCTAACGATGGTAATGCATTTTTAGCTCACCTGACCAAAGGTCATGTGAGCTTATGGTATGGTGCAGCGTGTGTATGTGCGTGCGTGTGTGCGTCGTTAACACACATTTTGGACTTCTCCTCTGAAAGTACTTGGCAGATTTCAACGAGACTGGGTCAGAAACATGTCTGGGTCGGTGCAATTTAGATTTGTTCATGGCGTTGCCATGGCTACCAAAACTAGGCCACAGTGACCTAGGGGTGCAAAAATCTTGAAAAATCTTCTTCTCTAAAACCAATGATGGGAGAAAAAATCTGATGTGATATTTAGCTTCTCTAGGGTCTTAAGCCTGTAGTTTGTTCATTTCGTGAAATTCGGTCGAAAAATGGGTTACGCGTTTTTGCGTTTAATTTTGAAAAAATCATAAAATAGCTTCAAATTGTAATATCTTGACTATTTGACCAGATAATGACATGGGGTTTTCAGTTTTGACATATTCTTGTAATTATCTTCAAAATGAGGTTAAGGTCAATTGTCAAGGTCATGACCTATTTTTTTTGGCCTCTGATTTTAATAATTATCTTGAAAACTATTAACTTTTTGTATAGGCATGTATATTAGAATGTTGTAGGTATTGATACAACAATCATTTTGATGTATAGAAAAAGGTCATGGGTTCAAAGGTCAAGGTCACAGATGCGAAACAATACCGAAATGGTTAATTATTTTGAAAACTATTAACTTTTTGTATAGGCATGTATATTAGAATGTTGTAGGTATTGATAAAACGATCATTTTGATGTATAGAAAAAGGTCATGGGTTCAAAGGTCAAGGTCACAGATGCAAAACAATCCCGAAATGGTTAAATATCTCAAAAACTATTAACTTTTTGTATAGGCATGTATATTTCAATGTTGTAAGTATTGATACAACGATCGTTTTGATGTATAGAAAAAGGTAATGGGTTCAAAGGTCAAGGTCACAGATGCAAAACAATACCGAAATGGTTAAATATCTCAAAAACTATTAACTTTTTGTATAGGCATGTATATTAGAATGTTGTAGGTATTGATACAACGATTATTTAGATGTATAGAAAAAGGTCATGGGTTCAAAGGTCAAGGTCACAGATGCGAAACAATACCGAAATGGTTCATTATCTTGCAATCTATGAACTTTTTCTATAAGCATGTATATTAGAATGTTGTAGGTATTGATACAACGATCATTTTGATGTATAGAAAAAGGTCATGGGTTCAAAGGTCAAGGTCACAGATGTGAAACAATACCCAAATGGTTAATTATCTCGAAAACTATTAACATTTTGTATAGGCATAAATATTAGAATGTTGTAGGTATTGATACAACGATTATTTTGAGGTATAGAAAATGGTCACGGGTTCAAAGGTCAAGGTCACAGATGCGAAACAATACGGAAATGGTTCATTATCTTGAAAACTATGAACTTTTTGTATAAGCATGTATATTAGAATGTTGTAGATATTGATACAACGATCATTTTGATGCATAGAAAAAGGTCATGGGTTCAAAGGTCAAGGTCACAGATGTGAAACAATACCGAAATGGTTCATTATCTTGAAAACTATGAACTTTTTGTATAAGCATGTATATTAGAATGTTGTAGGTATTGATACAACGATCATTTTGATGTATAGAAAAAGGTAATGAGTTCAAAGGTCAAGGTCACAGATGCAAAACAATACCGAAATGGTTAAATATCTCAAAAACTATTTAATTTTTGGATAGACATGTATATTAGAATGTTGTAGGTATTGATACAACGATCATTTTGATTTATAGAAAAAGGTCATGGGTTCAAAGGTCAAGGTCACAGATGCAAAACAATACTAAAATGGTTAATTATCTCGAAAACTATCAACTTTTTGTATAGGCATGTATAATAAAATGTTGTAGGTATTGATACAATGGTCATTATGATGTAAAGAAAAAAGTCATTGGGGTTTTAGTATTTATGTTTTCTTGAAATCTAACAGCTAGTCATTAGTTATCAGGTGAGCGTATCAGGCCCATGGGCCTCTTGTTTATATTGCTACCATCGTATTAAATTAGCAATATAGACAATGTCTTACCATCCATCGTTAGTGCAGAAAATTCGGCCTATGCTCAACCCCCGAGGGTAAGATCTTACATGGGTACTGAATTATATTGGATTCTTATATTTTCATTGTACCCAGTGCCCGTCCAAAGAAGAATTCCCCAGGAAAGATGATTCATTAAAACAGCTATGGTTAATAGACTTGTCACGAGTCTTGTAGGCTACACGCTGATTTTCACATGAAAATATCACAGGTATTAGTAATTGTGCTTTTATGACGTCATTGGTTGACGATGCAAAAATCATATAAATGAATACTTAAGGTGCCAGATAAAGACAATCCTTTCTATTTTCCAACAGGAAGTATACATGTCCAATGCACCTACAGTAAGTCAGTGTTCGTTATTTAGGTCAAAAACAGACAACCACAACAAGAAAATAATAAAATGAGGGTTTAGGGTGCTGATTAGCCGTAGTCTGGTCCTGTTGTTAGTCTTGTTAGACGGGAAATGATGAGTGCCTACTGAAACATAAGTGTTTACTCAAACTTGATCATTACCCGTACGCAGGGCATTTTTGGTCTTACAGCAGACTACAATGTCGGCCTAGAGCCTTTTCAAAATCAATAATACATATGTCTATAGTGTTGTTCAAAGCACTGACGAGAGGTTGTTTTTTTTTTACTTCAAGTTGAGTTATATATTGACAGAATCCGCTAGCTATCTAGTTATTGTCTACCAACTCTTTATGATATGCTTGATTCTATCATTTCTAGAGTAGATTGGAGGAAGGCGGTGAAGGGCCAGGTGTAGGATTGCTGGACCCAGCAGATTGGAAGAAGGTGATGAAAGACCAGGTGTTGGATTGCTGGACCGAGCAGATTGGAAGAAGGTGGTGAAGGGCCAGGTATGGGATTGCTGGACCGAGCAGATTGGAAGAAGGTGGTGAATGACCAGGTGTAGGATTGCTGGACCGAGCAGATTGGAAGAAGGTGGTGAAGGACCAGGTGTGGGATTGCTGGACCGAGCAGATTGGAAGAAGGTGGTGAAGGACCAGGTGTTGGATTGCTGGACCGAGCAGATTGGAAGAAGGTGGTGAAGGACCAGGTATGGGATTGCTGGACCGAGCAGATTGGAAGAAGGTGGTGAAGGACCAGGTGTTGGATTGCTGGACCGAACAGATTGGAAGTAGGTGATGAAGGACCAGGTGTAGGATTGCTGGACCCAGCAGATTGGAAGAATGTGGTGAAGGACCATGTGTAGGATTGCTGGACCGAGCAGATTGGAAGAAGGCGGTGAAGGACCAGGTGTAGGATTGCTGGACCGAACAGATTAAAGATGGTGCCAAGGACCAAGTGTAGGATTGCTGGACCGAGCAGATCAAACATGGTGCCAAGGACCAGGTGTAGGATTGGTGGACCGAGCAGATTAAAGATGACGCCAAGGACCAGGTGTAGGATTGCTGGACCGAGCAGATTAAAGATGATGCCAAGGACCAGGTGTAGGATTGCTGGACCGAGCAGATTGGAAGAAGGTGGTGAAAGACCAGGTGTAGGATTGCTGGACCGAGCATATTAAAGATGGTGCCAAGGACCAAGTGTAGGATTGCTGGACAGAGCAGATCAAAGATGATGCCAAGGAACAGGTGTAGGATTGCTGGACCGAGCAGATCAAAGATGGTGCCAAGGACCAGGTGTATGATTGCTGGACAGAGCAGATCAAAGATGATGCCAAGGACCAGGTGTATGATTGCTGGACAGAGCAGATCAAAGATGGTGCCAAGGACCAGGTGTATGATTGCTGGACAGAGCAGATCAAAGATGGTGCCAAGGACCAGGTGTAGGATTGCTGGACAGAGCAGATAAAAGATGACGCCAAGGACCAGGTGTAGGATTGCTGGACCGAGCAGATTAAAGATGATGCCAAGGAACAGGTGTATGATTGGTGGACCGAGCAGATTAAAGATGATGCCAAGGACCAGGTGTATGATTGCTGGACAGAGCAGATCAAAGATGGTGCCAAGGACCAGGTGTATGATTGCTGGACAGAGCAGATCAAAGATGGTGCCAAGGACCAAGTGTAGGATTGCTGGACAGAGCAGATCAAAGATGGTGCCAAGGACCAGGTGTATGATTGCTGGACAGAGCATATTAAAGATGGTGCCAAGGACCAAGTGTAGGATTGCTGGACAGAGCAGATCAAAGATGATGCCAAGGAACAGGTGTAGGATTGCTGGACCGAGCAGATCAAAGATGGTGCCAAGGACCAGGTGTATGATTGCTGGACAGAGCAGATTAAAGATGATGCCAAGGACCAGGTGTATGATTGCTGGACCGAGCAGATCAAAGATGATGCCAAGGACCAGGTGTATGATTGCTGGACAGAGCAGATCAAAGATGGTGCCAAGGACCAGGTGTAGGATTGCTGGACAGAGCAGATAAAAGATGACGCCAAGGACCAGGTGTAGGATTGCTGGACCGAGCAGATTAAAGATGATGCCAAGGACCAGGTGTAGGATTGGTGGACCGAGCAGATAAAAGATGGTGCCAAGGACCAGGTGTAGGATTGCTGGACAGAGCAGATCAAAGATGGTGCCAAGGACCAGGTGTAGGATTGCTGGACCCAGCAGATTGGAAGAATGTGGTGAAGGACCATGTGTAGGATTGCTGGACCGAGCAGATTGGAAGAAGGCGGTGAAGGACCAGGTGTATGATTGCTGGACAGAGCAGATCAAAGATGATGCCAAGGACCAGGTGTATGATTGCTGGACAGAGCAGATCAAAGATGGTGCCAAGGACCAGGTGTAGGATTGCTGGACAGAGCAGATCAAAGATGGTGCCAAGGACCAGGTGTATGATTGCTGGACAGAGCAGATCAAAGATGGTGCCAAGGACCAGGTGTAGGATTGCTGGACAGAGCAGATAAAAGATGACGCCAAGGACCAGGTGTAGGATTGCTGGACCGAGCAGATTAAAGATGATGCCAAGGAACAGGTGTATGATTGGTGGACCGAGCAGATCAAAGATGATGCCAAGGACCAGGTGTATGATTGCTGGACAGAGCAGATCAAAGATGGTGCCAAGGACCAGGTGTAGGATTGCTGGACAGAGCAGATAAAAGATGACGCCAAGGACCAGGTGTAGGATTGCTGGACCGAGCAGATTAAAGATGATGCCAAGGACCAGGTGTAGGATTGGTGGACCGAGCAGATAAAAGATGGTGCCAAGGACCAGGTGTAGGATTGCTGGACCGAGCAGATTAAAGATGACGCCAAGGACCAGGTGTATGATTGTTGGACAGAGCAGATTAAAGATGACGCCAAGGACCAGGTGTAGGATTGCTGGACCGAGCAGATCAAAGATGGTGCCAAGGACCAGGTGTATGATTGCTGGACAGAGCAGATCAAAGATGGTGCCAAGGACCAGGTGTAGGATTGCTGGACAGAGCAGATCAAAGATGGTGCCAAGGACCAGGTGTAGGATTGCTGGACAGAGCAGATCAAAGATGGTGCCAAGGACCAGGTGTAGGATTGCTGGACCGAGCAGATTAAAGATGATGCCAAGGACCAGGTGTAGGATTGCTGGACCGAGCAGATCAAAGATGGTGCCAAGGACCAGGTGTAGGATTGCTGGACCGAGCAGATCAAAGATGACGCCAAGGACCAGGTGTAGGATTGCTGGACAGAGCAGATCAAAGATGACGCCAAGGACCAGGTGTAGGATTGCTGGACAGAGCAGATCAAAGATGACGCCAAGGACCAGGTGTAGGATTGCTGGACAGAGCAGATCAAAGATGGTGCCAAGGACCAGGTGTAGGATTGCTGGACAGAGCAGATCAAAGATGATGCCAAGGACCAGGTGTAGGATTGCTGGACCGAGCAGATCAAAGATGGTGCCAAGGACCAGGTGTAGAATTGCTGGACAGAGCAGATCAAAGATGGTGCCAAGGACCAGGTGTAGGATTGCTGGACAGAGCAGATCAAAGATGGTGCCAAGGACCAGGTGTAGGATTGCTGGACAGAGCAGATCAAAGATGACGCCAAGGACCAGGTGTAGGATTGCTGGACAGAGCAGATCAAAGATGGTGCCAAGGACCAGGTGTATGATTGCTGGACAGAGCAGATCAAAGATGGTGCCAAGGACCAGGTGTAGGATTGCTGGACCGAGCAGATTAAAGATGATGCCAAGGACCAGGTGTAGGATTGCTGGACCGAGCAGATAAAAGATGGTGCCAAGGACCAGGTGTAGGATTGCTGGACCGAGCAGATAAAAGATGATGCCGAAACAAAATCTTGTCTAAAGTTTCTTAACTTCAAGTAACATCTTTTCTTCAGACCGTGTCCACTTTAGCTGGACTAGTGCAAGGTACAATCCAGATGTGATTCACAAGGCGTACTAGCTCCGAATGTTGTTGGCCGTGTATACTCTACAGAACAATATAGTGCGTACATAACTCTGAATGTTGTTGGGCGTGTACATACTCTACAGAACAATCCAGTTGTGATTCACAATGCTTACTTAACTCCGAATGTTGTTGGGCGTGTACATACTCTACAGAATAATCCATTTTGATGCACAATGCGTACTTAACCCCGAATGTTGTTGGGCGTGTATACTCCAGAGAACAATCCAGTTGTGATTTACAATACGTACTTAACTCTGAATATCGTTGGGCATGTATACTCTACAGAACAAACCAGTTGTGATTTACAATGCGTATTTAATACCGAATGTTGTTGGGCATGTATACTCTACAGAACAATCCAGTGCATACTTACTCCAAATGTTGTTGGGCGTGTACATACTCTACAGAACAATCCGGTGCATACTAACTCCAAATGTTGTTGGGCGTGTATACTCTACAGAACAATCCAGTGCATACTAACTCCAAATGTTGTTGGACGTGTATACTCTACAGAACAATCCAGTTGTGATTCACAATGCGTACGTAACACCGAATTTGTTCGGCGTATATACTCTACAGAACAATCCAGTGCGTAATTAACTCCGAATGTTGTTGGGCGTGTATGATCCACAGAACAATCCAGTGCGTAATTAATTCCGAATGTTGTTGAGCGTGTATTCTCTACAGAACAATCTAGTGCGTAATTAACTCCGAATGTTGTTGGGCGTGTATACTCTACAGAACAATCCAGTGCGTAATTAACACCGAATGTTGTTGGGCGTGTATACTCAACAGAACAACCCAGGTTTATTCACAGAGCGCACTGAACTCCGAATATTGTTGGGCGTGTATACTCTACAGAACCATCCAGTTGTGATTCAAAATGCGTACTTAACACCGAATGTTGTTAGGCGTGTATACTCTACAGTACATTCCAGTGCGTAATTAACTCCGAATGTTGTTGGGCGTGTATACTCTACAGAACAATCTAGTGCGTAATTAACCCCGAATGTTGTTGGGCGTGTATACTCTACAGAACTATCTAGTGCGTAATTAACACCGAATGTTGTTGGGCGTGTATACTCAACAGAACAACCCAGGTTTATTCACAGAGCGCGCTGAACTCTGAATGTTGTTGGGCGTGTATACTCTACAGTACAATCCAGTGCGTAATTAACTCCGAATGTTGTTGGGCGTGTATACTCTACAGAACAATCTAGTGCGTAATTAACCCCGAATGTTGTTGGGTTGGGCGTGTATACTCTACAGAACTATCTAGTGCGTAATAAACTCCGAATGTTGTTGGGCGTGTATACTCTACAGAACTATCTAGTGCGTAATAAACTCCGAATGTTGTTGGGCGTGTATACTCTACAGAACAATCCAGTGCGTAATTAACACCGAATGTTGTTGGGCGTGTATACTCTACAGTACAATCCAGTGCGTAATTAACACCGAATGTTGTTGGGCGTGTATACTCTACAGAACAATCCAGTGCGTAATTAACACCGAATGTTGTTGGGCGTGTACTCTACAGAACAACCCAGATTTATTCAAAGAACGCACTGAACTCCGAATGTTGTTGGGCGTGTATGCTCTACAGAACAATCTAGTTCGTAATTAACTCCGAATGTTGTTGGGCGTGTATACTCTACAGAACAATCCAGTGCGTAATTAAAACCGAATGTTGTTGGGCGTATATACTCTACAGAACAATCCAGTGCGTAATTAACTCCGAATGTTGTTGGGCGTGTATGATCCACAGAACAATCCAGTGCGTAATTAATTCCGAATGTTGTTGAGCGTGTATTCTCTACAGAACAATCTAGTGCGTAATTAACTCCGAATGTTGTTGGCGTGTATACTCTACAGAACAATCCAGTGCGTAATTAACACCGAATGTTGTTGGGCGTGTATACTCAACAGAACAACCCAGGTTTATTCACAGAGCGCACTGAACTCCGAATATTGTTGGGCGTGTATACTCTACAGAACCATCCAGTTGTGATTCAAAATGCGTACTTAACACCGAATGTTGTTAGGCGTGTATACTCTACAGTACATTCCAGTGCGTAATTAACCCCGAATGTTGTTGGGCGTGTATACTCTACAGAACAATCTAGTGCGTAATTAACACCGAATGTTGTTGGGGTGTATACTCAACAGAACAACCCAGGTTTATTCACAGAGCGCGCTGAACTCTGAATGTTGTTGGGCGTGTATACTCTACAGTACAATCCAGTGCGTAATTAACTCCGAATGTTGTTGGGCGTGTATACTCTACAGAACAATCTAGTGCGTAATTAACCCCGAATGTTGTTGGGCGTGTATACTCTACAGAACTATCTAGTGCGTAATAAACTCCGAATGTTGTTGGGCGTGTATACTCTACAGAACAATCCAGTGCGTAATTAACACCGAATGTTGTTGGGCGTGTATACTCTACAGAACAATCCAGTGCGTAATTAACACCGAATGTTGTTGGGCGTGTATACTCTACAGAACAATCCAGTGCGTAATTAACACCGAATGTTGTTGGGCGTGTATACTCTACAGAACAACCCAGATTTATTCAAAGAACGCACTGAACTCCGAATGTTGTTGGGCGTGTATGCTCTACAGAACAATCTAGTTCGTAATTAACTCCGAATGTTGTTGGGCGTGTATACTCTACAGAACAATCCAGTGCGTAATTAAAACCGAATGTTGTTGGGCGTGTATACTCTACAGAACAATCCAGTGCATACTAATTCTGAATGTTGTTGGGCGTGCCTACTCGACAGAACAATCCGGTTTTGATTCACAGAGCGTACTGAACTCCGAATGTTGTGAGGTGTGTTTACTCTACAGAAGAATCCAGTGCATACTAACTCCAAATGTTGTTGGGCGCGTACATACTCTACAGAACAATCCGGTGCATACTAACTCCAAATGTTGTTGGACGTGTATACTCTACAGAACAATCCAGTTGTGATTCACAATGCGTACGTAACACCGAATTTGTTGGGCGTGTATACTCTACAGAACCATCCCGTTGCGTACTTAACACCGAATGTTGTTGGACGTGTATACTCTACAGTACATTCCAGTGCGTAATTAACCCCGAATGTTGTTGGGCGTGTATACTCTACTGAACTATCTAGTGCATAATAAACTCCGAATGTTGTTGGGCGTGTATACTCTACAGAACAATCCAGTGCGTAATTAACACCGAATGTTGTTGGGCGTGTATACTCAACAGAACAACCCAGGTTTATTCACAGAGCGCGCTGAACTCTGAATGTTGTTGGGCGTGTATACTCTACAGAACAATCCAGTGCATACTATCTCTGAATGTTGTTGGGCGTGTATACTCTACAGTACAATCCAGTGCGTAATTAACTCCGAATGTTGTTGGGCGTGTATACTCTACAGAACTATCTAGTGCGTAATAAACTCCGAATGTTGTTGGGCGTGTATACTCTACAGAACAATCCAGTGCGTAATTAACACCGAATGTTGTTGGGCGTGTATACTCTACAGAACAATCCAGTGCGTAATTAACACCGAATGTTGTTGGGCGTGTATACTCTACAGTACAACCCAGATTTATTCAAAGAACGCACTGAACTCCGAATGTTGTTGGGCGCGTATGCTCTACAGAACAATCTAGTTCGTAATTAATTCCGAATGTTGTTGGGCGTGTATACTCTACAGAACAATCCAGTGCATAATTAAAACCGAATGTTGTTGGGCGTGTATACTCTACAGAACAATCCAGTGCATACTAATTCTGAATGTTGTTGGGCGTGCCTACTCGACAGAACAATCCGGTTGTGATTCACAGAGCGTACTGAACTCCGAATGTTGTGAGGTGTGTTTACTCTACAGAACAATCCAGTTGTGATTCACAATGCGTAATTATCACCGAATGTTGTCGGTCGTGTATACTCTACAGAACAATCCAGTGCGAAATTAACTCCGAATGTTGTTAGGCGTGGATACTCTACAGAAAAATCTAGTGCGTACTTAACTCTGAATGTTGTTGGGTGTGTATACTCTACAGAACAATCCGGTGCGTACTTAACGCCGAATGTTGTTGTGTGTGTATACTCTACAGAACAATCCGGTTGTGATTCACAATGCGTACTTAACTCGGAATGTTGTTGGGCGTGTATATTCTACAGAACAAACCAGTGCGTACTTAACTCCGAATGTTGTTGGGCGTACAATCCAGTGCGTCCTTAACTTCGAATGTTTTTAGGTGTTTATACTCTACAGAACAATCCGGTTGTAAATTCGCAATGCGTACTTTACTCCGAATATCGTTGGGCATGTATACTCTACAGAACAATCCGGTTGTGATTAACAATGCGTACGTAACTCTGAATGTTGTTGGGTGTGTTTACTCTACAGAACAATCCGGTTGTGATTCACAATGCGTACTTAACTCCAAATGTTTTTGGCCGTGTATACTCTACAGAACAATCAAGTGCATACTAACTCTGAATGTTGTTGGCGTCTGTATACTCTACAGAACAATCTAGTGCGTACTTAACTCTAAATGTTGTCAGTCGTGTATACTCTACAGAACAATCTAGTGCGTACCTAACTCTGAATGTTGTTGGGTGCGTATACTCTCTAGAACAATCCAGTGCGTAATTAACTCCGAATGTTGTTGGGCGTGTATACTCTACAAAACAATCCGGTTGTGATTCACAATGCGTACTTAACTCCAAATGGTTTTGGCCGTGTATACTCAACAGAACAATCCAGTGCATACTAACTCCAGATGTTGTTGGGTGTGTATACTCTACAGAACAATCTAGTGCGTATCTAACTCTGAATGTTGTTGGGTGTGTTACTGTATACTCTACAGAACAATCTAGTGCGTACCTAACTCTGAATGTTGTTGGGTGTGTATACTCTACAGAACAATCCAGTTGTGATTCACAATGCGTTCTTAACTCCGAATGTTGTTGGGTGTGTACATACCCTACAGAACAATCTAGTGCGTATTTAACTCTGAATGTTGTTGGGTGTGTATACTCTACAGAACAATCCAGTTGTGATTCACAATGCGTTCTTAACTCCGAATGTTGTTGGGTGTGTACATACCCTACAGAACAATCTAGTGCGTACCTAACTCTGAATGTTGTTGGGTGTGTATACTCTACAGAACAATCCAGTTGTGATTCACAATGCGTTCTTAACTCCGAATGTTGTTGGGTGTGTACATACCCTACAGAACAATCTAGTGCGTATTTAACTCTGAATGTTGTTGGTCGTGTATACTCTACAGAACAATCTAGTGCGTACCTAACTCTGAATGTTGTTGAGTGTGTTTACTCTATAGAACAATCCAGTGCGTAATTAACTCCGAATGTTGTTGGGTGTGTATACTCTACAAAACAATCTAGTGCGTACTTAACTCCTAATGTTTTTGTGTGTGTATACTCTACAGAACAATCTAGTGCGTACCTTACTCTGAATGTTGTTGGGTGTGTACATACTCTACAGAACAATCTAGTGCGTACTTAACTTTGAATGTTGTTGGTCGTGTATACTCTACAGAACAATCTAGTGCGTACCTTACTCCTCTGAATGTTGTTGGGTGTTTATACTCTACAGAACAATCCAGTTGTGATTTACAAGGCGTACTAGCTCCGAATGTTGTCTGGCGTGTACATACCCTACAGAACAATCCAATGCATACTATCTCTGAATGTTGTTGGGTGTGTATACTCTACAGAACAATCTAGTGCATACTTAACTCTGAATGTTGTTGGGTGTGTATACTCTACAGAACAATCCAGTGCGTAATTTACTCCGAATGTTGTTGGATGTGTATACTCTACAGAACAATCCGGTTGTCATTCACAATGCGTACTTAACTCGTACTTAACTCCGAATGTTGTTGGCCGTGTATACCAGTACTTTACAGAAAGAAATGTTTTGCAACAGCCGTACAGACTGCATGTGAAATATCTACCAATTTCTACCGTCTGGTTCCCTATACTGTATCTTTTTACATCTCCAGACTTGGAGATATCCTTACAGAGAATTGATTTGTGCAGTCATCTGATTATGATATTTGTCAGCTTCTGTTGGATATCCACAGCCACAAATTAGCAAACTGGCTGTTTGGCTGTGACAGTGTCTTGAAGTAAACTGGCTGTTTGGTTGTAAAAGTGACTTGAAGACACCACAGTCGACCACAATCGTATAATAAAAACACATATAAAATCAAAAACAAACATACCAATCTATGTTTATATTACAATCCCAAAGCAAAGTATAAACTTTGAAACTGGCACTTGAACTTCCACCAGGGAATTGAGGTCAGGTGCTTCGAAAGGGTAACTTGCGGCACATCCTTCTTAGCTAGCCACGTGTGTAATCAATAAAAATGATAAATGAATATGGAACTTGCCAACAATATTGTGACCATGGTGATGACGGCAACAAAACTTATTGAGGGCCTTAATAAACGTAAGCTACCAATATCTCTGCGTCAACAATTTATTTGTAAGCAGAGTGCTTCGTTCAAAATAAAGTTTCCATAGTGGGAACAAGCTCTACCATTGCGTATGAATTGTGAAAAATACACCATAGACAGGAAACGAAAGTTGACAATAGAAAATTAAAGTCATCACGTTTTTCATAACGGCAGCTTAAAATGCAGCCGTTTGTGTTCGTGGGCGGCGTTTATATATATATTTATGATATTGTCCAGAAAAAGACAATATGCCGCGAGTAGGTTTCCACATCTAAAAAAAATAATAGCCAAATTTCAAAATTTATGAAAATATAGTCATCTTCAATTTTTACAAAAATTTGGTAACAATTTTATCATACTGGTCTCTTTTTTATTATTATTTTATTTTATTAACTGATTTTATTATTTGTTTTAATCAAGTTCGCCGGCCGAGATAATATCGGCCGCGTGTTTGTCTTATCTATACTAGACGAGATCTGTTCCAACAATAACACAGCGAGATGGAATCTGTTTTAGTGTTTTAGGTATTTTTGACAGATTTTAAAATCATTGCCAGGTTTAGTCATGATTTGAAGTGATTCTTTACGAGTCGGCGCAGTTGATCCTGCAGGCAGTAACAACTTCAACCTCACAAACTTATTTCTTATTTTCATGGTAGGCAGAATTATCTGTCCTAACGATGGTGAGACCTTTTTAATATTGCTACCATCATATAAAATGTTTCATTATCGTTAGGGCAGATAATTCGGTCTTGATTCCCTTTTAAAACACCATCGGCGGTGCCCCTAAAGAGAGGTGGGAACTACAAAAAAGAGTTGTAAATGAAATGTACACACTGTATTTTGTATCGTTAACTTAGTTTATGTGGAGTATGTGGACATTTTTCACAACGCTACTTCATGTTTAAAATGTATTTAGTGTGTTGACAGCATTTGTTAAACCTTCATTCATAATCAGTATCTGATTACAGTGGTGGTAGTAAACTGTCGTGTTTCAAAATAAGGTTCCCCCAACAAGGAAGAATTTACATATCAACAAAGACAACAACATGGAGGCTGGTGAATCATGTCATCCTGTGGTAAAATAATTCGTTCAATGTTTTGATATTTTGTCCTTCATGATTTTGTTTGTCAACGTTTCAGTAGTGTTATAACTCTCAACTTTACCTGTACACGTCAATTCGTCTCTGTCTTTCTTTACTGGTTACTTTTTTATAAAGTTATGTGTTCGAAGTTCATAATGTTCTTTAGTTCACCACCTGATAACAACACACACCGCCCCCCCCCCCCCCCAAGAAGACAAAAAATGAAATGTGAATTTAACCGTTACTTTTATGTTAAGTGCCGAATCTTCTCTACGACTATGGCAGCTCGATCAGTAAATGTGGGAGGTCGTGTGTTCGAACCCTGCCCGCCTCTGACCAGGACTCGAAAATGGGTAGTGACCGTTCTTTCGACAAGTACTCGGCATTTAGTTTAGAAATGAAAGGACCTGAAAAACAGATGCTGCATGTCACACCAGTCATCTGGCAATACACTTAAAAAACAATAAAGATAACAACACTCTGCACCCTGAGGTAAAAGGGTAAAAATTCCAGCCACTTCACCTATAGTTGGTGACATCTGCATATATATTGAAATTTTTTGACTGGAATATTAATAAAAATGAATCTATGGCCCTGCTTGTTATTGGTTCACTTTATTCTGGTTATGAACAGTCTGGATTAAATTTAGTTATTATTACATTCCACTCCCAATATATTTTACTAATCACCATGATCAGGTATCAATCTTGATTCGTATGTGGGAGTCATGGGTTCTGACCAATTCTTTACATGGAGTGACTATTTTTTTTGCCAAGCACATTTTGAAATGAAAGTCATGGAGACCTTCCAAAGAGACCTAAAATGATGTCCTGTGTTACAGAAGGTGTGGCATGTTAAAGAGCTCTCTCACTGCACATTGCTGTGAGCACACTACAAAGGCCAAATTTCTGCCACTTCACCTAATAGCTGCTGTCGAGATGTAAGTGAAATATTCTTGACTGGGATGTAAAACCCCCACCTAATCAATCTGTATTTATTTAACTATTTTTAAAACTGTTTAATTACCGGTAGTCACTGTTAATTGAGTTATCATGTAGTGTATATGGGGTATTAATTTACCACAAGTCTCGGGGTGAAACTAAGCTGGTTTTATTGTGCTTCTTTACAAGCTTCATATTGTAGCCATGGGTCTGTGAAACACTAGATAATGGGATATACCAGATGTACTCCAGACCAAAATCTAATTCAGTTATAATCCATAAAGGGGGGGGGGTCTGGATTAAAAATGGAATACCAGTAACTCAATGGTAGTAGTTAATCAGTCCATTGTCCATTTTAACAATGTTGGTGAGAATTTAAAAAACCTACCGTAGATTTCATCAGCATACTGTCTGCGGTATGGAAGAGTTGGTAGTATATCCAAGAGCTTGATGCCTGGTTTAGTCACTTTAGTGCATGACACTGCATGTACTGATTAGTCTTGACTAGGTTCACTGGGGTTTTTGTGATTTTGTGTTAGATCATTGCAGCACTCTACAGAAGCAAAATTTCTTGGTTGTTTCTAAAATGAAGCTGTTTTAATTTTAGTGCTACTGTTAATTTACCCTATGTCTGTGAAAGCAAAAACATTTGTAAATATTTTACAGAAATTCAATATACTGGTATTCATTTTTTTTCCTTATCCTTTATATCTCCTGTTATTTGACCAAATGCAATATGGATTGGTGTTTACAATGGTAAAACCAATTTTATAAATTGGAGAGGGGGGGGACTATTTACATAGGTTAGTGCATTGCAAGGACAGATTGATTTTGGCAAAACTACAGATGGTTTAAATTGGTTTAAAAAATCTAATAAAGTGAAAAGCCTTTTGACATTATGAAACTATTAAGTACTTGTTGTATTATAGCCACCAGGAACGGACAAAGACTTTATGAACATTTCTTTAGAAAGTGGAGACCAAGCAGTTAAAAAGAAACAACCAAAAAGAATACTTCATTTTAGTGATGGTATTTTAGAAGAATATTCAACAGATGAAGAGGAAGACAACAAGCCACCCCCTCCACCCACAGTTGATCCTGTAAGTAAAAATCAACATTTGCAGTGTTCAATGTAAAACTAGAAGTAGTTCATTCATTCTGGTTCATTTGCCAACCATCAGTGGGTACTTTGGTTTCCACCACCATCTGAGAATTGATAATCTCCATATAAGTGGCTGGAGCATACAGCAATATTAAAGCTCTCTCTCTCTGCCAACTTGGTTAACATGATTATAATATTTAACAAATCAAATACAACACATTTACATTTACAGGTAATGCAATACTGTTTGATCTATTTCTATTTTCACCTAAGATTTTCCTTATTTGAACTTTCATAGTGTGAGAATGTGTCATTTAGCTTGCTGAAGCTCTGTGGTTTTCTCTGGTTACAAGTGTTTGACAGTCTGACAAGGGTAGATTTTATTCCACAGTCTGAGACTGGTAACAACCATCCTACAGTCTGAGACTGGTAACTGCCATCTCACAGTTTGAGACCGGTAACTGCCATCCCATAGTCTGAGACTGGTAACTTCCATCCTACAGTCTGAGACCGGTAACTGCCATCCCACAGTCTGAGACGGGTAGATTCCATCCTACAGTCTGAGACTGATAACTGCCATCCCACAGTCTGAGACGGATAGATTCTATCCCACAGTCTGAGACTGATAGATTTCATCCCACAGTCTGAGACCAGTAGATTCCATTCCACAGTATGAGACCGGTTACTGCCATCCACCAGTCTGAGACTGGTAACTTCCATTGATGATTCCACAGTCTGAGACTGGTTACTTCCATCCCACAGTCTGAGACCGATAGATTTCATTCCACAGTCTGAGACTGGTTACTTCCATCCCACAGTCTGAGACAGATAGATTTCATTCCACAGTCTGAGACTGGTAGATTCCATCCCACAGTCTGAGACCAGTAACTTCCATCCCACAGTCTGAGACTGGTAACTTCCATCCCACAGTCTGAGACCGATAGATTTCATTCCACAGTCTGAGACTGGTAGATTCCATCCCACAATCTGAGACCAGTAACTTCCATCCCGCAGTCTGAGACCAGTAACTTCCATCCCACAGTCTGAGACTGGTAATTTCCATCCCACAGTCTGAGACTGGTACCGGTAACAGCCATCCCACAATCTGAGACCAGTAACTTTCATCCCACAGTCTGAGACCAGTAACTTCAAGGAAGGACTGTTTACTTTTTCAATAGCCTCCTATATAACATGATAAAAAATGTTAATATTATCAAGTCAAGGACTGGTTGAGAATTTTGACTCATTTAGAACACTGGGGTTAATCCAGTTTACTTCACTATCCTAGAATAATCATGACTGGGGTATAAAATGCCATTTCTTCAGGAATTTCGCTACTCCTCTTCGCAAATGGCATTAAACTGATATCTGGTAACTACGGGTACAACAAGGTATGGTACTTAACTATACTAGAATAATCTTGACTGGGGGATAAAATGCCATTTCTCTGGTAATTTCGCTACTCCTCTTCACAAATGGCATTACAGTTTAAACTAATACCTTACAACAAGTTCTGGTAACAACAGCTACCCAGGTTCTGATAAATACAGTTTCTAAAGTTTTGGTAACTGGCCACAAGAAGAAATGGATTACATAGTAACATTTCATTAAAAAATACTAAAATCATTTTCATTATTATTTTGACAGAAAAAGTTACCTTGGTTGCCATGGTTTTGGTATTATGTTGTGACAGCAGCCACTAGATCATTATCAGGTTTGCTATATATGATTATATGAAGTGAACAATTGTCAATGATTCAACATACTTTACCAAGTAGGTTGGGGAAAGGTGTTTTGTCAATAACCATGCATCATATGGCAGTAGTTCCAGGAAAGGCAGTTTGTGAATAACTCACAGTGCAACAAATGGTCAGTAGGTCAGGAGAAGGTGTTGTTACACTTTATTTAAGGTGCAGTAGGCTGGTAATAAAGGTAGTTGCCCCTCGTCCCCCACCTGCAAGTACATGTTTGTCTGGGTTCAAATCCAACTGATGGAATGGTGAATGTTAGAGGTTTTACAATTAATTATACCCCCTAGGGCCCCTACCCCCCCCCCCCCCTTAACACGTACACACACACACACACACTACCCACCAAACACACACGCCCTACCCTCCAAACACACAACACACCCTACCCACCAAACAGAGAGAGAGAGAGAGAGTTAAGGGGTATATAAGAATCACCCTGTCTATCTTTTCATATTTGTTTATCTGTTTGTCTGGTTGTACATATGTAATCCAAATCAGACAATGTGTCACATATCAAATTAAGATACATATGGGAAGGGTCAAAGTCATAATGTCAAAACTTAAGACGTAACAACGCTGCAATGGAGGGGGGAAGATTTATCAAAAGAGACTGCTCTATGATGATAAACAATTAATTAATTTGGAAATCAATCCCTATATATATTCTATTCTGTTCTACTTAATAAACTCTTCATTGAATTCCAAACAGTTGTACGGTTGTCCATTGGCTTATTTCAAATATACACACAAAGTACATAGAAGATCATTTCTGATCGTGTATTGGTTGAAGAAAGGGAAGCAACTCAAAGTGCTCTGATCAATATATGACAGCAACTTGATAGCACAATACTTGCATCTAAAGAAACGGAAGTAGCTCGAGGTGCTCTGATAAATATATGACAGCAACTAAGGCTGTAACGATATATGATATATCGATATGTACCAATATTTTAAACAGATACAAGTATTGGTTTTGTCATCACTAAAATATCGTCGTATCAGATTTTTTCATTATTCTCATTCCTTGTTAAATTATTCTATTACATTGAAAATAAATCGCTTTGGAAGTTGTCAGAAATAAACACATGTCCACATTTCATTTTGCTCAATGTAAACAGAAGTTACAGAACCATGTGTAGTGAGTACCAACGTTGCCTTACCTCCATGTAGCAGAATTAAGAAAGCATCAGAGGTGATAATTATTCGGGTTATCAGATTAAAGCAATTTAATATTCAAAATAAACACATATTTAACAAGATAGAAAATATCTGTATCGTCAATCATATCGTGTATCGCTCTAGGTGTATCGTGATACGTATTGTATTGGAACTGCCCCCCCCCCCATACACAGCCCTAACAGCAACTTCATAGCACAATGGATCTAAAGAAAGGGAAGCATCTCAAGGTGCTCTGATCAATATATGACAGCAACTTGATAGCACAATACTCAGATCTAAGGAAAGGGAAGCAACTCAAGGTGCTCTGATCAATATATGACAGTAACTTTATACCGGTAGCATGATACTCAGATCTGTCTGTACACGAATACTGTTTACCTAACAGCAAGGAAAACAGATCCTATTTTTTCCATTAAACTATTGTGCCAGGGGACATGTAATAAGTAGTTACTGTAGATTACTTTAATATCGCGAGTATCAAATTTTGCCTACTTACATCCGAGCTTCATTTCGCAAATACACATATTCGCGTCCTTAATCCATGTGCATATTTAATTTCGCGTCCATTTTCTGGCAGCTATATAGTTATCTACCTTTTTTTAGGATCCTTGTTTTGTTGATCGTTTCTTAATGTTCCATAGTCATTGTAAACAGATGAAAGGAATTTTTAATTGATCATCATCAGTCAGTGTTTAACGGGAAACTTCAATGGAACCTTATTAGTTACGGTGAAGTTTGTTCAAGACTTTTTTGTAAACGGTTGAAAGGAAACTTTAAATAAGCCTGTTTAATGGGAAATTTCAATGGAACCTTGCAAGTTACGACTTACTTTATTGCATCTTATAATACATGCTATATAACCTTTACGGTCATGGTCTATTGTCGTCATGTATTAAACTTGGATTATTACTTTTCGCGATTTTTGGAATATTCATGTGTTATTTGAATTTGCGTCTGAGAGTCCTCGCGAAATTAGGCGTTAATAAATCTCTCGCGATAAAAAAGTAATCTACAGTACTTTAGTGAAGAACACTTTGTGCCCTATTGAAAACTTAATCATGATTGCCTAGATGAACATCTCCAATTAAACCAGAGATGATAAAAGTTTTGATTCATATTTTTTGTGGCATGTTCTTGCTAAGGTCATTTTCAGAACCCTTTCTTTCCTATTCTTGTAAAATATGGCTGAAAAGGCACTTATGTGTTGGAGAAAATTAGACAGGAATAATAATGGACCAGGCCTTTTAAAAATCAAACTCTTTTTTGTTTTGATTAGACTTTATGATGGTTTTTTAGTAGAGTTGAGTGGAGTAATGGTGTTTTATGCCCCAGTAAAGATTCATGCATGAAGAAAACCAACAACTGTTAACAATCCAACTGACACACTTTCTTACAAGGATCTGTCGCTGTTGATTTAAACCTAGGTGGTGGGAGGTACTCTCATAAGCTGATGCTGACAGCCACTCTGCTACCATGATCACTGAGGGGTTGGGCTTACATAGATTTTTTTTTGAAGAATATTAATGACATCTTCTTAAGTTAATTAAGTTTACACAAGTATTTTGTTTACACAGGTTTTAGTTTTAATATGTAAATTCTGCTGTATACTGGTATGTGTTATAATTATAAAACATTTTATTTTATTCAGCTGCTGATTTTTGTGGTGAAAAGTTAGCCTGGTTCTTTGGTATTACATCACCTAAATATCAATATGCAATAGACGAATACTACAGACTAAAAGAAGAGGTAAAATAGTATATACTAATGCTTCCAGAAGTTAGAGCATGTAGTTGCCGCTTCTACTGTCCATCCCATGTCTTCTACTGATTCTTTTTACAAACTTGCTAAAGCAAGAGGCCCAAAAAGCAGATAAAATAATCATAATAAACTACCCAAATAATTAAATTCTTACTAACTGAAAATATGGTAAGCACTGTCCTTACATTGGTTAGGTTGTGTCTTGAACTTGCTTTTGATGTTGACCTGTTATTATGTTTAAATATAAATAAGAAATGGCTTAAAAGGTTTTTTTTTTTATTTTCACAAAATTAACGCTAAAAACATATTACCCTTTTCTGATAACAATTACACAAAATATCCACACTATAGATGCAAGACCTAAAATAATATCACATTAGATTTTGCCTCTATTTAATATATTTAAAGGGGAATAACTCCTTTGAAATTTATACATGTACATCACCCAAATTAGAACTTGCTCATAAAGTTATACAGGTATATGAATTTAAAAAAATAATTTAGAATCATGGTATCTAATGCTCAGAGACCACTACTGTGGCTCAGTTGGTAAAGTTTTCGCTATGCACATATGTTTATGGGAAGTTGTGAATTCGAAACCTGGCTGGGGTCTGACCAAAACTTGAAAACAGGAAGTGAGTCTACTAGTGACTATCTTTCGCCAAGTACTTGGCATTTAGAAGCAAAAGTCACTGGATCCTTGGAGGGAGAACTAAAACACCAATGCCCTGTGTCGGAACCCTCCCTGCACATTGCAAAGGTCAAGATTTCTGCAACTTTACCTATAGCTGGTGACATCTTGATATAAGTCAAATATTCTTTACTGGGACATAAAGACCTATTCAGTCAATCAATCAATCAATCAATCAATTTAACGTTCAGATTACAACCATCATTAGACATTGCATATAGATAGTTATATAGACAGTGCTATAACATAATGTGTCCGTTTTTCCATACCGGCTTATAAAATGCAGGTCATGGTCAATTCTGTGATTTTGATTAGATGTCTTGAGCTAAAGATTCCATTTGCAATTAAAACCTTGAAGTAGATGTAATAGCCAAAATTGTGAAGATGATATACTAATTTTGCTACAAAACTCTATACTGGAAAGATGCATTATAATCAATGAACCTTATTACTAAATACATGTATATATGAATTTTATTTGTTTTCAAGATTGATTTTTTAAGTTATTTTTATTATTTTACCATTTTTAAAGTCAATTTTATAGCATTTCTTTTAAATCAGCTTGGTGTTTGTGAAGAACCATAAGATTTTCAATTGTGAATGGGGCCTAATGATGATCACCCTGTACATATATTTAGTGATTCATTAATAAACCTTTCATCAGAGGCCAATGGTTATCTCTTTGCTTTTATGTTTTTTTTATTATACACAAATGTTGGTTACCCGGGAAGTCCTTATTGTATTTTTAGTTTAGTTTCAATATCTTGTGTAGTCATAAAGCCGCTGTGAATCAGTATATCAGTTTTAAGGTCATATCCAAAGGACCCAGTGACTTTCATTTCCAAATGCTGAATGCTTGGTGAAAGAAAAATCCTACCTGTTTTCAAATCTGTCTGACACAGCCCCCTACATACTGTTAACCAACTTTTATTCTGTAATTTATGTGTGATTGACTTTTGTGTGTTTCATGAGGACAAAATAATTGTGAAAGTTAATGGACACAAACTTGTTTTCCAAAATGGTATTATTTATACCAAATATTTAGCTAGAGTCAATATCGCGAGGGAAGACTATGAGACATCAAATATATCCATTGTAATTTTAAATATAGAGACATCATACTTAACTACACACATCATGTGTGTAATCAAAATCCAGAATGAAAAGAACATGAAATTTTGGATGCTAAATACATCCATTGTCTAGGTTTCCACAAATTTAAAATAATTAGTAGCCAAATTTCCAAAATTTGTGAAAATATAGTCCTTTTTAAAGTACTTTTCCACAAATTTGCTAAAATAGGTTACTTTTTAAAAGAATTCCTCAGAAATTAGTAGCCAATGGCAATTTTGGCTACCAGGAATGGAAACATAGATTGTACTTTTGGATATGGAGACATCATATTTAGCTATATCTGTCGCTTGTGAAATCAAAATTATCAACGATAAGAGAATAAGACATCTTATTTTTCTGACAAATCAAATTCTTTGGGGAATGCATGCTAATCATGAATCATCAATTATTGGTCTACTTTAACTTACAGGAAGAACGGGAAGCTGAACGAGAAGAAAGACGAAAACAACAACTAGAAGAAATGAGGTTATCAAGTATAAACGTCCAGACAGACAAAGATGTACTCCGAGATGTCGATTTACAAACAGAGGATAATGTGACGGATAAAAAAGAACAGGAAAAATTCTAAAAGTCTATTAGATCTACGTTTACCTGAATTTGATTACATGAGTCTCTTCGCATGTTCTGTTAAGACCAAACAAAAAAACCCACAAAAAAGTTCTGTATCGGTACCCGAGCCTGTCTACAAAGACCACTCAAGGTGGTCCTAAAATAGAGGTCGCCTTTAAGGCAGGTTATCATCTGTTTTATATCATTATTAATTAGTTGAAATAGATTATCTTTTGTCCTGTTTTGGTAAAGAGAAAAAAATCAACCTGACAGAATGTATAGTATGTCCAGATTTATCTCCCTTGGGTCTCTTTACATGCTCTGTGTGACCAAACAAAAACAGTTATGTTATTTTATTTCAAATATCAGCTTGCCACACGATGCCTCAAAATGTCTGTGCAGAACAATTATTTTCAGTGGATATAGATTTGCATAGGTTGCTGTTTTCACACAAAAACAATGTTATTCCAGGGATTTGTTATGTGAACATTTTCCAAATCATTCCACACAAATGTTAAGAGGCATTGATAACTTGGTACAGTGGTAAATTCTATGGAGTCATATATCACATTACTGTAATGAGACTAGACGCTGTACCATGTGATAGATACAGCTTAATGTTTGTGTGGATTGTTTTGGAAAACGTTTACGTCACAAATTTCTGGAATAACGTCATTTTTACAGGAAAACATGTGATTACATATCCATTGGAAATAAGTGTTCAGCACAAACGTTGGAGGGTATCACATGGTACAGCAGCGAACCCCATTCAAAATCAAAGTATTTGATTTTATTCTATGTATTTTCAAGATATCAGGTATAAATGTGAAATAGCATAAATTTCCACCTTTAATTTCAAATCAATCGATTGATTAAATAAAGCCCACTGTGTACACATTTTAAATATAGAAAGTAAATAGTGCATTTAGCATACCAGGATATATATCAGGGTTTCACAGGAAAGTTTTCATTGACCCAAATGTTTAATTAATGCTAATAAGGTGAAATTTTTAATAAATTCTTCAAATATTGCCTGAAACCAGTGTTCAGTATGCAATTTAACATTTTCTTATTATCTAGATATATAATATGTAAATTAGGTTTTGTTTAAGTGTTATGGGCCCTTTTGGGCCTATTATTTTGTACAAGTCGACAATCTGGGGTGCTTTGGTCATATCTTACTCAACATTGCAACATTGTTTTATCAAAAATTGTAGCATTCCACAAACAATTCACTATTTTTAAATGAATTGAATGTATTTCACACAAAGAAAATTAAAATGATTTTATTAGCTCACCTGGCCTAAAGGCCATGTGAGCTTTTGCCATCACTCGGCGTCCGTCGTCCGTCAGTCAGTCCGTCCGTCAGTCCGTCTGTCAGTCTGTCAGTCTGTCAGTCCGTCTGTAAACTTTTCACATTTTGGCTATCTCCTCTGAAACCCCTGAACCAATTTTAACCAAACTTTACAGGAATGATGTATGGAAGGTCCTTTACTTAGATTGCCGAAACTTTTTTGATCCGCCAAAACACATGGCTGCCAGGGCAGAAGATAGTTTTACATTGGACCCTATGGGAAAAATGCATTTTTGACTATTTCCTCAGAAATGACTGAAGCAAATTTTACCAAACTTCACAGGAATGATGTATGGAAGGTCCTTTACTTAGATTGCCAAAATTTTTCTGATCTGTCAAAAAACATGGCCGCCAGCACAGAAGATAGTTTAACATTAGACCCTATGGGAAAAGCATATATTTGCTATCTTCTTTGAAACGCTGAGCCAATTTGAACCAAACTTTACAGGAATAATGTATGCAAGGTCATTAACTAAGATTGCCCAAATTTTTCTGATCCGCCAAAAAAAATGGCCGCCAGGGCCAAACAAAGTTTAACATTGGGCCCTATGGGAAAACGCACATTTTGGCTATCTCCTCTGAAACGACTGAAGCGAATTCAATTACACTTTACAGGAATAATGTATGGAAGGTCTTTTGTTAAGATTGCCGAAATTTTTCTGATCCGCCTAAAAATATGGCTGCCAGCGGGGAACATAGTTTAACATTGGACCCTATGGGAAAAACACATTTTGGCTATCTCCTCTGAAACTATTGAAGCAAACTTAACCAAACTTTAGAGGAATGATGTATTGGAGGTCCTTAACTTAGATTGTGGAAAATTTTTCTGATTGGCCAAAAAACATGGCTGCCAGAGCAAAAGGTAGTTTAACATGGGACCCTATGGGAAAAACGCATTTTGGCTATCTCCTCAGAAATGACTGAAGCAAATTTAACCAAACTTTACAGAAATGATGTATAGAAGGTCCTTTACTTAGATTGCCAAAATTTTTCTGATCCACCAAAAAACATGGCCGCCAGCGCAGAAGATAGTTTAACATTGGACCCAATGGGAAAAGCATATATATGCTATTTCCTCTGAAGCTTTAGAAGCAAATTGAACCAAACTTTACAGGAATGATGTATAGAAGGTCCTTTACATAGATTGCCAAAATTTTCCTGATTGGCCAAAAAACATGGCTGCCAGCACAAAAGGTAGTTTAACATTGGACCCTATGGGAAAAACACATTTTTGACTATGTCCTCAGAAATGACTGAAGCAAATTGAACCAAACTTTACAGGAATGATGTATAGAAGGTCCTTTACTTAGATTGCCAAAATTTTTCTGATCCGCCGAAAAACATGGCCGCCAGGGCAGAAGATAGTTTAACATTGGACCCTATGGGAAAAACGCATTTTTGACTATGTCCTCAGAAATGACTGAAGCAAATTGAACCAAACTTTACAGGAATGATGTATAGAAGGTCCTTTACATAGATTGTCAAAATTTTTCTGATCCGCCAAAAAACATGGCTGCCAGCGGAGAACATAGTTTCACATTGGACCCTATGGGAAAAGCATATATATGCTATCTCCTCTGAAGCTAGTGAAGCAAATTGAACCAAACTTTACAGGAATGATGTATAAAAGGTCCTTTACATAGATTGCCAAAAATTTTCTGATCTGCCAAAAAAACATGGCTGTCGGCGCAAAAGATAGTTGGACTTTATGGGAAAAACACATTTTTGACTATGTCCTCAGAAATGACTGAAGCAAATTGAACCAAACTTTACAGGAATGATGTATAGAAGGTCCTTTACATAGTTTGCCAAAATTTTCCTGATCTGCCATAAAACATGGCTGCCAGTGGAGAACATTGTTTCACATTAGACCCTATGGGAAAAGCATATATTTGCTATTATTTCCTTTGAAGCTACTAAAGCAAATTGAATCAAACTTTACAGGAATGATGTATGGATGGTTCTTTACTTAGATTGTGGAAATTTTTTTTGATCTGCCAAAAAAGATGGCTGCCAGCACAGAACATAGTTTAACCCTATGGGAATAGCATATATTTGCTATCTCCTCTAAAGCTACTGAAGCAAATTGAACCAAACTTTATGGGAATGATGTATGGAAGGTCCTTTATTAGATTGACAAATTCAAATTGCCCGTTTCATTTACAATTAAGGCAAAACACTTTTAAAATCTCGGAAGCTGAAATTTCATTGGACAATAAATGTTACAACAGTGGCTCATTCACATATGCCCCTAAACTGTGTTTCCTCAGATCTCCCACTCCGCGCCTATATCAAAAATGGGGGAGCAAGTGAGAGATGTGATTTTAATCAGATTGAAAAAAAACTGTGAATGGTACATATAGTTCTACAGTGATTTCCTTAGCCATTCTGTCTGATATAAACAGTGCATTTTTTCATCACTGGAATACAAATTTGCTTTAAAAGCATTTTAGTCAGGTGAGCGATACAGGCTCAGCCACACTGAGCCTCTGGTTCCATATTAAATGGAAATTTTGATTCCATTACGGAGACATATGACAAATAAACTACACAATTTAAGAGACTCAGAGTAGAAAATGGAGTAGCAATCTCATGATATTTGTGATATATTGATGGCACACAAAATTTGTGATGAAAATAAAAATCCTTTCTAAGAGAGAGATCACAAAATTATACTCCATCAAGAATTTAACATGTAAAGTTTGTGCTGGAAATATATGCATTAATAATTTCTAAAAGAGAAAAAACAGATTCTACTCTATCAAGTATTCAACACATCGTTTTTGTGCTGGAAATATTAATGATTCCTATGATAAAAAAGCAAATTCAACTCTGCTAGGAATTTAACACATTATTGTTGTACCGGTAATTCAGTTTTTGTTTTTATAAGACTAGAGATTGCTTTATTACAATCTTTATAATCATGTTTTGAAAGGAACAGGTTATTTCATGTTATTGTGTTTTCTTTTACATTTAAGTATAAAATTTTGTTACATAAATTATTTAAAAAATGTCTTGATCATAGCAGTGGAATTGATATATACACTGTCATCAATAAATAAATATGCAACTTTATATTTGCTATAGGATTATGTTATAATCATATTTTCAGATTTCATTCATAGAATTGAAATATTGAAGTTTTTTGCAGAAAGTAATATCGTAACTTTATATCAAATGTATGCAGCAAAGTTGAATTTCTTGAATTAGAATGATGTTTTTAGCATTTTTCTTTTTTTAATTTTTTTAGGGTTTTCAGTCTGTAATGATATGACCAATTTTAAACGTGTATTTTGTGGATGGCAGTGTATACTGGTACAAGTATACACATGTTTTTACATATCTCTGTATATGCCATTGTTTGAGGGAAAGAATTTATGTTTTATAAAATAAAATAATATGCACCTTATTTTGAAAACTGAATGTTTGAAGTTTGTCCGAGTCGTATGCCAGTTCTTGTATAAATAATATATGTTAAAAGGTTACAGGAAATAAATTGACACTTCTGTCCCTTTGACCTATTGTGTTTTTGAATCGAAATTTCATTTCATAAAATATTTTGATAAGTTTGCCAACTCATTTATCATCTCACTATTTTGAAGTCCCATAATACATGTCTTCTATGTTTTTCTTTAAAAACCTCCTCAGGCCAAATTCCCTTTGACTGCCAGACCCAAACAGTTGCAATAGTGCTGATGTGACTTTAAATGAAAACCCCACCCTTTTAATGCCAAAGTTTAACAAAACAAATAAATGGTGGCAATAAATCAAAGTTTTATTGTATATTGCAATTATAATGGATGACTGTCAAGTTAAAGTATTATATTTTCTATGAAATTTTGACAGCACAAATACACATTGGGTTTCCAACAGAGACAAATTGATCAGACCAATTTAACACATACTGTTCAACATTTGTCTCAGATGTTACTTCAAAGAGAGATACATGTAACTCAGTATAGTTGTACATAAGCCTTGCAGATGTTATAGTCCCACATTTACCTCGCGTTCCCATAGTTACCTCACAGATGATACATTCAAAGGGTGATAACTCTGTGTGGCTTAACATTTGAACTTGAGGTGCATCAGTAAACTAAGTGTTGTACTTTGGCCTTCATTAATTTAAACTCATGTTCTTTATAGCTCTTGGCTACTGCTTGTACATATTTTAAGATTCTATTTTCTGTTTCATTTTTGTCATCAGTCCACTATCATCTTGTTAAATGTCTAAATGTATACCTGTGTCATATCTGGTTCACTGAAGGATAGGTGTAAATCGTCCAGGTAAAGTCACATTCTTAAAGGTAAAAGATAAATCATAGATCATCTTGTATGACCACAGATTGTCTACTAATGGTCTTAATTAATGGTCAGCCTTAACTACAGTGAGGTCTGGTGTAAGTTTAACACTAAACTATTAAATTAATGCAGAATCAGCAGTTTTTCAGCAGTTTCTATCTATGTTAAATCAGCAACTCATTTTGACCCCTTGTTAGTTATATATCTAAAGCTTTTCAACAACTGTTATCTTGACAGCTTTTCGGACACTGGAGATCCACAGCTTGGCTGCTCAGCAACATAACTTCAACTTGTTTTGTCCTTAGTTAAGTATTAAACTTTTGACAGGTCTTTACTATAAATAAAAACCTGGAAAGACACCCAAAAACAATGTATCATAGATGAAAAATATTATACATATTGTCAGCATTAATTTGAAAATACAACAAATGTATATCAAAAGTAATTTTATTCCTTCTCACTGCAACAAAAGATTGTAGGTAGGGGGACATAGGTGGTACTTTTCCAGTGCAGTAATAGTTGTTGTCATAAACATAAAAATTGATATTACTGTTTGTGTTAGTGGGTTTGTGACAAAACAATTTCTGCATTTCCATTCCTGGAAGGCTACTCAGAACTATTTTCTGAGAAACTATTTCAAAAAGTTACCTATTTTAGCAAATTTTTTGGGGAAAAAAACACTTTAAAATTGACTAAAGTTTCATGTATTTTTCAAAATTTGTTAATAAAAGATTGTAAACTTGTGGAAACCTAAAAAAAATTCATAGATTTTAATTATGAGAAAAACTTGAATGAATTTTGTTTCCATTCTTGTTTTAGGCGAGTTGTGGCTGAAGATTATTTATAATTTTCTGCAATTCATTTTCAAAATTTACTGTTGATACCAAACTTTATGAAAAAATATATATATTTTCTGTGATTCAGTTGTAAATTTTGCTGTCACAAGATCAATAGCACAAACAATAAGTATTACCGCTTACCAGAATTAATTTTTTCTGGTTTTACTACACTTTATTTACCATCAATATGAACAAAATGAGACATATAAACACAAGTAATTTGAATACAAGTTTTAAATCTCATTGGATGTTCATATGAAACATAACCACTAGTTTTTATGTTTTAAATATAGATTGTGATTTCATATTAGACATATACCATTAGTTTTCTTGTTTTGAATTTAAAATCTGGTTGGATAATCATGTGAGGCAAATAACCACTAGTTTTCATGTTCTGAATATAAATTCTGATTGGATAATCATGCAAGACATATAACCACTAGTTTCATGTTTTGAATTTAAATTCTGGTTGGATGTTAATGTATATAATTGATATATAAATGCATTGGTGTATATGGTGTCTTGTATATATCTGTTAATTATTATTTATTTTTTAAATTACTTTGTTCAGAAATTAAAAATGTTTTTATATAATAAATTTTACTTAACATAAACTGAAGGATTTTAATTAATTTGACAAGATGATAAAATGCTGACTATTCAGCTAGAAGACTTCATTATGTGAAATACACTATTGACCTTGTTTGATAACTTCAGCTGTGTGGAATACTGATTTGGCTTTTAAAAATCCTATGAATGAAGGGCTGGGCACTGTTCATTCTAGAAGGGGCCATGAGGCTACTGATCTCTTATTTTACCAAATGAAACCATTGTTAAGGTTTAAGTAGGTCATATTGAAGATATAAGCAGGTCATGTTTAACATTAAATTTGCAAATCTCCAAGTAATCAATGTAGCTGTGATTTGAAACAAGTAGCTAGACGCGAAAAACTCTTGTAAAATGGAGTGACTCCATACTTTTTACCGTACATTGTATAAATAAAATGGAAGGAGAATTCATCATCACTTACATGGACTTGGTAACGATGTGATATCAAAGGATCATTATATAATCAAAAATACCGGTCCACACACAATCGAGGTTAGAACACAAGGAAAGTGAGACCGGGTGCTCCGGAAGGGCATGCACCGTTTTTCTCCAGTCCGTTACATATGCAGCGTAAGGAACATGAACTATGGTAGTCAAACAAATCCATAGATATACGTCATATCTATCAACAATATAAATAATGACAACAAGCTCCAGTTTCACAATCATTCCCTTAACGTATATCAGACCTGGAAAAATGAGTTTTGTTAGTTTTCAAATTATTCATGAATTTAATATGTCATTTTGAAGATTCCTTATTATATGCTAATGTCACATAAATTCTTCTAATTTTGTTAACACTTTATTTGTAGTACTATAAAGGATTTATCCAAATTTGCCAGATTTATGTTGAAGAAAATCTGGTACTTTTGTCCATGTTTTATAATACTACCAACAAAAAGAATCTATAAAACCAGGATATGTCGAGTATCTTCAAATAAAATTCATTAATATCTTGAAAACCAACAAAATTATTGAGAAGATTAGATTAAAGGAAACTTAGCCTAGAGCCTGAGATCCTTTAACCTTAAACAGAGACATATATATGGTTTTATATGTCTCTGCCTTAAATAATCATTTAATGGATGAATTAAATTTTCTTTTTAGCTGTAAAATGAATTATTTTGTGCATGCTTTTTGTGTAGTTTAACACTACAAATTGGGGTGACATGTTGATCGATTGTCTAACTTGAAGTATATCTGTATGTGTTTTCTTTGCATTAAACCTGTTAAAACCCTCCCCAATTTGACGTGATTTATAGATAAACCCCCTTAATGCATTAACAGGTGCTCGTTGAACCACATAACTAAATGTTAATTATGACTTACATTTGTACTGCACATGCCCAAAGGTATAAAAATAAAACGTTTTTTCTCAAGAATTTATGCCCTCGTTTTTTTTTCTAAATTTTTTTGAAGTGGTAAAGTTAAAAAATTTGTCAAAATATTGGCGTCATTTAATTGTTGTTCTAGATTGCCTTTTCTTCTTTTATAAAATATTGTTTTGTTTATGGTAAAATATCCCGCACAGGCACACAGAGACTCTGTGGGACTCCATAGGACTCCGGAAAAAATACGCAGATAAAAGGTTTGACACTTTATTAAGGTATATCCTCAAGATGTTTAAGATAGATGTAACAACATACAGGTTAATTACAGGTGTATACAGGTAAGTTGATGGTCAAAAAATTAACACACGGATACTGGATAAAAGAAGACTTATTTTGAAAAAGGTAAGTTTTCATGTTATACAGCAGTGCTATCGTGAAATATGAAGTTGCTAATAGCATCGAATTTCAATCCGAATGAAAATGCCTTAATTGGCGCCGACCCTCATTTGGATTGAATTTGTGTAGTTATGTCATTTGTGTGACATGATAGGGTAGGAGACGATCTATTGGCCTTCACGATGGTAAGTTATTTTTTATATTGTTACCACGATATGATGGTAGCATTATCCAAAAGTAACTTACCATTGTTCAGGCAGATAGTTCGGCCTAGAAACAGTACCAGAATTATCTGTCCATTGAGAATACATGGCAGGTCGACTGAATCGTAGGTAGTTCAGCTCGCCTGTACGAAGTACGAAAGAGCTAATTTCATACACCCTGTACCAGTTTCTGCATCTGCATCTATACAATCGCCATTGTAACATTAGTAATAATCTTCAACTGTTTTTTTTTTTTTTAATTTCCTCTCCCGTCTTAACATTGTGCCTTGGCTTTTAAAACACACACAGAGAGAGAGAGACAGAGAGAGCGCAATCTGAAAAAAGGCCAGGTATTTATTCAAATCTAATGTTTTTACAGTGTAATCAAGTTATTTTTGCACTTTAATAACTCAATACTATTCGAAAACAACATGGTTTACTCTTCCTCGTAGCATAGTCTCACTTTATTTTTTTTTCGAATTTTTATCTTTTAAAATTGTAATAAACACTATGTGTGTCGGTCTTTCCCGTTAATATACTTTTGATATTATTGTCACAGATTTTAAATTCCAGTTTAACTGTCACGGAATGTTTATATCAGATTGTCGTGCCTTGATACTAATCTATCACTCCTGTTTAATAATTCTAAACATATGATAATACTAAACGTAGCGTAACTTTTAAAATATTTTGTTTTACATAAATATAGAATAAATAAGGTGATAAAAGTCAACAGGTTAATTCTAGTGTAAGTTTATTATTGTATAGTGAAAATCCTGGTCTGAGCTCTAAAATTGGGACTCTGGACTTGGACTTGCTGTACTACATGTACGCGTATATTTAACATTATTAATCATGTTTCCATACCACCGCTGGATATAATTCACTTGCAATCAATACTACCCAGTCCAGAATCCAAGTCCAAACACTAGTCCAGGTTTTCTATGATACCTTTTATTATTCACCATATCAAATGAAATTTACATGTTACAAGGCATTGAAACTGTTTGATGTCATTGTTTTCGATAAACTTTTTATTTCATTTTTATTTGTGGTATATTTGCCATCTGTGTGTAGTTTGTAGCTCTGAGACCGCATTACATCGATTTTAAAATTAATTAAGAGATTTTCTTTAACAAATAGGCAATACACCTACTAAAATGATAATAAAATTCTCTCAAATTTTTTCTTTAACAAATAGATGACACCAGCGACATTTAATACAGAAATACTGTGATGATACGAATACTATTTAAAATCGTAAAATGTTCTCCAAATATTAACTGATGATTCTATAACTGCGTTACAACTTAACAACACAAGCGCTCAAGCTCTGGGTACCAAATGACTTGGCCCAATGATGTTGACGACGACTAAATTCCAAATGGCATTTTTAAGGAGTTTTTTTTCCAAAAAAAAATCAGTTCCTCTCTAAATACATATAGAACATAACCAGTAACACTGAACATTCCGGCTTTGTCTGTCTTTGCAAGCAAGATACCTATGTGAAAACAGCAACATGCATTCGAGACCATCCATTTTATTTTTGTATAGGGAATTTTATACAACGAGACAAGATATATATTTGACGTCCCAAAGTTCCACGTTCCTTAAACTTAATATTGATTACACATGTGGCGGGAGTAGCTAGCTAAACAGGAGGTGCTTACCCTTCCAAAGCACCTGGTCTCATTTCCTTGGTGGAAGTTCACGTGTTTAACCTAACTTGTAAGTTTCAAAGTTTTTACTTTGCATCTGGATTGTGATTCGAACACGGATTAGTATGTTTGTTAATGATATAATGGCAAAAAGTTACCCACTATTATACCACGTCTCAAAAATTGTTTTCACACTGCCATTGCATAGTCCATATGTTACCAGGTAACAATTTAAAAATAAGACTGCGATATATAGCAATATTAAGTTTTATACATACTTAAAATAAAACTTATTATTATTATTTTATTAAAATTATTATTATGCGTCACCTCTTTGAATTATATAGACCGTTTACGCATTGTTAATAAAAACAAAAAGCGTCACTTCTTTCAAAACCTAGTGTCACTATATAATGTAAAAACATAATAAAAGTTGTTTATTTACATGATTTATTTATATATCGTATTAATTAAGTGTTTTGACCTAAAAAGTAGAGATTGTTAGGGTTACAGCGATATTTCACGGTCAGAATAATAAAACGCTGGACATTTGTATAAGATTTATATGAAGAATACTTGCATGCTGCTTAGAAACCGATCATAAAGCATACCGTTTAAAAGGTAGTATTTTTAAACTCATCTGGAATTCCAATTTCATAAATCGGATACGGACGGAATAGATAAAAGCAACCGGAACTGTACATGTTTCGGTTATTTACACAAAATCTGGAATATATTTACATTGGAGTTAATGTTGTGACGTCATAAATGGACATTTATATAGTTCATTAGGTCCTAAAAGTGCTGTAAAAGTTATCCAAACTTTGTGAAATTTGATTGGGTACTTATGCTAGTATTGACATGACCCTTATAATGACTAAATGATATCTTATTTCTTCATAACTGGTTACGAGTATCGAGGGTTGAATGGACTTTGATGTTGTAAGTGGTGTTAAGGATTTATTCATTTGAAAAAAAATATTATCACTTCGTATTTGTGTAAGTTCTTGGTATAAAGTGACACACAAATCACCACTGTAAACGCTCCGGGGTAAGTCTTAATATTCACACAAACAGACACACACACACAGAGAGAGAGAGAGAGCAGTACTTCACTATGTGAATTTGATTTTGAACATGAGAGAGTTTTACATGTCTACAGAGAGAAAGAGAGTTAACATTTCAACAGACCATATTGTTGGGTCTCTAATGTTGCAATTTTTCACTAGTTTCAACAGCTTTTACAGATGATATATAGCAAACACCACCAAATTGTGGCTTTGCACTTTTTTTTTTTTTTTTTTTTTTTTTTTTTTTTTTTTTTTGTTATTTAAACACTATTTGTGCGAAATAAATACTATCAATACTATACTGACAAATGGATGCATTTTCTAGCTGGTTAGAAACTTGTCACTATCGAAATAACACTGTTCGTGGTCAATTTAAACGTATTATTTTTTAAGTTTTATTTATTTATTTATTTATTTATTTATTTATTTATTTATTTATTTATTTATTTATTTATTAATTTTTGTAAAACAGAGGGGTGGATTGGTCAACACATTGTAATGGATTTCTGATCTATTCACCATAGCGAGCTTTTGGTGAAACATATCATTTGAATGATGCAGACGTCAAATATTTGTTTGAAACTATATGTTCCATCTCAAATAAAAAAAAACACCAATGAAAATCAACACTAGCTTCATGGTTATCAATAAACAAAACACACAAACATTACATTTGGGAATTTTATTTTAAATATTTTATTAAGGATAATATGTGTTCCCCAAGAAATCGATATTTAAGCCTGATGTGGATGTATTTTCGTATAGTAAATCTAATTACAGAAAATGATTCGAGCATTTATCATTTGATCTCAAATATACACGCATTATTAAGTAATCTGTAAAGGCATCAACACCATGGACTTACTTATGTTATCATCAAAATTCACCCTTTAATTCGACCAAAGGATTTTTAATTCGTCTCCGGTCGATCACGGCTGGCATAAATAAAAATTGTCCAAGGTTCACGTGTTTTGGTTGCCATGCAGTGGCAGATTTAAGGGGGTGCGGGGGTTGCAACCCCCCCCCCCCCCTTTGAAAAATTTAAAAAGAGAGAAAGACAGAGAGAGAGAGAGAGAGAGAGAGAGAGAGAGCTATTGACTGATTAAAAATTATTTTCTTGGCCCCCATCGGGGCTCTGCCCTAGAGCCCTCGTTTCTGGAAGCTCGCGCCTTCGGCGCTCGCACCTAGCATTGATATAATTCTCAACCCCCCTTTAAAAAAATCCTGGATCCGCCCCTGCCATGGTATTCTTTAATTGTTTATTTGTTCTTTTAAACATTTCAAATGTAGTTTTACTAGCTACCATGCACCGTACGCAGTTTACCGCCATCATTAAGGCAGATGTAGCACCAAACATCGATATTTTATTCCATTCATGTAATGTTAATGTTAAATATGGTCCACCAAAGTCTTAACAATGGTGTCTTTTTTTTTTTTTTTTTTGCAAAATAAGGGCTCAATGGCCCCATGACCCTGCTGAATAAACACTGCTAATACCTTTACATGTATATCATATCCACCAATAAATATATCTTGTTATTAATGTGAGATCAGGTGCTGCGGAAGATTTAGCGTATATATACGTATCGATTTTAAAAGTATAATATTTTTAGCGATGATACAATAGCACTAATTTAAATCCACCTCCAAATCATTGCGCACAGAGGGATCTATGAGATTTGTGCTAATTCAAAACCACGCGAATTTCTCTAAATTCTAAGTTTCGCTAAAATTTGCACATGCTAAAATTAATATATTTACAATATATTGTGTATATAGTGTTGTTGTTTCTCTTGTCTATGTTTGGTTACGATGATGATGATGATGATGATGATGATGATTGTCTAACGCCTGTCAGCCAATGTTGGTTTCGTCACATATAACTACATGTATTTTTGAAACGGTAATAAAATCAAGGACAGCCATGCCTGAACTAAATTACATTTGTGGTTGATTTTTATATTCAAAACATTAGTGAGAATAAATTATGATTGATAGCTGTCAATCCTAATCGTGACGTAATCCTCACCCTCTGTAACCTGCATGCATGATTGAAATGTAAAAACAGTCGTTTATGTATGTCAAACTATGACATAATTTACATATAAAATAATACAATTTTTTGCAAAAAAATAATTGATATGATTTTTTAATTTTTAGATAATTAGACTAAATCAAATATTCATTTGAAAGCAGATGAGACGGAAATTATTAGTAAAACCATTACACCATAACGGAATATAATTTTAATACTCAGTATTTCTTTGCAAACTTATCATTCTTGTGCGAAATTTTAATCCATCAGAAATGTAACCGGCGACATTTCATACCTGTATCACTTAATTGAAGAGGAATCTCTACATCAAATCTATTGTTGGTAAGCATTACATTACAGTACGTTACATGTAGTTCACTTATTATAATTATTATATTTTTTCATAAAGACATTCATTGTAAAACAAGAAAAATAATAATAATAATAAATAATAAAAAATAAATAAAAACGAAAAGAAAAAACTAGCTGCCTATGTAAATATACAGAAAATAACCAGAATTGTTTATATTTTTCTCCGTGTAGTGATAAATACCACGTATTCTTGAGAAATAACACATTGTTATATGTTATTAGTTTACTTACACATATAAAAAATGTTAAGTTATAACGTTACTTACGTTCAAGATGGTATAAGGCAAAATAAACGCTTTTGTAAAGCCAAACCTATATGCCCCCTCTATATCAATTCTCTCTCTCTCTCTCTCTCTCTCTCACACACACACACACACACACACACACACACACACACACTCTAGGGCGATATAAATGATGTATGTTATACAAGTACATTGTATATGTCAATGTGTGACAATAATCATTGTCTTTGATCTTTCTAATTTACTGTTTAAATTTTAATGAAAGTCTTTGGTCATGTGATTTGGTTTATTAGTATTTTGTAATTACAAACACGCAATTCCGTATTATTCTGTGTGGATGTTTAATTATTATACTACTATCTTAGTGTTTAAACCAATTTTTGTAATGTACCGGTAAGTTATTGTTTCTCTTTATTGTTCTCCTTTATTTTGAAATTGTATTTATCCGAAGCCACATTGTTGTCTACTCTTCTTGTTGTGGTCGTGTTGTTGTTGTTGTTGTTGTTGTTGTTCTTCTTCTTCTTCTTCTTTCTGTATTTTGAAATTATGTCTTTTTCAATGCCACATGCACGGTGTCACGATGTGTCAATTTGAAAGCAGTGTTAAAACATATGATCAAGTCCATTATGGCCATTTTAGTATTATGGTCATTTTACTAAAATGATCAGTTGTATACTTCATTGTATAATATGTACATTTGATCTCAATAAGTAGACGAATGGTTAATTGAATATTAACGGCAACTCAAAATTTCAGTTGCTAATAGACAAAAATCATCACCAAGGAATTGTTTAAGAAAAACATTTAACATTCATTATCACCCAGCTGACTTTAGAGCTATCTCTCTTGTATTTTTGTTTGTGCTATAAACTGTAAAAATGAATCGCCATTATTCAAAAACACACACATACAGAGAGAGAGAGAGAGAGAGAGAGAGAGAGAGAGAGAGAGAGAGAGAGAGAAATAACTTATCAAAACGGAGAGAGAGAGAGTTAACTTAATGTCTCCGGTCCAACGAAATCGGTAAAACAAACCTCGCATCGCCGTAGTGAAAAGTTATTAAATTCAATGTTCCAAAATCAGTATACTAACAGTTATTACTTTTGTACATTTCAGTATCAATTTCATCATGTATATATTAATTCATTGCGTATCATTTATAGCCAGCCTTATGTATTAATGTGACCTTGGTAATGATATTGTTTTGTTGTCATGAAGCATTGATTTTAATGGCAATAGCTACACTACAATCAAATCGCCGCAGAATTCCGTATAGGGTCGTATCTTTTTATGCACCTGTTTCTAGAAACGTTGCGTATTTTGTGTAATTAATAGTTTGTCCTTCCTACTCCTCCAGCGGCATTCAATACCTTTTACTAAACTTGGTATAAATGATACGATAACCAGGATATGACATACGCCAGAAAAGGAGGCAAGTCTGTGCACTTTTCTCAGAGTTGTGTCCCTTTGAATTTTACAATCTTGTAATTAACAGTTTTAAGGCAAAAATGTAAAAGATATGTTCTACATAACAACGCTCTGTCTGTATATAGCCCTTGTTATAGTTTACCTGCCTTTAAATTGTTTGATCAATATTCGTATTTTCTGGGGTTTGATGTGGAATGTTTTTGGAGGGTCTTTGCTCTTGCAGTTGTTATAAGCTGCAATTTGCGAGCTGCGACATAATACAAATACAGGACACGTTTGTCAAAAGTTTGAGTTTCGACTCCCATTTCGTTAACTCAGTGTTAAACTTTAGACAGGCCTGTACTATGGAGAAGTGGAATAAACGTAAAAAATTCTTTCATTTTATGAAATAAGACATATTTTGTAGTTTTATTTGTATCCCAGATCACTAACAAGTCAGATTATGTTTGACAGTAGGTCAAATCCAATACATCTTTATAGGAGCACATAGATAGCACATTTGACTGACCAGTCCAAAACAAATCTAAACGTTATCTGTTATTTTTACGGACATTCCATTGGTGTCTGGTTGCGCTTGACCATTATAATAAATAACAAATATTTGACGTTGAGGTCAAATGTGTGTGTGTGCTTGATAGTTTGTTTTAGGTTTTAGTACACAAGGGTTAGTAAGGGAGTCGGTGTTTCAAGCCACATTTGATCTGAATCCAAAGCAACAAAGTCCATCTTGAGAAGCTTCATTCTCAACATCGCCAAGGGGGACTTGGCTGTATAAGATTTGACCTCATGAGATTTGACCTACATATCTAAAGCATCGCCTCCTGTTGATATTCATTTGTTCCAAAATTGATTAAAATCTATTCACAGCCTGATGTGATGATGAAGTAGTTCAGTGTACACTGTATTGGGGCGGACGGGCAGACATGGGGATATCTTGTCCCCAAAACTTCGTTTATTGGAGTTTTGTGTGTTACTGCTTTTTTTATTTTTATGAAATGATACCATTCAAAAGTAGCACTTCAAATGTCAACTTGGTCGTAATATAGGCCATGTATATAGGGTAAATGAACCACAGGAAACATGCACATTAATCATTTTCGTGTTTTGAAGAACCTATTTTCGATTATTAAACTGAACTTATTCCATAATCAAAACACCAGTAAAATTATGCATGTTGTCATTTTTTCAACTCGCATAAAATTAATATACATATCAACACATTGAGAAGTATACTTCAATATTTTCTAGTTTATACGTTCATTAACGTAATGGTACTGGGAGTATTAATATACTTATTTACTGATACTTATATTTCCGATAGTATTTAATATATTACCATTATTAATAACTATATGACCGTTATAGGTCACTCTGTAAGTATGTACATTGTATGTACTTTTATGTACCAGTAGTTTGAACAAGCCTTGTACATCAGTTGTTGGAATGTATGCCGTGTTTCTGGTATTGGAACATGTGCAGTGTATTTCTTATGTTTTTTTCCTGGATATAATGTGAACATAAATTTTATTATATTTCTGGTTTTGGAACATGTGTTTTTTATGTTAAAATATACGATGCCTTTATGTACTGTGTCTCTGGTGTTGAATTATCTGTTGTGTTTCTGATGTTTGAATATGCGTTGTTATTTATATTGGGATATGCCTTGCTTTTTATTTTAGGATAAACGTTGTGTGTCTGAAGTTGGCATGCTTCTTGGTTTTCTAATGTTGGAATATGTGTTGCGTTTCTCATGTCAGAAAACATTTTATATTTTTGATGCTGGGATATGTGTTATGTTTCAAATTGTGTTTCTGATATTGAGGTATGTTGTGTCTGATAATAAAATATGCGTTATGTTTTTTCTAGTTTTGGGATACAACGGTCGCAATTCTGATCTTGAAAATGTGCTGTGTTTCTGACGTTCGGTTTCTAATGTTGAAATATGCGTTATGTTTTGATAATAAAATACTAGTATATGTGTCATATACCATTTTTTTAAAATTTAATCATAAAATACATTCAAAAAATGACAATATACCATTTTTTGAATGTATTTTATGATTAAATTAACTTGAAAAAATGGTATATGACATATGTTTTGTTTCTGATGTTTCAATATGCGTTGTGTCCGACCTAATGTTAGAATATTAATTATGTTCCTTATGTTTAAGTATGCCCGCGCTGTTTCAGAACGGTTGGGAAATGATGCGCTGTTTCGAATAAAAACTGTTATGGATAAAAACTGATTCCCCAGTCGTGAACAAATCCGATATAATATTGATTTTAAAGTGTTCTTTCATCTGAAACCCGGATATTGGTCGAACATTTACCCTTAATAGACTTTATATATAAGAAATCAAAATCAAAATACAGCAGCACATGATACAAAGTGTTTCATAAAATTCCCATTCGATTGATTATGGAACATTAAACATTTCACACTAAATCAGACATATATATTTGAACTTTACTTCCAATACAAGTTAACGGCTTAAAATTGCCAATACAGTTATTGTAAAATATACCTAGAAACGTGATAAAAATGTTACTACTACCTCGAATATTACACCTAAGGTACAGACCTGTCGAAAAGTCAACACTGTGCTAACGAAAAGAAGCCAAGCAAGCTTACTGAATAACCGAAATATCGATAGCTATGACCGAAAAACTCTAACAAATGTCGAAAAGTTGTCGAGATATTGGTAACGAGGGCCCGAGATGAGCTGCCGATTCGACACTATTTCCGTTAGCTTAGTGTTAAACTTTCGACAAGTCTGTACTGTACTGTTATCAAGCCAGTGTGCCGTTATCATAAAGCAAAGCAACATATGAAAAAACGTCTTTATCCTTAAAATCGCCTTCTGGTGTTTACAGTACAGACCTGACGAAAGTTTAACACTTAACTAACGGATTTGTCGAACCAACAATTCACCTCGGCTCTCGTTATTCACAATTGATGTATATCCTGGCATCTTTTTGCCAGCTGTTATCTATCTCTCGACAACATTTCGGCCATTAGTTTATCCATATCTTTTGTCATTCGGTAGTCAGTCGACTGCTTTTCGTTAGCTCATAGTTAAATTTTCGACAGGTCTGTACTGTATATATATGACGTCTATCCGTTAATCCGTTATCTTGTATATTTTTCATATATTTCAGAAATATTTATCTACACAGACAAATGTTACGATACGTCAATATTAGATATATAGAAGACTGAATTCTTATTACGTTTTATGTATGAACTGAACGAATGATTGATCCCTCCCAGTCGGCCCATCTTAAGCAGTTACGAGATCAGCTGTCACATTACATAATCAGACCCTAAGGTCACCTAAGATGACCAATCTATAGTCCATTAGTAGAGACATCAAAACTCCGGACAGGTAAGAAATATAATCATGTTTTATTCATATTTTGATATATTTCAAAAGTTTCTTACTCTATTTCTCTCTATCTGATTATGCCGTGGTAAGACTTCATTCTTGATTGATGGATCAAGTCCGTGTGGTCACAGGTCACAGCTGTGCATCTCTCTCTCTCTCTCTCTCTCTCTCTCTCTCTCGTCTCTCTCTCTCTCTCTGTACTGAGAGAGAGACTGCCAACCGGTAAGTGTTTATAAACCGCTAGAGCTGCATTAGTTAATAGATGTACCGCGTGTTTACTTCTGTTGTGTATTGTTTGGTCTAAGTGCTTTGTTACGCCACATAGCGGCGTTGCTGCATAAACGCGCCCAACACGTCTATGCGGGGAATTCCAACGCATAAAGAGGTCGACCACGTTTATGCGGTAGCGTTCAACGCATAAAGATGTGTTGCTTATATGCGGCGGAAGGGTGCCTTTTTTGACGCATAAAGAGGACTAATTTAAATGAATCTTAAAAAGTTTTTATATCTCAACAAAAATGGTGGTGGTAATATTGATGATGACGTGGTGTTGGCAATCCCATACCACTCCTCATCGTACGTAGTTAATCAACTGAGTTTCAGCTCAATCGGATGCACGGTTTTCTTTTGAATGCACGGAAACCAAATCACACACACACACACACACACACACACACACACACACACACACACAGAGCTATTACTATACCCCCCTCACCACTGAGGGCGGAGAGATAATAATATAATGATAATGATGATCATCATTGTCACGATGATAATGATGATGGTGGTGTTTTTAGTGAAGCTGGTAATGATGATGGAGGTGTAGGTGATGATAGTGAAGGATATTATGGTATCGTTTTTTAAATGTTTTCTTTATGCGGCTGAAGGTAGCATTTTTGTCGCATAAAAGCGTTCTCTTTATGCGTTGAAATTCCCCGCATAGACATGTTGGAACACGTTTATGCGACAACACCGCTATGTGGCGTAACAGTGCTTGTCTTGCCAATTTTAATCGAAACTTAGATCGCAAGATCGCCAAATTATTTATATCGGCACTCAAAAATCCTGACATGTGTGAAAAGTATTTCAATGGGCGTGAAATACCACAGTTAGTTTAAAAAAAAGAAACAAGTTATGTCATATACATGCTGAAAAGAACGAAAATACCTACACAGACCTTTCTAAATTTTAACAATGAGCTAACGAAAAGGATTCAAAGAACCGAGATAAGGATTGCTAGTGATCGAGACAAAAACTGCTGAGAGATAGATAACAGCTGCCGAAATATAGGCATTTAGTATTGAATAATCAGTCATTACACCGAATAAAAAGAAAAAATGGAAGTGGAGTAATATGGGGCGCCGTTTCTATATTTATTCACTATTTTCACATATCCATAAATCGATTTTTGCATATGCATAAATCGATTTATGGATATCCATAAATCGATTTTTACATATGCAAAAATAGTCAGTATTTTTACATATGCAAAATTATTTTTGGATATCTTAAAATATTTTTATATACATGTATGTTTAATATGTAAAAATAGTGAATAAATATAGAGACGGCATCTCATAGAGTAATGGTGTTTTACACCCCAGTCAAGATTCTGTCACTATAATATGGAGGCGGCCAGTTCTGTGTGATGGAGGAAATATGATTATCCAGCAAGTGACACTCGAACCTAGGTAACGAACAGTAAGAGCGTGCTCTAGATCACTAGTACATAAGTATTAACAATATTACACGTTCAGTTTTATAACGGTTATTTACCTTAAAGCAATATTTAACAAAAAAGTGTAGGTTGTGTAAAGTATTATTTCTTCATATACCAGTTATAAGATATCATCATAACATTTACTACACAGGGTTCATGTCCTAAGCATGTGTGTGTGTGTGTGTGAGAGAGAGAGACTGTATTCTAATAATATGTTTTACGCTTTCACTGTTAACGTTATTTGGATGGTAGAGCGGAGTCCCCGGAAAAGACCACAGGCATTCGACAAGAACGAGAGAGAGAGAGAGAGAGAGAGAGAGAGAGAGAGAGAGAGATGTATGTTTATAACTACATCATTTACGAGATCAAGTGTGTATCATATTATCGCCTATTACCATTAATTGTCTAATAATTGGTATTATTATACACCATAGTGCATCTACATTTACATCTGGTAATAGTTAATACAGTACATGCCTGTCGAAAGTTTAACACTTAGCCAGAAACATATAAATTCCTTTTATAAATATGTCTCTGACTTAGGTAACGGATTAATCGGCATCTCATCTCGACCCCTCGCAACTTACATCTCGGCAACTGCTCTATCTCGCGGTAGCTTTTTCGGCCATTAGCAAGCCATGTCTCGGCCATTCTGCTACCGAGTTCCGATTCCTTTTCTTTAGCTTAGTGTTAAATTTCCGACAGGTCTGTACTGTATATATGCATAATAAACGTTTACAATAACACATATAATGGGGAAGGTCAAACGGTCAAAAGTCCAGACTCCTTGTAAGGATTCTCAAATCGATCATAATATCTCCGTCTAATAAATAATTTATGTTTAAATCGAGTTTTAGAACTAAATATTTAAAATCCGAAAGTAAATATCGTTAAAACTCCTCTAAAATAGAACCAGTAATGTTTGTGTTCGGTGGCTACATGGTGATATTAACCATAATATTGAAATTAAAAACTTTAAGATTTCAAATCTTGAGCTCGTATAATTATCGCTCGGCAAATTCCTTTTTGAAAGGATCCAAAGCGCATTTTTGTACTTTTCTGTTTAATTTTTATTGGATTTCCGTCATAAAACAGATTTAGAAATGAAGAAGAAGAAGGAGGGGGTTCATGTCGGTGAACTTTTAAATTATGTCTAGACACATAAAATTGAGGGGAAAAAATTACTGAGGGAATGACAATCATTGGGGTCATAAATGTATCGGAACAAAACAAAACATAAAAAACAAAATGAATAAAGCAATAAAACACACACGGCTTGTTTACATCGCACAATACCCATGATAAAATTAGAAAGAAACCATCAATTCGTAATCATCATGTATATTTTCGATAGCAACTAGTTTTGACATTGTCGTTATTTTCATTCATAGTCTCATGAAGAATAATGGTTTTATTTTTGAAGCTCTTGTGTCATTTATAATGTCAGAATGAAATATTCAATGAAACCAAATGTCGCGATATCTCAAATTTAAAATCAAAACAGTGGGGAGGGGGGGATCAGAGTGCAGTGGAGTCATGGTGTTTAACGTCACATTAACATTCTTTCACTTATATACTAGTATCGAGGTGGTCAGTGCTGGGAATGTGGAGGAAACCAGAGTGCCCAGAGAAAAATATCGATCTGTAGAGAAATCTATAGCAACTGCCGAAAAGCTGCCGATAAATACTAACCAGAGACTGAGATAAGCCACCGATTCGGAACTAATTCGCCAACTTGGGGTTAAACTTTCGACAGCGCTGTACTGTAAGTGAAGATATAATTTATTTTATTCACCAAGGAGTTCATTCTTCCGAGAAATCAAAATGTTTATTTCATTTGCCTCAATACAACACGTTATGTGTGAGTAAAGAAGAAAAGCTGTTTTTTAAAAGTACACGTATGAATCAAATTTGATAATATTTGTACAAAGTCTCTATGCTCAAGTCAACAAAATAAAAATGATTGCATATTTAACAGTGTTTGTTAGATTTGTCGGTACAAATACGTCAATTACAGTTTTTTTTACAAACGGTTAAATCCACCACGTGTGACTATGTTTAACAACTCCGAGGATAATGCTTATGTCCCCTCTCTGTAATTAAGCTTTGTGAGATTGACAAATCGTTGCTCACTTAACTCACTTTATGAATATGAAGATCGATTCTAATTTGAAAGCATTGAGACCCACAACACTTAAAAGGACAACCTCGTATATATATTAAAGCGTAATTATTAGCGTTGATATTCAGATTTTTATGTTGTCAGAAGTTTACGAAGGACCTTATCAAATCTTTGGCATTTCTGGTATTGTAACTTACTCCGATGAAGGATTTCCAACCCTTGTTTCATTGACAGTGAGTACTAAAACATTTTTAGTTTGATTGATTTATCGTATAGACTTCCAGTTTGTAACCCCACCACTAATTTTTTTTAAATTTAAACTAAAAATGAAGAAATTAAGTAATTTTGAACATTTCGGAAAAAAATAATTTTTAAAATATTCACATAGACTTTTATTGGGTGGGGAGTGTAACAAAAAGAAGTCTTATCCATTTATCTAATAATTCTTAAATCAAATCGAAATAAATCTTGAAATTTGATTGATTGGACTGAAGCCGGTTGATAAGTGTGCGATCGACGTCTTTAGATTGATAAATATTGATAGATTGATTGATTGAATGGGGTTTTACGTCCAAGTGTTTCATTCATATCGAGACATAGCCAGCTATAGGTGAAGTGGCAGAAATGACTTTTGCAGTGCGCTTAGGGAAATGTGCAGGGAGGGTACTTTGACGTGCCACACATGCCGTGGCACGGGACATTGATAAATAATTTGCTGCCGAAAATGGTATGCTATATTGATCGATTCAATATCGATAGATCGACCGATGTTTCCATTGTTTTATTGATTGATAACGGATTCAGTTAATTGAGGGTTGGATATTACAATGTTCTCATGAGAGGTACAATGCAAAATCTCATCGAAGCAGGGGATAAGCAATTGGCTTCCGAATAGGCTGCCCAATGTAAATGTATTAAGAATAAGCTTCTGAATATATTTATAGTAATAGACTTCCGAATATAAGGGCATTGGTATACCCCGAATATAATGTTAGCTCCGAATAGGCCTCCGAATACAAAAGTTTGAAAAGACTTTATTTATTTATTTATTTATTTATTTTCAACAATTCCTCCCGCACAGATAAAGTACCACTGCATATTTTAATTAATGAACTTCTGCCAAAATGTTACATAAAAATAGTCTCGTGTTGATTTTATCTTTATCAACAGGTGCACGAGTTTTGAACTTATCGAAAACTTTGTATTTTTTTTTTTACTTTGAAGATTATGCAGGTAATGATTAAATTAAAGTGTATTTTTAAGCATTTCTTTATACTTAACAGCGAGACATGAAAATATTTACTTTTTGATTTTCGGACTGCTAAACTAAAAACAAATGTGTAAGATACAGTACAGACCTGTCGAAAGTTTTACAAGGAGTTAACGAAAAGGAGTTGAACTTTGGCTGCCGATTGGCCGAGATGTGTAGTGCTAGCGACAGAAAAGCTGTTTAAAATAGAAAAACAGCTGCAAAGATATAGGTTAACTAGTGGCTAAGACGGGCTGTAATTCGGCAGTTATTCGTTAGCTCAGTGTTGAATTTTTGACAGGTCTGTATTGTAGGTATATAGGTAATTAATTTAATGTACGTGTAGAGCAGCACGTCTGTAATTATTTACAACAATTGCATACATGTCGAAAGTTTAACAAAAATTACCTTTACATGTTGAGGGTCAGGGGCATGTCATTAACTTAGATTACTTATATAGGGCCTATGTACGAGAGGTATCGATTAATATAACCATAGTTGTATATAGGGCCAAGTGAAATGTACAACCAGATGGGCTAATTAAAATGTTCCAGAATGTTAATTTCATACTACAACAACACCAAAAGCAACAATAGAAACAGCAACGCCAACAACAACTGAGTCTTGCAATGCAATGACTACCAGTAGTAACTTCTGAAATCAATCTTACAAGGGAAATAAAATTGACTGCTTCATACGAAAGTCTGGAATCTGAAATTGTTTGACAGCTAATAACGTAAACCAAAATAGTTTATCATTTCTGGTTTGAATAAAGGTGTTCATCTAGTCGGTTGCTATGAATTCTTCAATGCATCTACCTGTATTTTTTTTTTTTTGGGGGGGGGAAGACTACCGTAGCCTTGAAGGTTTACTAGTATTGAAGCGAAATACTAGTAATAAAAATAATTACAAATGCCATATAAAGGAAGGACAAACACTCTTCAATAGAAATAGTAAGTTCTCAATAGAATAAAAGTTAGGTTTATTTTTGCTAAGAACGTTTAAATATAAAGAATGTCATTAAGAATTGTACATTTTCTGCAGTTACAACTTTTTAAAAAAAATTCTATGTAGTAAAACAGGTATAATAATAATCATGTACACATGTGCAAGTAAACTAATGACCTTTATCGAACAAAATACAGTCTGAGACTATAAAGACGATACTCAAATCTTTACAAGAAGCATTTTCGTTTTGTGTCATGTTTTAGGTTTCAACACGCTTGTTACTAACCCATGGACCCTTTCCAAACTTTGTGAAAATATAGTCCTTTAATCACAAAGCTAAAAAGTTAGAATTTCTCAGAAACTGATATCAAATGACGAATTTCAAAAATGGTAATATAGCATACGTAATTAATGTACACTATTTTCGGCTTTTTCCTTAAGTTGTCTGACCCAATAGAGCTTTCTTTCATCCTAGTATGTGGATGTTGGGGGGTGGGGTTAGTTTCTGAAGTGTTGCAATATTTTTTTCACTTCCTTCTATATTCCAATGGCAAAATTATGAGTAGTGAACTTATGATTCTCTAAATCGCTCTTCCCAAGATCATATTGCGTTGTAATTGAATCTCTAAGATGATTTCTGTTTACGACAAAACAGGTTTTCTCTAAATCGCTCGTCCTACAATTATGTGGGGGTTGTAATTGAATCCCTCAGATGATTTCTGCTTATGACAAAACAGGCTTTCTCTAAATTGCTCGTCCTACAATTACGTGGGGTTGTAATCGAATCCCTAAGATGATTTCTGTTTACGACAAAACAGGTTTTCTCTAAATCGCTCGTCCTACAATTATGTGGGGTTGTAATCGAATCCCTAAGATGATTTCTGTTTACGACAAAACAGGTTTTTTTCTAAATTGCTCGTCCTACAATTATGTGGGGTTGTAATTGAATCCCCAAGATGATTTCTGTTTACGATAGAACAGGCTTTCTCTGAATCGCTCGTCCTACAATTATGTGGAATTGTAATTGAATCCCTAAGATGATTTCTGTTTACGACAAAACAGGTTTTTTTCTAAATTGCTCGTCCTACAATTATGTGGGGTTGTAATTGAATCCCCAAGATGATTTCTGTTTATGACAAAGCAGGTTTTTTTCTAAATTGCTCGTCCCACAATTATGTGGGGTTGTAATTGAATCTCCAAGATGATTTCTGTTTACGACAAAACAAGCTTTCTCTAAATCGCTCGTCCTACAATTACATGGGGTTGTAATTGAATCCTTAAGATGATTTCTGTTTACGACAAAACAGGTTTTCTCTAAATTGCTCTTCATACGATTATGTGTGGTTGTTATTGAATCTGTTTACTATAAGACTGATTTTCTCTAAATCGCTCGCCCTACAATTACGTGGGGGTGTAATTAAATCCTTAAGCTCGGTCGGTTAAGCTTAGCTGTTCTGTTTCCGTTAAGACTGGCTTTGTATTCTTTGATTAATTACATACTAGACATGATTGTTGAGATATATGAGGTTTTGTATTGATCATTCTATCACAAAGAGAGGAGCTCTTCGTCAGTCCTGTATTCTGAGGTAATGTTGTAATTTCTTCCAGAATACAGCAAGATTTAGCTTGGATGTTTACATGTAAGTAGCCTTAAATTTGCCAGAAACATGTTTCTTGAACATTAGCTTCTGTTTTTTAACATTTGTAGAGATGCATTACATGTATTTGGAAATCTCATATGAAAGCAAACCCGTTTTATGCTACTAGTATTAAAATGGGAGAAAACCTATAGAAAAATAACGAAACGGATGGAAGCCAAAGCGATTCACTCAGCCCCGTCTGTAGCCGTCGGGAAGCATAATGAATTGAGATAGAACACAAACGTAGACAAAATGGTAAAAATGTACAGTACATATCTGCCTAAAGTTTAACGAATTAGTGCTGGATCGGAAGTCCCTCGTTGCTTCTTTTTGACAGTATATTTGCGGCAGGTTTTCGGTCACTATCTATCCATATCTCGGTCGATCGACAGTCAAACTTCGACTCCTTTTCGTTAGCTCAATATTAAAGTTCTGTATTATGTATGGGTGATTAACGTTAATGTGCAAAATTTGCAACTTGAAATATGCCAGCTTTGGAATACAGAAATATAACATCAATATTTACATATGTGTATGTGTATTATAATTGCCATTTACAGAATTTTGAATATTTCCTTTTGGTTAAAATTCAAAAGCATGCATAACGTTGCTCATTGGCATTTCTTTCATGATATTACAATACATGCTGTTAATTTCTGTCTATGATTAAATAAAAAAAACCAAAACATACCGGTCCATGTTCAAATCACAATCCCAAAAACAAAAGTAAAAACGTTGAGAACTGACAAATTAAATTAAACACATGATCTTCGTCCAGGGAAGTGAGGCCGGGTGCTCCGGAAGGACAAACACTTCCTGTTTAGTTAGCGATGTGTAAAATTAAAATTGAGAGTGAAAGGAACGTAAAACGATGGAACATCAAATATTTTCAGGATTATTTTAAATACAATGTACTCAAGCTTCAACTGAATGAGGAAGAAGATCCCCTCCCCCTTTTTTGAAATATTAACTTGCATTTCAAGCGAATAACAGCAAAGAAGAGTATAACACTATAAAGTTACTTGAAGATTTATATGATAAAGTGTTGAAATTCGGATACATTTATGAGATCTACGTGTGAAATTGACACCCTTGTCAATTACATCATCAGTAACCGTTTACACGTATGTTCTTCATTACACAAGAACGGATTCATTACAGCGGTGATCTTTATTGCATCATTACATCAAACTCCTCGCGTGGAACAGCGTATTTGATTACCAGTTAAAATACAAAACCAATCCATTAATAAAAACGCCTCAATACCGTTTATCAATATGAAAAGCATTGATTTCAACGACACTAAAGTCCAGATCTTCTAAATAAAATAATATCCGAAAATTGATTTTTTTTCTTTCTTTAATGCATGTTTTCTGATATAATTTGTCCTTTGTGAATAAGTCACGTGATATTTTTGTTATACGACGCTCTCGAAAAGAAATAAATGAGATTGGATTTTATTGCAGCGAATTTTATGCAGCATCTTTTTTCTTTATTTTCAGGAACCTATAATAGTAAGTGCGAGAGAGAGGGAGAGAGAGAAGAGAAGAGAGAGAGAGACAGGGCGATATTGGGTTTTATTGTAATGTGTTCAACGAATTTTATTCAGCATCTTTTTTCTTTATAGATAGGACCCTAGCTAGCAGATAGCCTGCCTGTAGTACGATACACTAGTTTATGTAAACAGAGTAACTCGTGAAGAGATCATTATGTGAAAGGTTACAGCGCTTCCATTTTTTAACTGTATCCTACTACTACATTGGTATCTGGAATTCGCATACACACACGCGTACTCAAACAACGCACGGACGAGGATGCTTTACCATAGATCTACATAAATTGGATTTAAAGTTTTCTCTTATAAACATCATTATGTGCTTGTAAAGTTGAAAACATATATTTAACGTTTTTTCAAAACTTGGCATTGGTTTTAGAATCAGTAATGATTGGTTGTCGTCATCAATGTTAGATTTAAGTGATATTGTTAATTCATAGAGAACGTGGGGATGTGAAAACAGTTATTCGTGTCTATAGGAAACAGAGCGTTATTGATGAGGAGGGGATAAAGACGAACGGGGGTCACGATAAAAGTTTTTGATGTTTTGTGGATAATAATTCAATGTACCAGTGTTGAAAATGAGCCGACGTGCTAGTTTGTTTAAGAAAGAGCACCCAGAATCAACCCGTCCCAAAGTGAGATTTTCAGATGAACTTGTTTTTCTGGATAATATTAAAGAAAATGATATGCCAGCACTTAACCACATGCTTCGAAGGGCAAGTCTTCAGGTAGATATCAGCGGAATAAATGACGCAGGTAAGAATGTCATATTTCATGTAACATGTAGTTAATGTTTACATTTGAAGGTATCGCTAAAACAAAAGAATGGACCTAGTAACCTTATTTCGTCATGCTATTATGGCACTACAATACATAAACAAAACTTAAAGGGGCGCTGAGTACATATTCAAGTGAGGGCCTTAGCAACGGAAAAGTGACCCATTCTATTTTGAACTGACGTTTATCCATATAAAGTATTTGAATTTCTATTAAATTATTGCATTCAAAAACAGCACATGACAACTTCATATGCTGTTTTTGAATGCATTATTTTAATAGAAATTCAAAAACAGCATATGACACATGTATAAGTTAAAAAGTACACTTCATAGATGACCATCCAAAGTTAAGACACATTTGGAAAACTTTAATTAAGGCATTTACTTACATTAAATTCATTATTTATATAAAATTGAAAATTATGAAAAATATTTTAATGCAATAAAATTGATTTATTTCTGACGCATTAAGTTCAGAACATTGTCAGATAAGATAAAACAGAAATAAATATCTGACCCCAAGTACCAGTGAATAGATATTGGTCCAACAATTGATTGTAATTAAAAAAAAAAGACGGTCCTCATTGTGATATACCATTTTGAATGTATTTTATAATAAAATTCAAAAATGGTATATGCCACTCATAAAAAAGACTCATGTTAATTAACCAAACCAATTATTACTCGTTTTAAAAAATATATCAGCAAAATCAGGTTGTCTTCGCACTGCTTAGCAATTGAAACAGGTCGTTATAATAATGTATCAAGAAGTAACAGGTGTTGTCCTTTTTGTATTGATGAAGTTGAAGATGAATTTCACTTTGTATTAATATGTCAAAAATATGTATTTCTTAGAAATAAGTTTATCAAACCATACTACTGGCGTAGGCCTTCCATGTTTAAATTTATAGAATTATTACGTGTTAACAACGTCAAACAACTGTCAAATTTAGGGAAATATTTGTCTCATGCATTCAAGTTAAGAGCTGTGTTACGCCACATAGCGGTGTTGCCGCATAAACGCGCCCGACATGTCTATGCGGGGAATTTCAACGCATAAAGAGGTTGGCCACGTTTATGCGGGGGCGTTCAACGCATAAAGATGTGTTGCTTATATGCGTCGCAAGGCTGCCTTTTTGACGTATAAAGAGGGCTAATTTTAACGACTCAGTATGAATTTAAAAATGCTTAAAAGAACGTTGGTGGAGACTTTAATGATGACGACGACGGTGACAATTGAGAACTTAAGTTTTTGTTGATACTGGTAATACTAATTGTAAGGAGGAGGTGGAGAATGATGACGGAGACGGTATGAGCCCAACGACGATGTTACCGTCGTCATGCCGACGGCGGTGGCGATGGTGACTGTAATGTTGATGGTCGTTAAATTATGATTTTGGCAGAATTTCGACTTTTGCTTTTAATAATAATAGTTATTATTATTATTATTTTTATTATATAATGATGACAATGATCATCACGATGATAGTGATGGTGGTGGTGTTTTAGTGAATGTGGTAATAATGGTGGAAGTGTAGGTGATGATAGTAAATGTTTTCTTTATGCGGCGGAATGTAGCCTTTCTGCCGCATAAAAGTGTCAATTTTATGCGTTGAAATTCCCCGCATAGACGTGTTGGAACACGTTTATGCGGCAACACCGCTATGTGGCGTAACAGAGCTGTTATATGATGTCTCATTTAATTTATCTCTTGTACATCTCTCCGTATATTTCTACAGTCCTGTTCTATTTTTCTACTTGCGTATTAATCATTCGGTATTATCATTGTACCACTGTATTGTTATTGTTATTATTATTATTATTATTATTGTTGTTGTTGTACCACTGCCTATCTGTATGTACTCATGTATTTCATTATTATTATTATTTATATATCCTTTAAGTTGTAAAACTTTCGGAATAAAGTTTATTATTATTATTATTATTATTATTATAATTAAATTTCGTTTTGAATATCGTAAGAATTTATTGCAAGTTTAGTTTTAAAACTACAATTTTACTTTTAAAAGACCTAGCACTGATTTCAAAACAAGATCTCGCGATTGTAATAAGAAGTGCCATGTGCTAGTTTTTAATGCACTATTTCATGAAAATTTAAACGCGGTAGCACATGACAGAAAAAACTAATTTCCCCATGATAACGGCAGGATACTGCACTCTTGTAATTAAAATTCGGAGGTGCATTGATTCTATTGAGTACAGCGACTATAGTAAACTATAAAAACCATATGTCTCGTTAAAGGGTCATTAGAAATGTTTTTAAAACATATTGCATGTAACGCGTTTAACAGTTATGTGCAGTTTTGTTTTTAAAAAGTATAATGTGATATGGTACGATACAAAACAATACAATAGAAATAATTTTACTGCATGGAAATATCAATGAGTATACAATAGAAACAGTGTTTTCTATTATGACATAATGACAGTAACGCTTGCTTTCTGAAAGTTGGTAAGTTTACAAAAAGACATGAACATCTATCTGCCCCCCACCCCCCACCTCCGCTTCATCCATGCACGAAGCTTAGACTTCTATTTACTGCCTTTGTGTTTTCTTATGACTGTCAATATCAAATATCTAACCCCCTGCACGAAACGAAATATTTTATGTTTGTTACTCTGACTATCAATATATCTACATGTATATATGTTAGACATTATTGTGCAATCTAATTGCACGTGTTCAGTATGTATATCTCGTATTCAGAATGTATTGAGAATGCATGGTATCTTGTACTATCTCGGTTGATGTTTGTAACTTCACAGAATGCATGGTATCTTGTACTTTCTCGGTTGATGTTTGTAACTTCACAGTAACTATAGCACAGGTCTGTCGAAAATTTAACAATGAGCCAACAAAACGGGGTCAAAGTAAAAAACAAACATACTAATACACGTCCAAATCACAACCAAAGTAAAAACTTTGAAACTGACAAATAAGGTTAAACATGTGAACTTCCACCAGGGAAGTGAGGCCATGTGCTCCGGAAGGGTAAGCATCACCTGCTTAACTAGCTACACCCGCCACACGTGTGTAATCAATATTGAGAGTTAAGCTCGACTGTCCAGCGGGTATGCAGCCGAAAGGTATATATATGTATATGTATATATACACAGCTGTAGAGAAAGTATCGAGAAATCGCTAACAAGTAGACCAAGAGATAATGAACCTAAACTCTTTCTAAACTCCAGGCCGAAAGTCTGAAGGACGATACTTGTAGTTATTGGAAACCAAATTCTTTATATCAACTAGTTTCCGATTTTTCCATCAGACATAATATATTTTGTAGAAAAGTCCGTGCTAATTTTAATTTTCTGGAAAAAATATAAAAATATAGATTTTGAAATATTCTGTGGCAAAATGATTATTCTTACCAACATAGATTATTCCAGATGAGCTTCTCGTTTCGGTACTAATTTGTTACGTTAGTGTTAAACATTGGGCAGGTCTGTACTGTAGATCAGGTGTCGATTCGGCACTAATTTGTTACGTTAGTGTTAAACATTGGACAGGTCTGTACTGTAGATCAGGTGTCGATTCGGCACTAATTTGTTACGTTAGTGTTAAACATTGGACAGGTCTGTACTGTAGATCTGCTGTCGTTTCGGCACTAATTCGTTAGGTTAGTGTTAAACTTTAGACGAGTCTGTATCTGTATCTACAACATCTGTCTTTTATGACTTCGGGTTTGTGATATCATATTTTATGGCTTATGGTCAGTTAGGCGTAACTAGGCAACACAACGAATAAAACATGTTATTGTTATTGTTAGTATTCAGAAAACAACTTAGGTCTAGAGTGTAAATATGGCTTTTTTATTCAGAAAAAAAGACTCGGGGTCCAGAGTGTTGTAAATAAAAATACAGAAAATGGTTTTATTCAGAAAACAACTTTGGTCCAGAGTGTAAATTTTAAAAAATACAGAAAATGGCATTCAAGTCCAACATTAGAGACAGATAGTAAAAAAATATAAGATCAAGAGATTTAAAATAATAATAATAATAATAATAATTAAAAGGGTCTTAGGTCCAGGCCGTTAAAAAATCAGAAAACGGCTTAGGTCCAAACCCTCAATATAATGCAAAAAGGGAAAAAAAGAAAGAAAAAATGGTTTTTGGCCAGACCGTAAATCTAAATTCTGAAACCGCTTAGAACCACCAGATCTTCAAAACGGCTTTGGACCAGACCTTCAATTAATAAATAGAAAACGACTTAGGACCAGACCGTTAAATAAATAAACAAAAAATACCGTGAGAATACTGAAAAATTCAAACCAACTAACACACAGCAAGGAAAGTTTAACTGATCTAGCGAAAAAGAATCGATGCTCAGCTTCCGAGTGACCGTGATACGTTTCTGGCGTATAGAGTAAATACGGTTAATGGATGTTTATGCATAAAACATCAGAAATTGTCGTTTTTGGTTACGCCAAGTGATAAACGATGCGTACAATTCAAATTAACAGTCCTAGTAATCAATTGACATGTTATTCTAGCGTATATACTAGTATACTTTAATTTTTTGAGAGAAAATAAATAAATAAATAAATAAATAAATAAATAAAATAATTAATTAATTAATAACATGGCACATGTTATTGAAATATAAAAATGCCAATTCCAGATGAAGATTAATGTGGTTACTAGTATTTATTATTGTATTGTGTTTTTTTTATTTCCGAAAAACAATGTACATGTACTTTAAAATTAGCACATGACAACACATGACAACGTATTAATTGACAGACGCCGGTTTGTGCAGATTCTTAAGTTAATGAATTCAATGTGTTAGCAGTTGTCCTCATTGGAAAAGACTTGCAAATGTCACTGGCATGTCAAACAGAACACGCGGTGGTCCTTTTTTCTGGAATATTAAGAAAATCATAATATAACACCTGTCATATTACAAAGTTGTCTTATAATATATTGTTTTAAGAATTTATTTTAGAAAAAAAAAATCATAACACAACACATAACCTGTGCTAAGTGTCAACACTTCGCGCTGGCCTTTCAGGATTTCGAAGTTTGGTTATATACATGTACATGTGCAAAAAGTTTTATGGTCGTCATCACAATATTGTTGATAAACATGATGTCTCCGTTTCTAAAATTAGCCTGGATATTTGACGTCACATAGGTCCATGTTCCTTTCATTCTTAATTACGATTTCCCTCTTGGTGGATATAGCTAGCTAAACAGGAGGCGCTTACCCTTCCGGGGCACCTGGCCTCACTTCCCTGGTGGAAGTTCACTTGTTTAAACGTATTTGTCAAATTTGTTTTCGGATTGTGATTTGGATTTAGACATGGATTTATTTGCTTGTGTTTGGTTAATATAGAAGTCTCTGTATAGTGGCAAAGTTCTAAGCAACAGTACCCAATAGTCATTACAGATATTGTTCGATGTTCCGATTTTAGAAATGGCTATGGGACCATTGCCTCCTTATTTTGCCCTTCTTGAGGCCTTAGTGGGTCACATTTACTATAATATGAATGCAAATATATTGATGATGTTCTGGTGTTTTAGGCGAGCTTAGATTGAACACCATTTGTTTATTGCCTAGTATGAATCTAGACTTCCACAAGACAAAAAAAAAACCTATAAAACACCAGTCTGTGCAAAAACATGCTCTCTTGAAAAAATGCTTTATTGCAAATAATGCCAGCTTTATCTCGATTTAAAGGGACATGATTAAAGTTATTTCAGCAAGTTTCGATTTAAAGGGACAGAATTGAAGCTGAAAATTATCTCGATTGAAAGATAGAATAATCAATTAAAGTTGTTTTTAACTGCGGTAAGTTTAGATTTAAAGGAACAGAGTTAAAGTTGTTTCAGCAGGCTCCATTTAAGGAGCATGATTAAAGTTGTTTTATCACCAAGTCTTGATTTATAGGGACAGATTTAAAATGTTTCAGCTAGTCTAGTACGGATCCTTAATGCCACCATAATATAGTGGCGCCTTATGTTACTCTTGTCAATGTTACTCTTCGAATAAATATAACAAGATATGCCTACAATTAATTGATAAATGTAGGTAAACAAATATTGTTTATTGTTTGTTAACATGTAAGTAAACAACATTCGCACTTGTTTTGCGCTGTCCTGTATGTTCTGTTTCATGACCCAATATGACCTTGCAGAAACAGACCGTAGTCTTGCAATTATTCATTTCTTAACTGTGAGGTTCATTTAATTTGAAATATAAAAATGAGTGAATTGTTAAAATATGCAGGGACTGAAAGTTAACTTTTAAAAATAACTTCAAGCTTATAAAACCTGTAGTTAGATTTGTCACTCGGAAATGTTTATTTGTGGTGTCATATACCTATATACCTTCTTTTTACAAAAAATATCATTAAATGCATTCAAAAATGGTATAAATTGTTATATGCTACTTTTGAATGCATTACAGTATCAAAATTCAAAAGTAGCACATTACAGTAGTTCCAAAAGAGATTGACAGTTAGGTTGCTATTTGTCAATGAAAGATGGTAAAATTGAGGTCTGTTCCTAAATGAAACGATGAGCTATATAAACGGTTTTAGTTCAGGTTAAAGATTTTTCTTAGAATTTATTTGATGTTATACATCCATGCATGTGTTAAAAATACTCACCTAGATTTGATGAATTTCGACGTTTTCTGGTAACGCCCCTTAAATAAAGATTAAAAGAAAATTTAACAAAAGTTCTGTTATATATTTAGTATAGAGCGGGCATTAAGATTCAACAAAAATATAACTCGCCATAGTTTGTATGTCGTTTTGCATACAACTCTTGCAATATTGCAAGGGCAATAAAGAGCATTAATATAAGAATCTAATGACAAGCTTTAATGTAATACGTGGTATGAGATGATCGCACTTACGGATCACAATACCTCTACCCGCTTAGGTTTGAATCAGAAGCATACCCAGGAATCACTAGCTAAGGATCGGTGGGTTTTTTTCAGGTACACCGGTTTCATTCACCATCCATTAATCAACCACCTAGGTGCTAGATATAAGTGAGACAATTCTGACAGGAACGTAAAATTACAATACTCCTCTCTTTGATCAAAACGTCCCAGAGTTTAAACATCATCAATGAATACTCTCTATCTCTCTTCAAAAATATAGAATCTTGATACTAGAGGAACACATCTCAATCGGAGTGAATATTTTATCTTGTAAACAAAGTGGCATTGACGTTTGTTTAAAACAGATACATACTTATTACGGCCGACTTATTACCTACCATATTATCAAAGCCAGACTCACTTGACCTTAGGGATTCGGGTTTTCAATAAAAACCCCGCGAACTTGCCAGTATTTTATTGAGATGTTATTAGTACGCTAACCCATACGCATCATGTTGGTTATTTAGGCCGAATTATCGGTTATCTGCCTTGATATGTTATTTTTTCATTGCTACCAATGTTATAGGTGCTCCTTCAACCTAGGCTGAATTATGTTTTATATTGGCACCATTGTATAAAATAACATACCACCGTTAAGGCAGATAATTCGGCCGACATGTTAACACGGTTTATAACATTATAAAAGAAGAGTAAATCATTTTTTCTGGCTTTACCTTTACCATTTTACCGAGTTAATTTGTTGGCGAGGCAGGTAATACATTCGTCTTAAAACAAATTCCTCCATCAAACAGATGTGATGTAGATCTAATTGAACCAAATCTTCATTACTCTACAGCCTTACTACGATGGCCCATACCAACCATCAAAATACATTTCTTTTAGAAGAGAAGTGTATTTTGTCATTATCAGGTTTCTATTGTCAGTTTTCATATTTCTCCAACGTTTTCTATGACCCCGCTTCAACTGTTTTACCTCTGTCCGTCCGTCCGTCCGCCCGATACAAATATTTTCATAACAATTTTCTTAGCAACTACTAAACACAACCACTTGAAATTTTGCATGCGAGTTCAGTATGAGGTTCCATGCCGTAGGTATTGATTTAAGTCTACCAGACATCTACTTCACATTTTGTTTGTATTCTAACATATGTTAAAACGGTGGCATACTATGTGATAAGAAGCTCACTGACTTCTTGTTCTTACCATTTCAGAAAGTTGACAACAACCCCCTTTTCTCATTGTCAAGTTCTTTTGTGGAGATTGTATTCTGTCATTGTCAAGTTTCTATTGTCAGTTTACATGTTTCTGCAGTGTTATTCTTATCATTTAGAAAGTTGACAACAATATTGTCGCTTTACTTATTATCGCAGTTCTCTCAGAACGCGTACAAATTAATTCGAATATTTCATTTTGAAACAAAATGTGATAATAAGACAAGTGACAGTTTTGTTGTCAACTTAATAAAAGCAGAGACATATGTCTGATAAAAGCGGTCTTTCATTATTGTCATATTCTGTACATATTTGTATTCATTTAATTTGTAAGAGTTGCAAAGGAATATGACAATAAGAAACGCAACAATATTGTTGTCGACTTTCTAAAATGGTAAGAAAAACGTAGGGGAAATATGAAAAATGGCAACAATAAAAACTGGACAATGACAAAATACACAACCAAAAGAAAGATATCTTGAAGGCTGATATTGGCCACCGTACTTTTTCGAGTGTATAATGAAGTCTACGTGGTGTCTATTACAAGATTTTGAAATAAATCTGGATGTCATTTCGCTGTGTGATTTCATTGAGTACATCTTGTTTAATAGATTTATTTTTTACATGAAATGGACATCTAAATCCTGTTCTAACTGACTTCTCCTCTCCGTAATAATCGACATTTTATAAACAGATACAGCACACCTGTACAAAGTTTACTACAAAGCTAACGAATTAGTACTGCCATGTGCTACTTTTGAATTAATACATTCAAAAGTAGCACATGGCAATTGAATTAATACATTCAAAAGAAGCACATGGCAATTGAAATAATACATTCAAAAGTATCACATGACAATTGAAATAATACATTCAAAAGTAGCACATGACAATTGAAATAATACATTCAAAAGTAGCACATGACAATTGAAATAATACATTCAAAAGTAGCACATGACAATACCGACTAAGCAGCTCATTTTGGTCCTTAATTGCTATGGGCGGACATGGCCGAGTGATTTTTCCACTTGCTTTCGAAGTCAAGGGTTGGAAATTTTCTGAGATGATATGCGAATTATGTTACATGTGCAAAATGTTCAGCTATACAATTTTAAACAACAAATCAACAATTTAAACAGCAAAAAGTCGTAGCAAGTAAAACAAATTTAGCATTGCTATGGTGTAGTAGTTGTCATGTATCGGTTTGTCGTCTATAATGATAGTTGATTACATTGAGAGCCAATCTTTTCATGCAAAAAATAACAAAACAGATCTCGCCAATCAAACTGCTTGAAACAAATGAGAATTGAATTATTCACTTTTGATTTTGTAAAGCCTTCCATGAAGCACCTGTTTGTACTTTTCCCAAGTAATTACCGTTTAGAGTTACGACAGACCCAGAACGGTGAACAAATATTGAAAAAAAGATTATTATACATAGCAATTATAATTAAGCAATTAGCAATAACCAAAATAGGTCAAAGAATAATTGTGCAATAATCTCTTCTCATTTTAAAGTAGTTCGGGTTATGATATTCAACAAGGCCCATTTCTTTGAAGAGTGGCTTATAAAACAGAAACTCGTGATTGTGTCTTTTTAAATGAAAATTATTGAACATTAAAACCAAAATATGCCTTGCAATAATATATGTTTAATGGTTACTTTCTAAAATCTCAATTGATGCCTCGGAATATTTTAATTATTTTCCTTTTCTCACATTTCTAGTTTTAATTAAATCTACACCTGCTGTTTGTACAGAAGATAGTGACGTCATTAGAAAACCAGATTAGCTCGTGCAAATTGACGCCCAATTTATATTTAAATCGTTTAACAGTTTAAACAACTACTGTGTATGTTCTACATAATGGAATTATTTTCTCATTCTGATTTTAACATTTGTTTAAACAACAAGAATGGTTCCACAAGGAAGCATTTGATTTGTAAAATCTGAACTGACTAAGGCCAAGAACAAAAAATATGCGTTTCTACTAACGATCTTTAGAAAAATACTGAGGCCAAAACATGTTTCCACTAACGCTCTTAGAAAAATTGGTATCGGTAGGCACTAGGCAAGGAATTTTGTCATGGGGCCGGGATGTCAACTTTAACAGAGTCTTGTCAAAATATTGTTATAAAAACTTTTTGGGTAGGCATTTATGGTCGGTCGGGTTAGCGGTGTCATGTGCTACTTTTGAATTATATTATTTCATAAAAATTCAAAAGTAGCACATGACAGCGGAAACGCAGTATTTTAGGTCTTATCGTGTTTTGTATATTCCCACGCCCATCATGAAATGTTAAGTCAATTGAAGACGATTTACGAATAAAGAATATTCATGTTGGAGGATGGCACAGAAATTTACAGTAGATGCAGCCTTTATATACAAATAAAATAAAAACACTTTGTAAAATGAATGAAGGAAACCTAACTTCAGCAAGTATTTATTACTAAACCTGTTTTAAGTTTGCAACACTAGACAACACTAGACTCCCTCATCAGGAGTGCTCAGACAAAAAATCGGACCAAGAAATCCAAATAGATTTAAGGTCCCATTCTTTGTTCATGGCCTACATCAATAAATAAAAGAACCAACATTCTTCGATTCTAAAGCATTTACTGTATACACTATTGCATTGAGTTTAAGATGGCAGCATGGTGATGAAGTAATGCGTTAACGCATTGTGTTGTCTTTTCTGTCCTAAACAGGAAAATAACAATTTCATATGTCTACTTTCTTATCTTCAGGGTTGACACCATTGCATCAAGCAGTATTAGATGGCAACATTATGGCAGTTAGACTTTTAATCCAGCACGGGGCAGACATTAACAAACAGGATGAGGATTCATGGACGCCATTACACGCAGCGTGTGCAGAAGGACACGCGGACATTGTTAAGTAGGTATTTGCAGACCCTTTTCATACATTGGCTTCACTTTGGTCAGTCGTTACCATGGTGAAATGGTAATTCGTTTCCATGGTGAAATGGTAACGCCTATAGGACATGGAAAATAACACGCGACGAATGGCTTTTAAAATGCTGTTTACCTTATATATGGGAGTGTGTACAACAGAGACGCGGGATTTAAACTAATATTAGTTTTCTTCAAGACATATTTTGAAAAAAAACTGCAGTGGCCACTGAAGAAGGGGACACTATAATTTGTTTTTAATATATATGCCCGTTCTGTATCTCCTACAATTGTACATCGATTTCAATGAACTTAGTACAAATGTAAATTTGCATGCAAGGATAAGGATTTGCAGTGAACCATGGTTAGTAATGCAGGTGAAAGGTCAAAATTACAAGCAGAAGCTGGGTAATGAGGAAGTCAGCTTGCTCACTTTTCCTCTTGTTATTCCGTACATGTTTCATTTATGAATACATTATTCAATCTAAAAAAACTTCGCAGTTTTGAATAGTCAAAAATCATATTGCTTCGTTTGGGGATACATTGTTGTATTTAAGATTGCATTCCAATGATGTGATTGATGTATATAATATTTTGTACTAAACGATTTATTAATAATGCAACTGTTAATTTCAAATTTCAAAGATCTTTTAACCTTTTGGAAGAACCCTCGCTTTTCATCCGGTTGGCCGCTGCACCAAAAGAAAAAAACGGAATGGAAGAAGCATAGGTGACCGGACAAAGCGTCTCGTTAGTATTGGGAAGGTCCCGTGTTCGAGTCACGATTTGGCCGCTGCATTTTCCCTTTCCTGTTGCACAACATTGGCCTATCCGCTTGACCTTTCACCAGACAAGATCCACCCAATGTAATACATGGGTAGTGTTAGGATACACAGTTAATACATGAATAATTGACGTCTATCTGAGATAAACGAAATAAACACCAGTGTACTGACCCATAATAAATGTATTTTAATATTGAATGTCAAGCGGACAGGTCATTGTTGTTTGCCTATAAATATTTAAGTGAGTTAGAGTTCAAAATACCAGCGGCGACGGTTTTTTGATGCTCGTAACGGACGGCACATCGTCAAAAATATCCGCCTTCGTCAATTTTCAATGTTCGTGGAATATTATGTAAATAATACATAATTTCCCAAGAACCATCGCTCAAACCCATTTAATATTACATGAGCGAGTGATCTATTAATCAACTTTGCCTACGTTATATGTTATAAATGTTCATCACCCTGGCTATCGTCTTCTTATCCCGTATTACACCATCAACAAGTTGCACACTACCTTTGCAAGCATGAGATGGGATTGGTACATACAAGTTAGACCGAATTATCTGCCTTTACGAAAGTAGCAATAACAAAAAGTTACATAAATGTACCGTTGGTAAGGCATATCATTCGGCCTACACATACATATTTCACAATCACTCCTTAGCTAGAGTTGTCCTTAACTTAAAACTGACAATTTTTAATCTCTATAATTTTGTTAATTTTTAAGAAAATCATGTATTTAAGTGTCATATTTAAGATTACTCCTAGATTAAAACATGTGCATTTAGTTTTGACGAAAATAGTTATTAGATAAGTTAAGGAATATCTTAGCTGTAAGTAATGATTGTTAAAACAGGGTCAGTAATTATAAATAGCCAAGATAAAACCGATTAATAATGCATCAGATCGCTCTGAACTCGCTGATATCAGTCTTAATATTCTAAATCCAATTATGTGGTAGATGTATCAAAAAAGGAGACGCAAAAGATGTGGTAGAATATCTTGATTACTTGACATCGATCGAGTCATTAGTTTTTGACAATGGGTATTCACGTCTGGTCAGTTTTCTTGACCACTATGATTGATTTTATGTCGGATGGACAAAACGTTTTGATCGTTACCGTTTTTTATTTCTTTTAACATTTCAGTATCATTTAATACTAGTAGGTGTTGGACAACAAATATGGTGAACTTTTATTGACGCAACTTTAAAAGTCCTGATGATATGAAATGTGATTCTGGGTTACTTGGTATGAAATGTGATTCTGGGTTAATGTTAGTCAAATCCGGACTTCATTAGGCGTTGATAATTTAATTACTAGTAATTTACTTAAAGTTAAGGGAAATTTTAGCTAAGAAATGATTGTGAAACTGGAATCTCTTGTTCCGTAAACAATTTACAGAACATTTTATACTTAAATATTTGTATCATGTTTCTAGGTTTCTTCTGAAGAATGGTGCAGATAAAACAATACTTACTGAAGATGGTGAACGTCCTCTTGATTTAGTTGAACCAACAGACTTTCCAACAATACGTGTTATGCTGGGAGACGCCGCGGGAAAATCCTCAAATAAAAATGACGAATCTTCATCCGATGACGACGAAGAAGAAGAGTCGGACACCGAACAAAATGGCAATTCTTCAAATTAAAACTATAATTGTTTTTATATCAGTGGATATGAAATGGTTTTATCAAGTTTGAACATTGCATCGTATCTATAGCAACGAGTCAACTAGCACTTCTACAATAGCAACACGTCAATCTATTTGTCGTTGTGTAGGTTTTCGAATGTGGTGCTCAATATCATGATCAAAATGGCATTCAATCATTCGGTTGATGCACAGGGTCACAAGCGAGATTCAGGGAGTTTAAATAAAACTTGATGATTAAAAACAAACAAACAATCAAACAATCAACTTTTTACAGGTAATCCGATCTTTTTACAGGTGTTTCATTTTTTTTTTTATTATTTCCTCCGCCAATTTGCAGCGGACTATGTACACGGTTTTGGAATGAAGTTTTTTCCTGATAAACTAAAAAGCAAGGCGGACAATTCGAATAATTTGTTGCGTTTCTCGGAGAATTCACTTGGAAATTTTAAGAAAAGTTATTAGGTTACCATGGTAACTTTGATGTTTGAGGAGGAAGTTTTAAACAAGGGTAACTACTTAGTATCAACTCTAATATAACATGTTAAGAGAAGTTATTATGTTACCATAGTATCATTAATTTTCGTGAGGTACTAATTTTCGTCGTTTTTGTGAATAGCCGTTGACTTCCCTACGAATTCATAAACCAACGAAATAGTATATATTGACATGTGCTACTTTTGAATGAATTCAGAAGAAGCACATGACAATATTGCAAACTGACCTTAAACAGAAATCAGAAATCACAAAAAAAGACATTTTCCTTAGAACCACGGAAATTGGACACCACGAAAACTAAACGACGTCATAGTAACTTTAATGTTATGAAATGTTCGGTTGGTAGTTTGTACTTAGGGCAGCTGTACATATTATGTATGTGTGATTTTTATATACCCCATTATCCATTCACCATTACTTCAACAAACTTACAGCATTTACCACAACCATTGTTAAAAAATCAAGTGTATAAACCCAAAGAACGTCCGGTGTACTCCAAAATTTATTCGTGTTTCTTAACCGAGATATTTTTGACACATTAGGAAGAATGATATTGTTTTTGGCAAGTGCGATAAACTATTTTCAATATGACCTTGTATTAACGGATTACTCCAATGAAAGTAGAACACTTGGGTTTATCATCGTATTAAACTCCTATTGTATACACATCCAGGAAATCTCTCACCCTTTATTGCAAATCATCAGCAACACCACCCTGCGTGAATTTCATCAGCAACACCTCCCTGCGAGATTTTTTCTTACAATTCCATCCTTAACAATTGACCATTTATAAATATGATTTGAAATTGGGAAGAAGGATATTGTAAATTTGGAGCGCACTGGAAGTTCTTTACGTTTATAAACTGTGAAAATGACATGTTCTCTGTTTCCAGAATGAGATGTTCTCTAGCCAGAACGAGACCGTTCTGTGTAGCCTGAACCAGACCGTACTCTTTAGTCTGAAAGAGATGTTCTCTGTAGTCTGAGCATAAATCGGTCTTTTCCATAGTACCGCGTTTTTGCAAGGTACCATACTGATAATATACCAGTGTTTATAAAAACAATGTCAGAAAAAGGCCTTCCAGTGTGTGTGACATCATATACTTTATAGAAACAAACACTTAATGAATACAAAGAAATTTTAGAACCCCATACCAAAATGTGTTTTGAGAAACGCCGAGGATGTACCCATGTTTTATGAATACAATGTCCGAAATATGCATTTCATCTCTGGATAGTCAGTGTGTGTGGCATGAAACTATTTTTTTTTAAAAACAAACATTCATTGAATACAAACAATAATATAGAGGACAAACGCCAGATGTTGAAATACTAAAGGAATTGGTCGGAAATAAATGTCGAAAAAGCCTCCCCATCTCTAGATTGTCGGTGTGTGTGCGACATTATATTCTTTGTAAAACAAAACATTTATCGACCACAAAGAAATTCCTCAACAACTATTCAAACCCAAATGTTTAAGTACAAGAGTAATTGGTCTAACCTGAAATCTCTAGATTGTCAGTGGAATCCGAATGACAGATGCTACTAGAGGATATAGCCTAGAGTGTTAATGTTATACAGTCAATCCTGTCTATAAAGACCGCCAGAGGGAAGCAGTAAAATTAGCATTTATTGGTGACCCTTATATACATGTTCAAATAACAGGAATTAAGAGCAAATGTGAGAAAATTTAATTGGCGATTAAAATCGGGGGTGTACCTCATTTAGAGGCCTAGAAAACGGGTTTGGCTGTATATACCAATTTCTGAAGTTTGTCATTCAGTACATATGTTTATGACACATAACGAACTATCTAATTGCAGTAGCTTTCAATATACATTCTGTATGAAGATATTTTTACAGCTAAACACGGAGAAGATCGCGATACTTTGTTGTTTTGTTAATAAGACTGTTACATCATTTAATCCATCCATTACCCATGATTTAACTTATTTTCTCCCATACCATTTGTACATTAACCATTCTCATTAGAACATCTCGTTAATCTAGTGATTTTCCGAGATTTTGTTAATTTTCATACTATAAATGAACCAATATACTAGCTGTACTCATTAAAGTATGATTTTAATATAATTTTGTATTTTGTTTTTATTTATACCCCCGCAAACGAACTTGGGGATATATAGGAATCACCCTGCTCGTTTCAACGTAAACCGACACGAGACGATGCCTTTCATACCTCAATAGCTAATTTTTGTCTTTCAGAAGAGACTATAAAACCGATGTCCCGTGTCACGCTAAGAGCGTGACACGTTAAAGAACCCTCCCTTCACATTGCCCTTAGCGCACTGCAAAAGTCAAAATTTTTGTCACTTCACCTTTAGCTAGAGACGTCTCGATGTGAGTGAAATAATCTTTACTGGAACATAAAACACCATTCAATCAATCAAGGGCCATTGATGTCATAAGGTCAAGACCTCTAGTTATAACCCTCACCCCTGCACACGAAGTTTAGGGGGTATGTCTGTCTGACCGTCTCTACTACATATCTTCCATATCGGGATAGTATTTTATCAAACTAGGTACAAATGTAGGCCAACGTGAGACGATGTGTCGCATTCCTTATCCAATTGCATGGGTAAAGGGTCAGAAACACAAGGTCAAATAGGAAATGTTGAGTTTGTCTTCCAAGAGACTGCTCTAGTTTTTGTTTGGAATGTAACAATCACAAAATAATTGCTGTATTTTAGTGCGGGTCACAACTGTAAGATATTTGATGCAATACATTTTTAAATGGTATATGGCAGTAATTGTTGCATTAGACTTTCGTTTCATCACTAAACTATTTTTTCAAATCAAAATATTATTGACATAACGTTAAGCAGGCATATTTCAAACAAATGTACCGGATCATAATAAATAAAGCGGACAGGTCTATACAAATGTAAATAACATAAGGCAATAGCAAACACAACCGAGAACACGAAATAATGTTCAACGAACGCAATAAGATACCAAGAAAAGATGAATACATTTTAGACTATACAAGTTACTTTTTTTATAAAGGTAAGCGCAGTAACTCGTATATATAATATATAACTCAATTTTGCAACTGGATACATGCAGCAGTTCAACCATGAAAATGATAGATTTTAGGTCTGCGTTTAGGGTCCTTAATGATTAATCAAAAGAAAAGAATTTACATCAGACTTATCTATTCTGAAAGTCAAGTTGAGATTAGAACACATTCAGTGTATGCCCAAAGTGGGGGCTTCTCGTGTGAAGAATTAAACAATAAGATGATTGGATCGATTGTTTCAATGGAGTTAAATTACTTCCCAGTCTAAAATATTTCACTTATATCGAGACGTCACCAGGTAAAGTATTGACATAAATGATTTGCAATGCACTCTGGGCAATATACGGGAGAGTCTTTAAGGCCGTGACATGGGGGTCTTTAAGGTATCTTCCGACGGACCCCGTTACTTTCATTTACTAAATGCCGAGTGTTTGGCCGCGAAAGGGCATTCACTACTAGTATCTATTTTCAAGTCTTGGTCATACAACCACCGGGGTTCGAACCCACGACCTCATAAAATACGAAATGAGCTCTCTACCAACTGAGCGACTGTACAGTAGAGGAGCTGAATAGGCTTTTGTATTGCTTCAATTCCAACGTGGCTAGACAACTCTGAAACAGTTCTGCATTGGTGTATGCAATTCCAAAACTTCAAGAATTAAGGAACCATTAAGTCTGAAGGGCGTTTTAAGAAGCAGTTAAACTGAAAATACCGTATCAAAAGCTTTACGCATAGTTAAGATTCCTTTGCATTCGATTTACGAAGAAATACAATGTTACAAAACACCAAAGGTACTAGTAAACAAGAGGACCATGAGGTCCTGCATTAAGATCCATTTCGAAAATAAAGAAGGTTAACAGAGTTCTTCAATAGTTTGAACCGATGGTTTGTTTATTGACCTTGTTTATGTAAAAAATGTAATTTCTTGTACGTTTGATAGGTTTGGAGTGAAATTGGTGTTATTCTGAGCAAGTATGATGAAGTTTGGACTAAAATTGTGGCCCCAAGAGTATAAACAATGTTTTTCTATCCATTGACCCAGTGACCTACTTATTGACCCAACATGACCCATATATGAATTACACTTCCTTTTGTCAAGAGGATTATTCTGAGCAAGTTTAAGACTGAAATTGTGATTTTAAGTCTCTTTCATCTGACCTAGTGACCTACTTATTCATCCAATATGACCCCTATATGAACTTGACCCAGATTTTGTCAAGAGTCCATTGTGGCCAAGTTTAATGTAGATTGGATAAAAGTTGTGACCTCTAGAGTGTTAACAAGTAATGCACACCGTACAAAGACCAGTCACAATAGCTCACACATTGTGCTCAAATGAGCTAAAAATCTAGGTCAAAATCTTGACATCTGGCCTCATATGAAGGACATTTTAAAACTGGCTCCGGTTTCACAATCATTCCTTAGCTAAGATTTTCCTTAACTTAAATCATGCAAAATTTCAAATCCTTATAATTTTGTTAATTTTCAAGATATTCAGTAATAATTTAAGCCGTCATTTTGAAGATCACGTCTAGATTAAAACATCTGCATTTAGTTTTGACAAAAATATTCATCAGTAGTTCCAAAGAGATAATAAAATTTGTTAAATTTAAGTTGATCATTGTGAAACCGGGGCCTGAAACCTGAAATAACACTGACCTTTGTTTGACCTTGGTTTACGAAACATTAATCAAAGCACTGATGGTGCTGAGCGAACAGTGGGTGAGAACGAAAAGCAAGCATTATTTACTATTCCTAGGGCAGGATATTATAATTAATGCAAAGTATTACCTTAGGTAATATCTTAACCAGGAGCTATGCAAGTACTAAGGCATTCCATTTTGCCAAAAAGAAAAGGTTCAATTTCCACAAACGTCACATGTCATACACAAGGATGGTTCATCGTAGACACCACAAAGACTGGAAAATGATTCATCACTAATTAGGGTTGGTGATAACATCTTGCAGCTATTAGTCTCTAATAGTATTCATGGTGACCAAGTGGTCTAAAACTTAGGCTTACAAATCACAGTGTCCATCAATGCCTAGGTTACAATGCCAGTTTGCAAATTTGAGTTTGTGAAAAATTGCCATCATTTTTCCAGCACTTCATTTAAATATAAGTGAAGAAATCTTCACTGGGCATAAAGCACCTTTACTCTCTAATATCTTTCTTTGAAATATTTGGATGGACCGACAACAAACCTATAAAATCAACACATTAGACAATACGTATGATGTCAGCTAAAGCTTCTATATCCTTGGTAGTATGGCAAGAGTGTTTCGTATGTCAAAACCTGGCCAGGTCTGATCATCACTTGAACATATGTATTGACTGTTCTTTCGCCAAGCACTATGTGTTTTGAAATGAAAGGCACAGCATTGTTCAGAAGATATTTTAAAATATGATGTCCAGTATCATGTTAGGTGTGACACAATAAAGAATCCTCCCTGCACATTGTCCCGAGCAAACTGCAAAGTAAAAATCCTATAGCTGGTGATATCTTAACATTCTTGACTGGAATGTAAAACCCCATTCAATCAATCATTCTTCCATAGTAAGGCAATAATTATAGTGACCAATTACACACATTTATTTTAAGGGCAAAGGAGACATATTAACATACAGTACAGACCTGTTAAACACTGAACTAACAAACAGGGGGTCAAAGCTTAGCTACCGAGTTGCAAAAACGTGAATAGCTAATGACTGAAAATCTGCTGAGAGATAGACAGCTGTCAAAAACCTGCTCAAATATAGCTAATAAGATGAGTTGCTGATTTGGCACTAATACCATCATCATCACAGTATTGTTGATAAGTTTGATGTCTCTGTGTCCAGGATTGCCCTGGATATATTTGACAACTCATAGTTCCATGTTCCTTTCACAATTTTGGTTACACACATGGCGGGTGTAGCTAGCTAAACAGGAGGTGCTTACCCTTCCGGAGCACCCGGCCTCACTTCCCTGGTGGAAGTTCATGTGTCTAACCTAACTTGTCAGTTCCAAAGTTTTTACTTTGCTTCTGGATTGTGATTCGGACATGGATTAATATGTTTGTTTTTGATTGTTACCTTAGAGTTTAACTTTGGACAGGCCTGTACATAATCCACAATGCAGAGACAAGGTATACAAGGTCATAATTATTCATATCAAGAGTTTTTTTATTTTAATATACATAATATATACATGTTTGTACATTAAAAAGACACTTAAATAACAGTTAGAGAATAAGTTACCTTGCATACATACATAGTGTTTCCAAAATTAAAATATGTACACAACTTTGTAAAACAAGTATAGAAAGGGAAACAAGATTGGCCAGTCCACTTGACCTTTCGTTAGGATTAGTCATATAGGATGGTCTATCCATCCAATAAATAATAATATTCATAAATAATACATGTACAAGTGTTTACTGTCGCCCCTACCCATGAAGAAGACAATGGTATGGTCCATAACAAATATATATATTAAAGTTCAAGTGGATAGGTCAATGTTGTTTGCTTATAACGCACATGTGTGGTGAAGGTGGACTCTGATAAGAGCTGATATGAGGGTGAACAATAAAAATTAGAACCACAATCTTCGGGAAAGGTTTAAATGGTGTATAAATGTACATGTAGTCAATGTATCTAAAAAGTCACCACTTTTTAAGAGTAACTGCTTATATTCATCGGAAAATTAATAAACCAAATTTTGCAATGTTATAATATTTATATGCATACCAGTATATAAAGGTCACTTGCTTATAAAGGCCACTTTTAGCATTTAAGTTCCCAGTTTCACAATCAGTTCTTAGCTAAGATTTTCCGTAGCTTAATTAAGGTTATTTAAGAGTTAATTTTCCAGATATTCATGAAATTAGCTGTCATTTATGCTAATATATCCAAACCCAAGTAAATTTATCCAAATTTTAATCTATGCTGAAATTCACACCCACTTCAGTTAATACAATTACAGATGCATTTGAAAATCGACCCTCACTTTTTTTATAACTTAACAAATAACATTGCTAGAGGTGTAACAATATACTGATATACCACTGGACTTGTGATCCATTACCATGCTGCAAGTTTCTAATACGGTAATGTCCTGAACTTCAGATACAGTGTCAGATACAGTAGAAATATCCAAATAGGATTCAATTTCACCCCTAAACATAGCTGGCCATATCTTGTTATGACATCAATCTTATTTTGGAACTATAATGACAAAAATCTCACAAACATTCAATGAATAAACTGGTGTTGGAATTTAATTACCAAATTCTTTCTATAAAAGGCAATACTCTTCGAGTACTAGCCCTGATTTCACATACATTTTAAACTAAGATTTTCCTAAACTGAAATTTATCTATTTTTGGCTATTCTCTGAAGTACTATTAATAAAACCTTCAGATAAAACTACTACTCAGATGTAACAAATTTGAGGTGATCTTTAAAATGACACATCAAATTCATGAATATATTGAATAAATAACAAAATTATTGGGATTTGAAATTTTCCAGATTTAAGTAAATGAAATTCTTAGTTAAGAAATGATTTTTTTTGTAAAACTGATGCTTGGCTCTAGGATCATCAATACTCAGTAATCTTAAACAAAGATTTTACTTAACTTAAATCTGGAAAACTTAAAAATATTTCAATAAATCTTGAAACCAAAAGTCATAAACTTAAAATGGTCTTCAAAATGAGATCTTAAATTCATGAATATCTTGAAAACTGAAAAAATTATTCAAATTTCAAATTTTTTCAGACTTAAGTGTAGAAAATTTTTGGTTAAAAATGATGGTGAAGCTCCAGGGACCTGAGATGTGATGCAATTTGTAAACACAGTACATGCCTGTCGAAAGTTTAACATTTAGTAAATGAAAAGAAGTTGAAGCTGGGCTGCAAAGTGCCCAAAATATTGATAGGTGTGGATGAAAAGCTACCAAGAGATAGATAGTAGCTGCCGTAAAGCTGTCACGATGTAAGTGTAGAGATAAGCTGTAAATTCAGCACTAAATTAGTTAGTGTTAAACTTTCAACAGGCCTGTACTGTACTGCAAGTTTCATTATAACACAGTCTAATACTTGAAATATGATAAAACTGTATAACAGTTGACACCAAATGTATAATTATATATTCATTTAATGCATACAGAGACTTAATTAAATGGGAATAATTAGAAATTAAAATTTTCACCATCTTAGCTGAATGTGAATGTATATGATTAATGGTGTCATCAACAAACAGTTATGTAACACAAATTATATATGGACAGTTCACGTAAAAAACAAACATAATTCATTATAAAACAAAACAAAACAAAAGTAAACAAAAACTTGATTTTTTAACAATATTATCACAGATTCACTAACCTAAGGCAATGTTTTTTATAATGTGAGAGAATCACACAACGGATACCGTACACTACCGGTACATACATGTAATCGTAGAAATGTTTATAAACCCTTTATATATTTTAACTAGTTTCATGCTCATTTACTTAAATAAAACCATACAGACAGTTGGGATTCAACAATATACTGTTAAACAATATCAACCATATTTAAGACAATTAGGTTCACGGTATGACAAAATCACTTTACGGTACACAAATCCTAAATTTACCACCAGATTTTCACTCCGGAGTTTAAATTGTATAACTTGGGTAACTTGGAAAAACTAAGGCTGCATGTGAAGAGATCAAACTTCAGGGGCATCCCATCAACATAAAAGTCCAACATATAACAGCGGCTATAAGCAATTTATGATACAGTTTCTGTTTTTTAAGTTAAATATTTCAGTTTTGCCAGTAGTTAGCTTCATAGAAGTAATTGTGTATCATATCGTGAAGCACGATGATATGTATTGTATCATAACTTACGTGTCTCAACTGTGTATCATACATTTCATTGTATTGTACCTTAAGTGTTTCATTGCAGCCCTAGCAGGCAGGTAAAGTTTATTGATATTAATCAACAGGTGACCATTTACCTTACCTTCATTCAATATATTTGTATGTGTGTTAATAGTTACAACTTTCAAAGACAGAACAGAAAGTTTGGATGACAATTTGAATTCAGAGGGGATAGTTAAGGGCTAAAAATTATAATGAAGTTTCGCCCTTTTTCAGAAAGCTTCTTCCCACATTTTGCCATAAAAAACAATATCTGGATGAAATTTAGATTTTAGAGGTTACAGTCAAGCCTAAAAGTCATGGCCAAGTTTCGTTCTATTCCAAAACCTTTAACCTAAACTGTCTCAAAAGTGACGTTTGAGTTGCTCTAAGTTTTGTCAAGTTTATTTTACCTAAATTACAGTAGAATGAATTACTAAGTTCCCATTATAATTTCCCCAACAAATAAGTCTACATGAGTAAATAAAATTGATTTTCTATTTACTGTCACAATAACATTGACCTCTAAATCTAAACATTGACCTCTAAATCTGAACATTGACCTCTAAATCTGAACATTGACTTCTAAATCTGAACATTGACCTCTAAATTTGATCTACGAAGCCAGAAATATACATGTATGTAAAACATAATGTAAGCATTAAACCTTTATAAATAGACAAAAATAATTTTAAAATAAAAGGGAAAAATTTAGACAACCAAAACTAATTTTTTAACAATAACCTTGACCACAGACCCCTAGAAAATGAGAATACTGTAACTTTTATTGGTGGCTATACACTTTCATAATTCTCTTCACAAAACCCTTTTGTGAGTACCACAATAGCTTTCATGATATGGACTATAGCTGAATATTTGGTATAAATAATACAATTTTTAAAAACATGTTCGTAATGATCAAATTTCGTGATAATTTTGTCCTAGCAAAACACGCAAAAGTTCATTGCATGCAAATAAATTGCTTTACAGTATCATTGCCTGTTCTTGAAAATACAACCAGACCAATTGTTTGTTTATTACATGTACTAACAATGGATAAAAACATGACTTGTTCTGAATATAAAGTTTTCCAGAAATTTATGACTTACCAATTACTGAACTACTCTAATCTAAGGAAAAACATAAACAAGAAAAGCAAACTTTTATACTTTTTAAGGTACACTCTTATTGACAATTTTTATATACATTGTGCTATCACATGATTGCAAAATGGTGGAAAAAGTACACACAACACTCATACTTTGACCTCTAACCTATCTGACCTTTAACCTAATGAAAAAAGCAAACAAGAAAGGAAAGCAAACTTTATTTCTTATGGTATACTTTCAAAGTCTAATATGGTCCCAAAGACAGATAATGGGTAATTATTAAAAAAATCCTATCTTGTCAACCATTAATATTTTTGTGCATTACATGATATCTAAGACATGGTGTACAACTGTCTTGAGTAAAAAAAAGGCAAACATTCAGGTGAAAAAGCAGTCAATGTAAACTTCAGTTAAATCTCAGAACAAAGCATGTATGTGTGACTGTGTGTGAAGTAGGAGTTGAGAAATAAAGTTTCACATCCCAGTCAAGACTCCATCAATTGAATCTAGGGGTTAGTTCAGAGACAGTGGAGGTAACTGGAATGCCAAGAAAATTGACCAACCTTCTGCAAGATGTGTGTTCGTGCATTCTATTTGTCTCCAAAATATCAACTAAATAAATAAAAATACCAGATTTTTTCTGATCACAGAGTTAAATATTTTATTTGCCCATACTTGTCTAGTTTCCAGTATTACAAAAAATATTACACAGTAAATGGGGAAAATGATCACTGCCAATATCATTGGATGAATCAAACATAAATTAAAAATAAATGAGTAATAATGAGTAATACCTTAATTTTCAATGTAACACATGTACACATTACATGCATACAAACATGCAAATAACAGATTTTATATATGCTAGGCAAATATGATAACCATTATTATTAAATAATAACAATACTAATAATGTTAATAATAATAATAATAATAATAAACAGGTACTAATAATAATAATAATAATAATAACAATAATAATAATAACAATACAACATAGTCTCATACACAATAACAACCAAAACAGTAAATCAATGATTTCTAATAAATGCTGACTCCATATAAAAAACAATGAACATTACCATGGAAACCAGACAAATCACAATATATATCATCATGACAAGGACATAACACAAGCTGCCAATATAGAAAAATACAACGTAAGCAAGTCTAAAATGTGTATCAGTTTAGCATCATTAAAATGTGTAACAGGAGCTGCCTACAGAAGAAATAACACTATATGTGGAAAACATAAGCTTAATCCTCATATGAGTGATGTTGTTTATCTTTGGGGATCATAATTCTATAAGAGAAGATAATACTATATTATATCTTAACTGCCTTACAAACACATGCACTTACTTAAAATAAATAATTTAAACTTACCAAGGTTATGTTTCCAATTCTGGTTGTTAAAATCACCATTTCTGAGAAATATTTTCAAAAAGTATCTTTTTTTAGCAAATTTGTGAAAAGTTCTTTAAAAGAGACAATATTTTCACAAATTTTGGAAATTTTGCTACTAATAATTTTTCAAATGGACACCTAGCAAAGGTCTAAAATGGATGACCATTTCATTTCCCCCAAACTATTTTAACTGTTAAATACAATTAGTAGCAGATTACAAATTAAATCAGGTAAATCTTTCCACTGTTTGACAGAATTTTTCTATGTAACAATTGAACAGATTAAACAGTAATTAATTTTATATTGCAGATTAGTCTTTTGTAAGATATTTGATTTATATGTCCCTGGATGTGGTAGCATTTACTGCATTACACGAAACAGAGCATAAAAATAATTACCAGTAAATTATCAATTTGACCTCTTGACTCATTTGACCTCTAACCTTTGAAAAAGACAAAAGAGAAAAAGAAACTCCAACTATACTCTGTTTCATTATTGCTTCACCTAGCAAGGCCCATGGAAAGAGTGCAGCTCACCTGTAACCAAAATCTTACACATATTTGTCCATCAACAACTTGAACCAAAAACTAACATTAAACAGAGATGTTGATGTTTTTGGTGAGAACATTTCTTCTGCAAGCAAGAAGAAATCTTACTCTTATATTTTTATGTTATTGAAGTTTAAAGCATTTAAATAAAGAGTCTTGACCATTTCCATTCTTTGACAATTATGAACTGTCTTCGTTTTCAAAAAACAATATGTTACCAAAGAACATGAGGAACCCTTGATCCATTTTTAAAAAAACAATATGTTACCAAAGAACATAAGGAACCCTTGATCCATTTGAACTTGAATAGTATCCTTAAGTTATATATCTGGATTAATGATAAGCAAGAAGGAAGACTAAACAGTAAGAAAACACAGTAAAAATAAAAAGTGTCTAAAATAAATACACAGGGAATTTACAAAACAACTGGGTTATATGAATCAGGGTACTATAAACCAATTTTTTGCATGACTGTTTTGATTTTCAAAGACAAAATTATAGCAATTCATTGCACTGGTATTAGGAATATACAAGTAATACCACACACACACACACACACACACACACACACACACACACACACACACACACACAATCATTTTCAACACCACAGTTCACTTTTATAATAAACACAAAAACACACTACCCGGTTATCCGTTTATTGATTTATTGTCAACAGTAAGACAAGACTAGGCAAGGGAGATAACTTGTAACCTTACACCAGTCAAACGCAAGAATGACTTGGCAAGGGAGATAATTCATTTCCCAACAAGAGTAAATAGGTAGACAATTTATTACCAGTAAGACAGGGCTGAGCAAGGGAGATAACTCATTACCTCACACCAGTCAAAAGTAAGACACAACTAGGCAAGGGAGAAAATTTATTTCTTAACATAAGTAAAAAAAAAAGTAAGGGAGAACTAGACAAGGGAAGGTACACATTATCTATCACTTGTTCTTGTTTTTGGTAAGCTTACCTCCAAATCTTGTCCATCTAGTCGGAATTTTTTTTTAAAACATTACACTGACAATCATGCTTAGGTTTGACATACTTCATACAGGCAAAGTAAAAATGTGAGGAGGTGTAGGCATCATTTTACTAAAACAAATACAACATCTGAAACTGGGATGTCATTTCAAAATGTCAAAAGTGTCCATCCCTAACATGCATAATCAGAATATGAATACTTGTAGCCAATGAAAAATCTACTCATATACTCCACATGAAGATTGTTCATGTGAAGTTTCATAAAGACCTGTCAAATAATTTTTGAGAAAAGAGGCAGACAAAATGTTAAATTGTTGGTGGAAGAAATGGGGTAAACACAATGTGGCCCCCCCCCCCCACCCACCCACCTTTATTTCTTTGGGGGACATAAATATTGTCAATCTGGTCTTAAATATAATGGACGTCATAGTTCCTGTTTATTGATTTTAAAACATGTACAGAATTTAAAATAAATAAAACATTATCAATAAATCAATCAATCACAGATTCTTTCTAACATACATATGACAATAATCTCCTGTGTGGCCATTAGATAACTTTGGTTTTAGAATCCAAACAGAAGCACATTTACAACATGTTACAACTGAAATGGGATATCATTTAAAGTGTCCCCTGTAAGAATTTCAACTGAGAAAATTCAAATCCATGTTTCCACAACCATATGCATGATCAAAATACAAATTCAAAATACAAATAGCCAATGGCACATCTAATCCACTGAAAGAATATATGTACAGCCCCCCCCCCTTTCGTTTGGGGGACATCATGTTTATATGCTGATATGATGTTTTGATTTAGCAATCAATCTAAAGGCAATTATTGTCATCATTATTACATGTACATGTATTTCATTTTAGTCGGCAGCTACAACAAATTTATTAAAATTATCAAAAAGCAATTATTGTGACATAAACATAGTTGATGAATTATTGTTTTAGCCTTTGAAGACAAAATGCAGTTATTACTAAACAAAATAAAATATTGTTTTTGGTTAAAAATCATTTAACAATTGAAACAAAAATGCTGGTGTAAAATATTATTGTAATATCAATACACATCTTCAATAACTTGAATTGATTGAATGGAGTCTTATGTCCCAGTCAAGAATAATTCACTTATATTGAGATGTCACCAACTATAGGTGAAGTGGCAGAAAAATTGAATATCATTTTCTTAAGTATACGCTTGTCTTTGTTTGTCTCTAAATGCTGTTTTTGTTCTTGATTTTAATAATTTTGAATAACTGGTACAAAATAGTTTCTACAGGTAGCCAAAATTGTCATTGGCTACTGATTTCTGAGAAATTCTTTCATAAAGTGACCTATTTTTGAAAAAATTGTGAAAAAATACTTTATAAAGGACTACATTTTCACAAATGTTGGAAATTTTGCTACTAAATTTTTTTTAACTTGTGAAAATCAAGAACAAGGAAAATATCTTCAACCACATGGCAATATTGTCTAAAAATTATCTGTTGCAGTTATGGTATTAATGTTGACTCTGTGTATGAAACAAATTACTTTCAAAGAATAGTTTTACAGGATAGTTTGGTAAAGTTTTGAGTTACACATGGATTTATATTGCTGCAATAGTCACACAACGTGCTGTACATTAACTAAAATGTTAATATCATATCAATGAGATACAAATATTTTATAAAACGATCATACATAACTCAACAGTTATTTTCAAAATGCCCAATGATGAAGTAAACACATGTATGTAATATTTTAAAAAATACTCATTTTTACAGGGTCAATAAATAATTATAAAATTGTTTTTGTGTTGAAAATTATTTTACATTTTCATATAATTGTAAACCTTTTGTACTGCAGTTTAAAAAGACACAGCATTTCTACCATAATCAATCATGCACATGATGCCATACTAATGAGAAACTTAAGTAAAGTTAGTGATTAAGTGACTGAGTTTTCTCAACAGAGATTGTTGTAAATAACCAGTAAGCCATGTTTCTATTTCTGAAATTGAGTTTGACTTCAACTTTCAGAGAAAATTCTGTCAAAAACTAACTATTTTAGCAAATTTGTGGGAAAAATGCTTTAAAAAGGAATTATATATTCACAAATTTAGGAAATTTGGCTACCAATAATTTTAAATAAGTGGAAACCTAGAGTAAGCATGGTAAATATTACAATGTGAACGTTTTGGTGAATGACATCATCACATACATTCATATGCTAAAAATAATCATACTTCCATTAGAATGATGAAAACATAATAATAATAATAATAATAATAATAATAATAATAATAATAATAATAATATAATAATAATGATAATAATAATAATAATAATGATAATAATAATAATTATAATAATAATAATAATGATAATAAAACTGACTGAAGAATGAGAAAATGAGATGAGAATTCAGTTTACATTCTAGTCAAGAAAACGTGACTGAAGAAATAACTGAACAGTGAATGAGTGAGATGTGATGAGAATTTAAAGTTTACACCCCAGTCAAGATATGTTAACTGATGAATACCAAGTTAATACAAGTATCTTGATTACAAAGCATATTATTTTTGTGGAGGAGTATGCTTTGGTATACAAAGTAAGTAAATACAATAATTATATATAATTAACAAGATAACATCAGATCTGTCTATATGAATAGTATAATCATTATACCATACACGAATAAAATACAGGAAAAAATATCCTCCATTACAACAATATAGCACTGAGTTAAATAAAATAGGTAACAAAAAAATGTGAAAACATCTCTCTTAAAATTTTAAAATATATAACACAAATAATAATATAACAATATAAATCTGTTTTTTGTTATAATGCAATATTAGCCTGGACTCCTGCAATAAATTGTGTCACAAAAAAATAAGCCATGTCTTTATCTGTGTACATCTGACCTTCACCTTGACTCGGAAGAGTTGTGGCCCCTTGTTAGTAGTTTGTTTTGTTGCAAATTCACATAAAATCAGTCAATATCACTGAATAACACATGCTTGTGAATTATCACCTGCTCTGCCTGCTGCTTTAGCAAAGCATATTGCCTGCATCCAATCATTCTGTAGATTTTCATTATCTGCATGAATATAAAAAGATCTACCGCCATCCTTGGCTTTTATTCTAAAAGCATATCTTTTCTTATCAATATCTGACTCAGAGATTTCTGCATTTGAAAGCTGGATTCTTTTTGTAGTTTTCTGAAATGCAAAAACAAATGTTTATTATAATGGGATGCCATTACTATGACCCCCCCCCCCCCCCCCCGAACAAAGCAAGATTTTTTGACCTGTTGGAGAAAGTTACCAGTACTGGCAATTTAGAAAAAACAAATTTATGTCCAGAAAGGGCCAATCTAAAGTTGGTGTAAGTTTGTCACATACATGTATAAATTCACTAGGACTTTTGGTGTATATGATTTTAACACCATAAAACCAAGAAAATTCTATTACAACAAGCAAATTTTCCATGTTTACATCTGTTACATAAATTACTAGTGTCATCAGCTATAGCTAGTGATAAAATATTTACCTTTGATATGCACCCAGGGCAATGTGGGGGGGGTGGGGGGGTGGGGGGAGTCTTTAGCACACCACACCTACTTTGACACAAGGCATAGATTTTCAAGGCCTCTTCCAAAGAACTACATGACTTTCATTTCCAAATGCTGAGAGGTTAACAAAAGGACAGTCCCTACCTATTTTCAAGTTATAGTTAGATTTCTATTATCATCCATATAACCTCCAACAATTTTAAAACTGAATGATATAGATTTCAAATCTTGCATGCATATACATCACTACAAAAGAGATAACCTGAGAAATAAAACTCTTATACAGACAATTTGGTGTCAGATGTTATATCATGTTTCTGTGATATATCATAAAGCAAAGTAAATCCAATGTTCTCTGATGGCTTTGCCCGTCAAAGGCAATGCCTAAAATCTTATTACCAGTACCTAAGTAGTCAAAGTGTCGGCCATACATTTATTATCGAAGTTTATTTATTTAAATAATAGAAACTGTAGCTTTTCCTATAGATACATGTAATGTGTGAACATAATTTTAAAACTAATAAAACTACAAAATAGCCATTACTCAACACAACAATCTGAATACGGGCGAGTTGAAAAAGTTGTGTCAAATTCATGTGAAGTTTCCTACAATATGTTACCATGTTGAAACTCAAATGAAACAGGATCTTTCAAGATATTGAGAGACTTCAGAATGAATAATTTCGAATGTATTCAGGATTTCTTAATATGTACAGAAAGATACATTAGGACTTCAAAAGGTTTGACATAGTACATAATTGTAACGTAAATGCTAGTTAGTAGTTACAATGAAATAAGTTATAAAATTCCCTTCCCCCGCCGCTGGGAATCGAACCCGTGTCACACATTTGTAAAGTAGGCGCTCTACCGTTTCGCCTAAAAAGTACTCCATAGGCAGGGCTTGACAATAACATTTGTCCAGTTGTCTGGTATTAGTCTGTTTTGGCGACAGACAAGTGAAAGTGTGGTTGGCCCATAAAAAAAAAAAAAACAAACTGGGGTAGATGAAAAATTAGAAAAGATGTTGACAACAGAAATAATTGGGATTTATCAAATATGAGTGGTGGGACCATGTACTGCAACCTCTGCAGAAAATACACAAAAATTGCTTTACATTTGTTAAAAAAAATCAGACACGATAATTTTACATTTGGAGAAGTTAAATTTATTTTAACTTGTCCAAATGGACAAACATGATATAAAGTTAACGAACACTGTCCATAGGTGAGACAGTAGTAATGTCTCTTAACCTGTACATAGTACATACTATACCATGTAGCTATATTGATACATTTACACCCCTCCCCTTTAGTCTTTGCCCCTTGAAGACATATCCTATGACATACATAGTAACATATATTATTAAATTATATTTATTAATTTTATTGGGATCATTCCTGTGGTTGCACTGTGGTGACTGCCCATATTCAAAGGCAGGGCCCCACGTTGGACGCCAATTGTAACGTAAATGCTAGTTACAATGAAATTAGTTATAAAAGTCCCTTCCTCCGATGTCAGCAATCAAACCTAAGTCGCCTGTTTGTAAAGCGAGCATTCTACCATTTCACCTAAAGGTACTCCATAGGTGAGACAGTTGTAACGTCTCTTAGCCTGTACATAGTACATACTATACTGTGTAGCTATATCGCTACATAATCTGCATTAGGCCTGTGATAAAATCAGAATAAATTACTACATTCTGCTGTGCTATCTTAATGTTAACAATGCCAGTCATATTATCTTTCTACCTATTATATAAAATCACAATTGGGTACAAAAAGGCAACAGGATAATTTGCTATTTTTGCTTAGTGACATACAAGTATAAAACTACATTTGTATAGCAGTTTGTCTTTTTCAAATCCGTGAGGATAATTTCGAGTTATAGCATACAAATATATAAACAAGCAAATTTTGTGTATCTATTATGACAAACTACAATCATGACAACATAAACAATATCCAAAAATAACCTCGGGTGTGTCGCCATAAAATAAATCTGTATTTTGTAACAGAAACCATTGCTTCTTCCACTTTCTCGACATTTTTGACCGCTTCATTAGCCAACCTTTAAACTCATTATGCGGTAAATCTTCGTCATTATGACTACTTGCTGTGTTTGATCGGTTTGTTAAGCTGTTCGTTCGGCTGCCAGAAGATTCAGATGAAGCCATTTTGTTTGTGTGTAATTTTTTCCTTGACGGAAATTGGTCTATGTTTGTTGCAAATGTAGGTCAATTTATTTTATCCCATTATCAGTTCACAATAAACATGTACCTTTATAATATTATATATAATCGTGCCATTAATTATATATAACAATTATATAAGGGCAATTAACAAATTTCATTTTCCTCGTTTTTACGACATTATGATGAAACGGTGTCGTGTTAAATTTTATACCATGAATTTGTTTTTCAAATTACCATAGTTTACACAATCAAACAATTTTGAAAAAACTAAAACTTTTCCTTCATCCAAACATTTCGAAAATATCAAAAAATTGTATTTTCATAAAAACTTGGGATTCGTGTTAATCATTTTCCGGAACTTATATTACAGGTGATGATTTCCCCTGTTCCCTACCCCGGAAGCCATCATCGTAGTATTGAGGTGACATTCTTCACAGACACATCTGATGTGGGGTGAAATTCAGCACATGGAAAATGGAAGACAACAAAAAGAGTTTGTCTTTTCAAATGCAGATAGGATTAACTAGAGATCAGATCAACGTAGACGGAGAATTAACTTTGGTCAGTCTTAAAGAAATCGCTTGTGCTTTTGTCGACAGAAAGGTAAGCTCATAAACGGAAGATGTTATAAGACATACGTTAGACACACCCAAACATTTTGCATTTATTGGAAATTGTTGACAAGACCTTTAAATATTTAATGATAAGTTGAGACAGATTTATTTCTGTTTTCAATTAAAAGGGGAATTATCATGCAAAAGTTTAAAAATAATTAATAACAGACTGGCATTAATTTAAAATAAATGAAAACAATATCTGTGAAATAATGTAAACATAATATTTATATATTATCTAGGCCCATTTAAATAAATAAATAAATTTGGATTGAAGTTTCATATTAAAAATTGTCAAGATTAAATTTCTAATGCTTGGTTTGAAGGTTCAATTTGTATGTTTCATCAACCACCTGTTGCACATTTATATTTACTGAAAATTGGATAAATTGCTGAAACTGGGTCATATTATTATCTAGAGTTTGTTATGATTTGAAATCATTGATTTAACTATGCTGTCACAAGATTCTGTGTAGTTATCCATTAAATAATTGATTTCATAAATAGTTTTAAATGAATGACACAAAAACTGTGCATTAAGATAGTTCACTGATCAAACTATAATTTTTAAGTCAACCGAAAAGTGATATTATATAAATCCACTAAAAAATTATGAAAGGAATTAATGGATGTAGTCTTTATAAAACATTTAAATGCTGCCCATCTTTTCCCCAATGCTTCGTATACAAATGAAATGAAAATGTATGTAAACTGTAGATACATATGGATTAACATCTACTTTACATGCTGTACACATGGAGACTACCTTACTGCTAATAAGTTATTATTAGTGTTCACACATTTAATTCCTTTTAATGGGGTTCACCACTGAACCAAGTGATACGCTCTAATGTTTGTGCGGGACACTTTTTTTCCAAACGGATATCATATGTAAACGAATAAGATGACATTTTCCCGTAAATACAATGTTATTCAATGAAATTACGACGTTGAGGTTTTTCGAAAACGTTCCACACAATTGTTAAGAGGTATTGCTGCAAACCCAATTTCAATAAATTATATAATTATTATAATAAAATAAATCATTTTAAACTGAAAAAGATTACTGTTCATTCTCGCATTTGAGAATACAGGGAAGAAGATGAAGCTTAACTGTTTTCAGTTAGGGGCACAGCTCAATTTATAAACTGGATTTTAGGAGTCATATGCTACTGGGCCTCTGCTTATCTTAATCCCTAAGACACCGCTTTCTTGTTTAGTGCTATGTATTAAAAGGTCAGAGTATTAAATGGCTCAACCAGTGTCAGTACATTTATAATGTGACTGAGGAAGTGGTGTGCTTGTTTGTGGCATATATAGACTCTATGAGCTAGCATCTTTAAGTCATTAAGTATGTACTTCATGTAGTACAATGCAGACCATACATGTTTATATAGATGTTACTTGTGAAATTGTGAAATCAACATTGAAAGACTGAAAGTTGATATTATCTGATCTGATCATGTAAATATTGTCTTTGATTTAATGTAAAAATATTATGGACATTGACCTATCTGCTTTCCCTTTCATATAGAATGAATCACCCAATACATGAGGATTGATTCCATGTACAGATACATGTTTGAAATCCATGTTCTCCATGATGCAGACAAAAAAGGACACTTACTTGTCTTACCTAAATAATTGCACTGGTTCATGATAAATATTCAAATTAAAGTTCAAGCTGACAGGTCAGAGCTGTTTGACAATAGATAGTCAGACTCATTTAAAGATGTAAATTCAGAATATTTCACACTACATACCGCAGTATGTACCATACATGTTTTGTGTTACCAAACATTTATTTGTGTTTGAGGTCAACTAATTTAATCTGCTAGTGTTTTACTGTTGTTTTGAGAATTTTTGCTGTCAAATTGGGAAATTTTATTCATTTTCCTCTAGGGAAACTACCTATATTTGACTAACAAGATTACTGATGATTTTGTTTTTATAGAAGTTATTCCTTGTCATTCAGATTACAGTAGCCTTGGAAGGTTGACACAGCCACTGATAGTAGAATGTTTTGTTATTGCATCAAGAACCTGTGTACTAGCACTTGAAAGGTCACCATTCATGAAAATCTAGCACATAGTATTACAGCAGAGCAGTTTATTATTGTTGCACATATAAATGCACCTAATGCACTTGTATACAGATTAGATTAATCCTTGAGTGATTAGTCATCTCCATCTTTCCAATAACATCTTATAAAAAACAATACCTTGTGTCATGTTTGTGGTGGTATGAATGGAACTCCCACTACTCACTGTCCCAAATATATTACAAAAGTATTCTTGAACTTAAATGCTGTATTTTTCTTAGTATGAATATTGATACTGATTGAGGAATGAAACAACAATTTTATTCACTTACATGTACTTTTCTTACTACAAGAGATAAATAGATTTGTCTCGATGTGAATAGCTGAAAGATGCTGATGTGATGTTAAACAATATGTAATTAATCAACAAATCGGTCAACCAACTACATGTAGGCAACCAATTTGTAAACCAACCAGTCAACCAAATCTCAAACCTTTTGAAGTACATGTGACTTCATTTTTACTCAAATTTCTATCATCTCTTTCTTATTAACCATTTAATTTATGATTTTCTTTATTTACTCAAGATGTGTAATTTTAGAACTTTCTCTTTTAATCAAAAACATCTCATTTTTCACACTTCTGATTATACATTTGGGTACTTCTGGTTTTTGAGCATGGCTAGTGATTTCCTAGTATTATACCCCTAACCTAGTTTCAATTGTCAATTGGCAGTATTCAAGCCTGTGACTTTTTCATTTATATGGTTGTTTGCTTATGCAAGGACAATAATTAATGGACGACATGGGTCATTTTGAGATAAAAATCATAGTATTAATTTAGGACAAGAATGTGCCAAGCCCCAGACAGTAGTTTAAAATTAATTTGATCAAAACACAATTTGTTAGTACTTCAAATTCATCGGACTGAAAGATTTTAGGTCAAGTTGACTGAAAAATATTTACCCGTAGGTTGAGTTTTCATTGAGTTTACATTGAGGGAACCTAAAATTGTCAACTGATGTTATTGGTGATTGACAGCAATGGTGAAGGTAACCAAACTTAATTTGTTTGAATGAAGAGTAAATCATTACATTATTAAAAAAGTTGAAATTATCCGAAAATCAAGATACAAGTTATCAGAATCAATTGTAGTACATGTATGTGAGTATGTGAAATTTTACCCATATGATGTGAAAGGCCTTTGACATGAAATCTAGTGGCTATTGAATACATGAGAACCGGTCAATCCAGTGTTAGTGTGTGACCCTGTTAGTTGTATATTAATTATACCAATAGAATAAGATGGGAAAACATCAGAAATACTTCAATTTGTACCCTAACCTTTCATTAAAGAGTCTAGAAATGACAGAATCAAGCTTTTATCAAAGTTTGTGAACATTTCTGTGAAAAATAATTTATCAAAACATTTTACTTTGAGATTAATACTAATAGGTGATAAGATTGCCTAGATCAACGGATGAATGTTTGTGTTTGGCCTTGTATATTGTCACAGTTATATTGTCACATGCTATGTGTAGAATTATCAGTTGGGAGCTGCTGATCATCAGGAATGATAATGTTGGTTTTATATGCTTTATTGAGTATTCACCTTGCCTCAGGCTCTTAGCTAGCTAGTTTGGCTTTGTTATAATGATATATATACAGCAGCATGATTTTTATCTGTTGATCACTGCTAGGGATTATAACACAGAATTATATGTATCATAGCTGATAAGAAATACTGTATTATATCAAACTTATTGATATATTTTAATTATATACATGTATATTTATATATGAAATACTGTATTATGCCTACATCAAAATGATTTGATTTTATATTTATTTGTGTTAGTTAGGATATGAGCAGTTGTACTGTTGTAGAGACAATCTTTATAAATATATTTATCTGCCTCTCTCTTTGTTACTGATTTTCTATGTCAGCTTCATGTAATTGCCGAAAAGAGGTCATCTCTGTTTCTGCTGAAAAAGAAGTCTGTAGACTGTTTCTATGTGATTGTCAACCTCATGACGGTGCTGGAAAGGAGTCTGTAATCCAGTTGTTCTGTCCCAGTCTCATGCTGTTCCAAATGGGTCTATAGATTTATTTTATCCAAGTCAGTATTTGCTGTTCCAAATAAGTCTATAGAGTTATGCTTTGCCATTGACCCAATGTCATTTTACTGGTATTTGTTTTATGCCTGATGCAGTCTTGGTGGACAAGTGGTCTGAAGAGCACACTTATTAATCACAGCACATGGTTTTGAATCCCATCTGGGCAGATCCTATAGTTTGAGGAGGTTTGTCAGTTTGTTTGCTAAAGATCATTGAGTTTCTCTAGATATTCCAGTTTCCTTCGCCATCCCAGAACTGATTGCCTAAATAAAAGTTTAAGAATTTTGACTAGGCACAATGTACTCACTCTACTCTATTCTAGCCTCTTTGTGAAAACTCGGCCCTTTTTACAAAAACATCACAAATTTGCGAAAATGGATTACTTTTTGATGGAATTTCTCAAAAAATTGTAGTCAGTGGTAATTTTGGTTACCAGGAATGGAGATATAGCTTTTGTGTGATTATACAATAATCACTCAGGAAATTAAAGAAACTTAAGAACCTTTCTAGTCAGTGCATATAAACTTTTTATAACATCTGATATGTCATAATGATGTTATTTATTTACATATTATCATATATTTATATTGTGTAAATGTTCCTCCTTGATAGTGTAAACATTTTCAGTGTCACTTTCCTTGTTTCATAAAAATCTTAGGATTAAAAATTTTCCTTTTTATATCCATTCACACGTTGAAAACTGAAAAGTCATTTACCCGGTAATTATCGATATGTCCTTCAAACAACATGGGTGGATGGAAGGGAGGGGGATATAGCCTGTTTCTTCTACCAACATTCTTATTTTAGAATTGACCATTCACTTTTTTAAAAGAAAGTAAAAATTAGCTCTCTCTGGTCGTAAATTTTAATTTTTATTCACAAAACATTGTACTAAGTATCCAGAAATTTAAAACTGTCAGTAGCAAAATTTAGAGAATTTGTGAAAATAAAGTGCTTTTTAAAAAAAAAATTTGCTAAAATAGGTCTGTTTTTGAAATAATTTCTCAAAAAATTAGCAACCTATGACGATTTTGGCTACCAGGAATGGAAACATAGACAATACATAATGTCAAAATGTAAAAAAAAAAAAAAAAAAAAAAAAAAAAAAAAAAAAAACAACAACAACATGCAATGCTAATCAGCAGTTATCAGCAATAAGGTTTGTGTTTAATTTCAACCAGGTGAGCATTTCAAGCCTATTGGGCTTCTTAATATATTGTTAAAAAGAAATATAGTGAATGACTTGGTCTAGACTGAGACCTTTTCATAGTCAGATATTTTTTAGCTTCCCAGTATATGGCTTAATTTTTGCCCAGCATCCAAACTTAAATAAATGCTTCTACTAGCTCTTGTTTCTATAATTCAATCAATTTTTTTTTTTAGTATTTTTGAAAAAAATAATGTCACAGCTCAATAAGCATCATATATTGACCAAACATTGATTGATAAAACCTAAGTCGTTGAGATGTGATATCTGTTTCAATTCCTGGTAGCCAAAATTACCATTTGCTTTGACCACTTATTTCTGAAAAATTCTTTCAAATAGTAATCTAATATAGTTTGTTTGTTAAAAAACTTTTAAAAGGACTTTATTTTGGCAAATTATGAAAATTTGTCCACTAATAATTTTAAATTTGTGAACACCAACTGTAGTGATAGAATGATATATTAACAAGTAGTGGACTTCATTTGTCAGGCTGGTTTTTCTTGTTAGCCCTAATTAGAAGACTTTTCCGTAGAGTTTGATTTAGAGGTTGAGTATAATAATGACTAGTGTTATAACCATGTTTCTTGGATACCACATTAGTATAATGGATTGTGTATTACTGGATTGTTGTTAAGCACTTAATGAAAGACAATTTATTTTCTTTGATTGTCACAGTAATTACAATGGCTGTATTGTGGACAGTACTGTGTAATTAAAATTCCTTCAACAGTATATATATTTAGACAAGGAAATACTGGTTATGTAGTCATGTGTATATTCACACAAACACACACATAATATGGGGGCACACACACACACACACACACACACACACACACACACACACACACACACACACACACACACACACACATATATATATACATATATATATATATATATATATATATATATATATATATATATATATATATATATATATAGAGAGAGAGAGAGAGAGGGGGGGAGGGCAAAGTTTGGTTTTCATTAGATTAGGCTTACATTTACATGTAATCAGTTTCCACATTTTTTTACCGAAGAATATAGCACTATTGGTATTTTTGAAGTTAAGCATTATTCAGGGTTTGGTTCATAGACCATAGGTGGACATGCACTTTAGAGTACTTTAGAGTACTGGTAACATCAAGATGTTATACATGTACCACTATACACATAATATGTTATGATGTTTTCATTATAAATAATGAATCAGGATATATTTTAATTTGTCATCTGTTTAAAGATAGATTTCATTATATTGTTAACCTGACAATTATGTTATTGTATGACTTTTATATGTACCCCCACCCATTACATTTTTAAAAAATCACAGAAATGTTCATAATGGCTTTATTTGGTTATTTTTAGGGGGTTTTAAGCCAAAATTTTAACAAAAATTAATGATGGGTACATATGGAAGTCATTCCATTATAATGTTTCAAATATTATCAGCTGACTCTATATGGAAAGGTTTAAGACTATAGTTATCCCAAAAATAGCAGATCAGGAGATCGAAAATTTCGCAATGTGTGCTAAATTAGACCAAAATCATGATACTACATATAATATATACACCAACACAATACTGGAGATTAGTACCTATATGATATCTGGATTCAGGGTATTTTTTTATTATATCATCGATTTAAAAATAGAATCAGGTATATCATAAGTCATGATAATAATAATATTTAAAAAAAAAAGTATGGACAAAATTAGATAAAATCATGATTAGTGGGAGTCACAAAGTACCTGTTGAGTATATATACAACCGCCCACTCATTTCATGCTGACTTTAACTTAAATGTCATGCTTTAATTATGTTGACCTTTGACCTTACATCTGGATATATACATATCAAGGGAGATCATGATGTTTTTGGATGAGATTGAACTTTAAAAAGTGTAATTTAATTGTCTTTAATTGTAGGTACCGGTATACCAAGTGAACTCTTGTCTTTGTCTTTGTTTAGTAAACAGAAATACAAAACAGGACTTGCATGTATAATCATGATAAACACATACACACATACCGGTACACACACACACACACACAAACATGAACACATGAAACAGGACTTGTACTCATCATACACACTTAGATAAATCAAACATACACACAAACATCAATAGTATACACACTGAATAGAAATATATTTTTAATCACAATTTGCCATACATTTGTATATATGTACCATAAAATGAAATTGAACTTTTAAACAATGTATTTACAAAGTTACATACATGTACAAATGCCATAGTAAAAATGGGCATGTTCTTAAAGAAAGAAAGAAACCCCATATAGTCAATCAATGTAACAGACAAGATAAATAACTCCAATAGTTCAACTCTCATCCCACAACAATTGACAATAACAATAAACCACAGCTGTTAGGCAGTGTATGTCCCTTAATTTTGAGTTGGAAATCTGAGACAAAAATAACCAAATATATCCCCATATCCCCGCAAATGAATTTTAGGGTTGTGACGCTACGCCTCATCTTGTCACAGGGGTATGTAGGAATCACCCTGTTCGTCTGTCTAGCTTTTTTTTTTTTTTTGGGGGGGGGGGGGGTATTTGTCTTTCAAAAGACTACTCCAAATTTTTATGGTTTAATACTCAAGTATGTAGTTTCACTTTGTAAAAAAACTGTTGAAATGTGATACACTTGTTGTGTTTTGTTATTTTATAAGTACATGTATATTTATTTGAAACAATTCCTCAGTTTAATTTTTTTTAATCCTTGTTGTGATGTAATTGATATTAATCAGTGTTTTCTTGGAAGATATGACCTTCGGCAAGTTAGAAGGTTTTTTGATATTTAATATCTTCATGTGCAAAATGTGTGATTTCATGTTTCTGAACAATGACAGTCTTAGTAACACATATCAACTTATAAATATTGTCATATGAAAACAAGGCTAGTTATCGGTGGTCAGTGATCTAAAGAGTGCCTCTCACTGATCACAGTGCCTCTCACTGATCACAGTGCCTCTCACAGATCACAGTGCCTCTCACTGATCACAGTGCCTCTCACTGATCACAGTGCCTCTCACTGATCACAGTGCCTCTCACTGATCACAGTGCCTCTCACTGATCACAGTGCCTCTCACAGATCACAGTGCCTCTCACTGATCACAGTGCCTCTCACTGATCACAGTGCCTCTCACAGATCACAGTGCCTCTCACTGATCACAGTGCCTCTCACAGATCACAGTGCCTCTCACAGATCACAGTGCCTCTCACTGATCACAGTGCCTCTCACTGATCACAGTGCCTCTCACAGATCACAGTGCCTCTCACTGATCACAGTGCCTCTCACTGACCACAGTGCCTCTCACTGATCACAGTGCCTCTCACAGATCACAGTGCCTCTCACTGATCACAGTGCCTCTCACTGATCACAGTGCCTCTCACAGATCACAGTGCCTCTCACAGATCACAGTGCCTCGCACTGCCTAGGTTTGAATCCTTCTGGGGCAGATCCTTTAAATGTTAGAAAGTTTGCCTGTTTGCTTTCTTAAGGTCTGTATTTTTCTCTGGGAACTCCAGTTTCCTCCATCATCCTGGCAATGACAGCCTTGATATAAGCGAAAGAATCTTGACCAGATGGTTAAACACCATTACAACACCTGTGAAAACATGAACATCAAATTGGTGTTATTATTTACAAACATCAGAGTCTTGGAACTCCAGTTTCTTTCATCATCCTGGCAGTGACAGCCTTGATATAAAGCGAAATAAATCTAAACACTATTAACCTGTCATATTATAACACCTGTGAAAATCAAAATGATGTTATTATTTACAAACATGGTAACTCTGGTTTCCTCCATCATCCTGGCAATAAGAGAATCTTGACCAAGTGGTAAAACACCAATATTAATCTGTCATATTATAAAACCTGTGAAAATCAAATAAATGTTATTATTTACAAACATAAGATGAGAAAAGATACATCAAAATGAAAACTGAACAATGAAAATGAGACATGATGATAATCTGTATTTAATATCTGGTTGCTATGGCGACTAAGGGAATAAAATATCAAAAATTGAGTACCTTAGAAAATAATCTACATTTTAATACATGTACATTTATACAAATCTTTCTTTGCTAAACTAGACACTAGACATTTCAAATCAAGTTCCCCTGATATTGTTAAACCCTTCAACACCTAACCCACAAACCCGCAAAAATACTCCATAGTAAGAAATATGATACATACATACAATGTACATGTATATTAAAACTTCGTTCCTCCTGGAGTCTACCCACCCACCCCTCACCCCCTCAAAACATTACTCCATAGAAAAAATGTGATGAATTTGACATGAAATCTTGCTTTAAAAATAGAGTAAGTTCAGTGGTCCTCTTTATTTCAAGGTCAGAAATATTATAAACCATACCTTGTTGTATATCCTAAGGGATTCAATAAGCTCACCTTTATCTTTTGTCCAAAATCAAACAAAAATCTGTGTGTTGTTTTAGTTGTTTTATTATTGTCAAGTTTTACCCTTAGGAACTTTGACCGGTACAGAAGTTGGAGAAAGTCACTTAACCACCATTTAATCTGTGTATTTATAAATGTATACACAGTAAAACCTGTCTATAAGATCACTTGGAAGCTAGGTTTCTGCAATTCTGAAATAATTAGTAGCCAAATTTCTGAAAATTGTGAAAATATAGTCCATTTTAAAGTATATTTTTCACAATTTTGCTAAAATGATGTTGTTTTTGAAAAAATTCACCGGTAGCCAATGGCAACTTTAGCTACCAGGAAAGGGAACATAGCAATGACACTGCATATGTACTATACAGTAAAAGCTGCTTTAGTTGATACCTCTATGTGAAGACTGCTTACAGATCAGTGCCTCCTTCTGCCTAAGTTCAAATCTCACTTGAGCAGATCCTAGCTGGAGAGTTTGTTAATTTGCTTGTCTTTGGCTGGTGGTTTTTTTCTGTCACCCCAGATTCTTCTATCATTCCTAAACAAACCACCTCAATATAAATTAAAGAATCTTAACTGGGGCATAAAACATAATTTTCCCATTTAACTCTAAATGAAGACCACCTGTGTCCAGTGCCCATGAAGACTTCTGTTTTAAAGTCCCTTTTATCATTTTCAAACCGAAAGACTCGATATACAAAAGCAACCTGTCTATAAAGTCCCTCTGAAAAACAGAAAAAATTTAAGTCCCATTGATATCTTTAAAAAACAGATTTTATTGTTTATTCCAAATCCCAGTTTCTGATTAAACAGACCAAAAAGATTCTAACATGAAAAGCAAAAATGTCACCTTTCTTAAAACTCTTAAAAATATCACATTTTAAGAAAACCATTAATGATGAAAATCTACAAAGAAGGCCTTATACTATCAGCCATATTTATTGTTCTGGAAGATGCTTTTGTAGAGCAGGAAATTAATCATTTTAATTAGCCTGCATTAATAGTCTATATAGAGACCAGTCTTATAACTGGAACATATTCAATCCATATACATGTACATGTATACTGTACATACAAAATGTCAACAACTCAAAACAACTGAAAAATGTAATTAAATTGTACTTTTAATCAGATATGTAGTAGTAGCTGACAAAGCTACTGACCGAGAGGTCCAGAAATGCTTATAAAACAGAAATGCTGATACTGACTGAAAGGTCCAGAAATGCTGATACTGAGAGGTCCAGAAATGCTTATAAAGCAGAAATGCTGATACTGACCAATAAGTCCAAAATGCTGATACTGACTGGAAATCTAGAAATGCAGATTCTGACTGAGAGGTCCAGAGTTGCTTATAAAGCAGAAATGCTGATACTGACCAATAAGTCCAAAATGCTGATACTGACTGGAAATCTAGAAATGCAGATTCTGACTGAGAGGTCCAGAGTTGCTTATAAAGCAGAAATGCTGATACTGACCAATTAGTCCAAAATGCTGATACTGACTGGAAATCTAGAAATGCAGATTCTGACTGAAAGGTCCAGAGTTGCTTGTAAAGCAGAAATGCTGATACTGACTGAAAGGTCCAGAATTGCTGATACTGACTGAGATGTCCAGAAATGCTTATAAAGCAGAAATGCTGATACTGACCAAGAAGTCCAGAAATGCTGATACTAACTGAAAGGTCTAGAAATGCTGATACTCACTGAGAGGTCAAGAAATGCTGATATTGACTGAAAGGTCCAGAATTGTTGAAACTGACTGAGAGGTCCAGAAATGTTGGTACTCACTGAGAGATCCAGAAACGCTGATACTGACTGAGAGGTCCAGAAATGCTGATACTGACTGAGAGGTCCAGGAATGCTGATTCTGACTGAGAGGTCCAGAAACGCTGATACTGACTGAGAGGTCCAGAAATGTTGGTACTCACTGAGAGATCCAGAAACGCTGATACTGACTGAGAGGTCCAGAAATGCTGATACTGACTGAGAGGTCCAGGAATGCTGATTCTGATCAAGAAATGGTGAAATGCTGATACTAACTTAGAGGTCCAGAGTTGCTGATACTGACTTAGAGGTCCAGAGTTGCTTATACTGACTGAGAGGTCCAGAGTTGCTGATACTGGCTGAGAGGTCCAGAGTTGTTGATACTGACTGAGATGTCCAGAGTTGCTGATACTGACTGTGAGGTCTAGAGTTGCTGATACTGACTGAGAGGTCAAGAAGTGTTGATACTAATAGGTCCAGATTCCAGAAATGCTGATACTGACTGAGGGGTCCAGAAATGCTGATACTGACTGAGAGGTCCAGAATTGCTGATACTGACCAAGAAGTCCAGAAATGCTGATACTAACTGAAAGGTCCAGAATTGCTGATATTGACTGAGAGGTCCAGAGTTGCTGATACTGACTGAGATACTTACTGAGAGATGCAGAAATGCTGATACTGACTTAGAGGTGCAGAAATGCTGATACTGACTGAGATACTTACTGAGAGGTGCAGAAATGCTGATACTGACCAAGAAGTCCAGAAATGCTGATACTGACTGAGAGGACCAGGAGTGTTGATACTAAGAGGTCCAGAAATGCTGATACTGACCAATAGGTCCAGAAATGCTGATGCTGACTGATAGGTCCAGAAGTGCTGATACTGACCAATTGGTCCAAAAATGCTGATACTGACCAATAGGTCCAGAAATGCTGATACTGAGACAGGTCCAGAAATGCTGATACTGAGACGGGCCCAGAAATGCTGATACTGAGACGGGTCCAGAGATGCTGATACTGAGTAAGAGGTCCAGAAATGCTTATACTGAGACAGATCCAGAAATGCTGATACTGAGACAGGTCCAGAAATGCTGATACTGACTGATAGGTTCAGAGATGCTGATACATTAACACTTTGTCTTTGTTACAGTGCCCATTGTTGTTGTGAACAACAATCCCTCATCCTAACATACTGTCATACAGCTGGCAAGGTGATGGCAGTGTGTGCCAAACTTCGTCGGACCGTCGGACAAGTCCGATAAAATTACCGCTGGTCCGATAAAAAATCAGATTTTTCCGGACCATATGTCCGGTAACCAGTTCGGAAAATAGAAAGCGCCAAAAATCCGGATTTATAGTTCCGATCCAATTCGAATTCTATTATTGCTATCCGACTTCCGTTATTACAAAATTGTTTAACCTGAAATACGTTCCTGGAGCTATTCCAGGGAAACTAATAAAACGGAAAGCTACGGGATGCGCAAAATATGAAGAAAAACGTGAAAGAAAATTTAGGGAGCATTGGATGGAGGGGCAACCATGGTTGCAATTTGACGAGAAGAAATGCGTAATGAAATGCACACACTGCTTTGAATTTTACGGGTCGGGAGGCGCAGCACACAATAAAAATTTAAAAGGCCAGAATACATTTATTTGTACTTCCATAAATAAATGTATTCTGACCTTTCAAATTATTATTTTGTGCTATGCTTCCCGACCCAACCCGACGCATTTCTCCTTGTCAAATTGCAACCATGGTCGCCCCTCCATCCAATGTTTCTTAAATTTTCTTTCAAGTTTTCTTTATAACTTGTGCCTCCTGTAGCTTTCCGTTTTAAAGGAGAAAATAAGTAAATATTTACAAAACCGAATAATTGTTTTCTTTTTATTGAAGAATATTTGGTCCAGTAAAAAATTTTACGGTCTGGTAAAGTTTCTAGGTTTACCAGACCGAATGTCCATTAATCATTTTGAAAGTTTGGCACACACTGATCTGATGGTGATACAATGAACACTATCCTATAGTCCGATCACTTATTTGGTGATGAATACCGATGTGGCCTTAAAAAGATCGTGGATTACTTACCTCAAATTTTATTAATGCTATATGTAGATCTGTTATTTTTATAACATGTGTTTAAATAGTTTGATCAAATTCCTTATATAAAGTCTAAAAATCAAATAAAACCAGTTTTTATCCGACGCGCATCTGAATTCAGATAATGCGTATCGCGTAGTAAAATGCATTATCGCCAATAACTTTATCTTTTGAGATAAAAATCGTGGCTTAGTTAGATGAGCTTGAAGGTTTTGCAGTTTCAAAACATTAAATTAAAAAATTGCGTCGTTCTAGGTCAAACATGTGTAATAAATGAATATCATTCATTATTTTGATGTTTGTGCTGTTTTACCTGTTGTCCATTCATAAAAAGTGCAATGGGTTAGCCCGTGACGTATACTGGTTAGAAATAGAAACACCTGTATAAACCCGTATGGCGTGAATAGGTATTAGCCAATCAGAACCCAATTATGAATAACGTATATGAATGAAACTGTCGAATATGCCATATCAACATATGAGAGGGACAACAGCTACCTTTCAATTAATTGCTAAATTTTGACTCCCGAAAACTAAAAAATTACAGTGACTATTAATAATTTAAGCATGAAGATAGAAACATAGTATTTTTAAATACTTATCTTTAAAACAAGACTGCAAACGAACAAGTATTAATTTCTCAACAAACTTTTATCGAAAAAGTTTATTTAAATTTATTCATATAAATTAAAAGCAAAAAATTGAAAAAGCTGAGAATATTAGCAAAAAATATTCAAAATATGAAAAAATATGTTCTAATAACACGTGTGAAATTTCAAGTCTATTGAAGTTATATCAAGTAAGATATCTAAGTTTGAATCACACCACCCATTCAAAACATGTTTTTTCATCACTGAAAATGTGATCGGACTATAACAGTGTTATAACAGTGTTAATTGTACAGCACTAGACCCCAATGTGAAGCTAATTACATATTATGCAAGTGTTTACGTACAGGACAAGCCAGTGGTTGAATATACCAAGTGGTATATTTTCACAAATTTTAGAAAATTTTCTACTTAAAATTTCACAATTGTGGAAACATAGCATTTCACTTATCATTATAGTATTTGTTACCTTTTAAATGGCTTATTTCCAGAAGTTCTTCATCAATTTCCATTTTCCATGGCAATTTAATACTTGATATTAGTCTGATGTAATATAATATGTAACAAGATAAAAACAATACATCGGGCTCACTACAAGTAATGACAATGTTCAGAGGTCAAGTTACCAGTTAGTCTGCTCATATACATATAGATAACAGAATCAAAATTAAAAGTTTCCTTGGAAATACAGAATGTATCAGTTATTTCAATATATCATATTACAGTATAAAACTCTAAAGGATTAAAACTAAGCTTCCTTTTTAATGTGTGTGTGTGTGTGTGTGTGTGTGTGTGTGTGGAGGGAAATTGGGACAGATTGGTTGTTAGTGGTAATTAATTAAGGCACTGGCCTTTAAACCAAAAGTAGTGAGGGTGGTGTGTTTCACTACACAAATGAATGCGGTCTTGTGTCATGTTAGGTGTGGCATGATAAAGAACACTGCTGTATAATGCAATCACAGTTGAAAGGCCAGCTTCCAATATGGCTGATTTTTAATCGCTTTAGTCACGTGACTTTCAGTTCAAATTTTGGTACGCGATCGGAAATGGTAGTAGGTCTCGAAATTTAAGTATACTATTAACTGGGATCGTTATTACTTGAAATGACCAAATATTTTTAACAACAGATATTTTTCCCTTTAATTTATCTAAAAAAGAATCAAATATATACAGAAAATTACGAGAAATACGTCTTGAAAGTGGGGGTTACTTCACAGCTGTCGGCCGACATTCGTGCTTCAGACACAATTTATTCAAATATTGGGACAAATGATGGGTTCTAATAATTAAATTCTGAAAATATATTCATTTCTGAACACAATCATATGAAAGACATGTCCGAAATCGGTGTGGGATGCGATTCTGTCAGTTGAGAAAACGGCAGGTGAGGCTCCTTTTGCGGGGTTTGGCTCACGTCTGTCGGCCGACATTCGTGCTTCAGACACAAATTATTAAATATTAGGACAAATGACGGGTTCTAATAATTCAATTCTGAAAATATATTCATTTCTGAACACATTCATATGAAAGACCTGTCCGAAATCGATGTGGGATGCGATTCTGTCAGTTAAGAAATCAGCAGGTGTTGCCTTTGTTTTGTTTTGGTTTTCGTATGATGATTATCTCCCTTGTTTACACTGTCTCTTGCATGTATTCGAATAAAACTGAAGTGATTTTACTGTTTTATTGATTGATATTCATTTTAATGTAGGGAAATTTAAAAAAAAAAAAAAAAAACAAAACAAAAAAAAAAACTATCAACGTAAATTAGTAACATGCAAAAATGTTCTTAAAAATTCCTGTAGATCATCTGTTTTATTAGGGTGCAATTTCAACTGTTTCAATTGTTTTGCAATATCTAATGGCAATTAAAATCTATGTAAAAAATTGGCTTCATTAAACATTTAAATTTTAATCAAATAAAATTATTTTCCATGGGAAATATTTCTCCAAATTTGATACACAGGAAAGTTATATAATTTTTTTTTCAGTGGTGTCATGTGCTGATTTTGAATTTTTATTAAAATAATGAATTCAAAATCAGCACATGACAACAAGCTGCCATGTGCTGATTTCGAATGCTGTATTTAAATAAAAATTCAAAATCAACACATGACAGTGGAAAAGGAAGAAATATTGTTTCCACATCCTAAGTTAATAATTGGAAATTAAAATCTCTTTCAAGGTGGTCAGGTCAGTTTTACTGGGTGTAACAGTTTAATCTGTAGTCTCTGTAGTTTAATTTTTTCACAGATCAAGTGCTGCTGATATACTTTTTTGCAGCTAAGGAGTAGAGTAAAAGTCAAGATTTTTCACTATCAAACATATTTAGAGATGGGGAGAAAACTGTAGAGCCCAAAGAAAACCAACAACATTCCACAACAAAATGACCAACTTTCTCACACAAAAACTGTCCTAAATGAGATTCAAACCTGTACAGTAAGAGGCCATGTCCCTACCAACATTTCAGAGGTTATGCTGGACAGGTGCCAGTGTAATGCACAAAAATTATTATGCATTTATTATGTCAAGTTAACATTTATTTTTCTTAAAGTAATGATAATTTTAATATGCAAGCAATACATCTTTATTGACATTGTACTATGTGTTGGCCATGTAGTGTTATCTGCAATAAAAAAAACCCAAACATAGTCATTATAATATTCAATGTAAGTACTAATGTTTTTAGCATAGCAATAGCATTAATAATATTTAATCTACAAATAAAACAGTTATCTATCAATAATCTGAAAATATAATGTTGGCAAATCTGTAAATAAAATTTGAAATATGCATCTCACCTGTCAATAAATATAAAAAAGGTTATCTTCAAATAAAATGAACTGAAAAGGGTACCCTAAAAAGTAACTTGTAGGAATAAATAATCTGAAACTAAACTGTATAGATATCTGGGTATTGGTAATCTGAAAATCATCTGAAATAAATACATTATACATGTATGATGTATCATAAAATCATATGAAAATAAACTACATATATTCTGTATTCTTGAAAATGAACAAAAAAGAAATTAATTAAAACAGAATGATTTAATGTAGTACCAGTATAACATCAATCACCACACAAGAATGGTACTGTGGGGCTGTATGAACTGGCTATGATGTGTGCAGCAATGATCCATGATTTAAAGTTTGGCTAAAATTGAAATACAGTAAAAGATATTTACATAGATTCTTGCACAATAAAAGTGAATGGGTTATATTGTGATAAATTTCATAAAAAGCTCAAATACATGTACATGTATCAACTTTAAAAATATGAAATGTTTGAACAGTAAATCTAATACATGTAGTACAATAATCTTTGTGATCCATTTCTGAATTTTCTGTGTTGTCAAGTATGTTTTCTGCTGGTACATCCATACTTGCTGTGGTTACTGTGGAGAGAAAACATTCAAAATTAGCATCAATGTTATAAAAACCTATGGTATTTGTAGCTGTGGAATCATCAACAACAGTAGCATTAGTGATAGCTGAAGGATCTAGAATGGCATTAATTACAAGATTTTTGCAATTTGTGCATTTGCAACCTGGACCACAATATCTGCCAACATCATCTCCTGTGATACTGCTCTGTTTCTGAATAACTAAACTGAACTTTGGTATTTAAAATCTATCTCCAACCCTTGAAGTGGCTAAACTGTTCAAATTTCTAAAAACAAAAGAAAGTAATTTACAGTTGAAAACATTTTATGTAATTTTCTATATCGACTTCTCCTCTTCTGCAAACTTTCTGAAATTTAACAAACTACATGTATAATTATGCTCCTTCAGCCTCCCTGCCAGCCTGTGTACCTGTAAATATGTGATACAACTGTCAACTTCTGATCTGAAACATTAAAAACACATTGTTTTAAAATTTGCATGCACTGCAGCAGTTAAATCAACGCCAGATAATTGTTGTTCAGATGGTTTTCTAGCAAACTGTCCATCTTGTGACTCTAAATGTAATGAAAGTGTAAAAAAATCCAATATCAGCTGATATCTGAGTCACATAGTGACTACATGGGACCAGCTGGGCGATCTGGATGTTTGATTTTCGTGGCATTTTTTCTATAAAATTGAACTAAAATTAAACAAAAATGTTTAAAGATTATATTAAAAACACACCAACAAATATCTAGAGTAAAAATAAACATATTAGAAGATGTCTAGACGCAATAAATAGCACGTTTTGTTTTCCAAATCATCGGCACGCAGGGTCAACTTGACAATCTTCCTGTGCAATAACCGGTGCGAATGATGGTTTCTACCCGGTATCAAAATGACCGGTGTTCTATATGCTACCGATTACGACTATAATTTTTAACCGAATCGGTGTGGGATGCGATTCTGTCAATTCAATTTACCGGGCATAAACTCCGAATGCACCGCCCACTTGATTTTGACCTTTCACAATACCGCAGTTTATGTCTATGATTTCAGCATTTTAATTAGTTATAAGGAGTGTTTAATTGTTGTGATCGTATAGAAAAATCAATTTTCTATCAAACGGATACAAAATTATATATAGTTTAAGTTAAAAACACCATTTAATTAATGATTTATTGCGTCAACCCTAAAATGCAAATTCTTCGAGGTGACGACACAGCGCCATCTGCCGACTAAATTTGAATTACCCCCCTTGAACGGCCCTGAAGATTAAATCGCGGGTTTAACGGAAAAAATCGAAGCTGGCCTTTCAACTGATCAGTGCAATATGCACAGGCAAATTTTCTGCACCTTCGCCTATAGCTGGTAATGTTTTGACATAAATGAAATACTCTTGACTGGGGTGTTAAACACCATTTCTCAACTAAGGACATGATGTACGACATTATTACATGTTATATATACAATTCTTTAGTAGAAATTCATTTGAGTGTTGTTTATTTGGCACCAGTGTAAATGGATTTTATTTAATAGTACTTTGTGTAAGACAAATATTTTCCCATTTTTTCTTGAGAGTATTTCATTCTTTTCTTTGTCAGCATTAGATTGTACAAAGCAATCCCAGCTTCTGGTAACAAATGTGTGTTTATTATGCATGTCTAATAAATTGAACAAGCTTTCTTTTAATTTAATTTTGGATAGCCCTTATTGAATTTGTTACTCTAGTTTCACTGTTAGAGTATTGGATAAATTCAGTTCAAGATAAATTGTTTTGATTCTCAGTTTGCTCAATTTCCAATAAAGTTTGTTATATTGTGTTAAAAAACCTAGATACCGTAGTACACATTTGAACTGACTTATATTGAAGAAATAAACATTATCTGCCTTGTTTCATATACATATACCCGTACATTATCTGCCCTGTTTCATTATCCAATGATGCACAGATGAGCTTAACATTCTCATATGTAATGTATATGACACAGATTAAATAAAGATCATTTTATTCAATAAGGCCGTTCACAAGCTTACCCTATAATATATTGATGTAGAACTTTGTTTCCAGTGGATACGGGATACATAAAAATACAGGAGGAATCTGGACTTCTGTTTGTACCCACCTTCCCCATCCCCATTGACTGAAGAGGCAAAGTTTTACAGAATCTAAACTATTTGGACTATTAACTAGTATGTAAAAGAAAATTTAAGGGAGATGTACAAAAGGAATTTCTACCAACAACGAGCACATTCTATTAATCTGCAACCAGTTAACATTCAGCATGAACATGCTACATGGCATTGATCACCTGTTACTCTGTTACAATGTGTGCCCCATTATGTCATGAATAAAACTTATTTAAATCATTAATGCCAAGGGAATCAAGTCATAAATTTGTTAATGGGGATTTATTTTTGACATGTCAATTTGCTGTCCCTTTAATTTAGTAAATGTTGATTAAAATGAATATATTCATGGCACAGTTACTATCATATTCATATGATGACAGCAAAAATGAAATTTCCTATATATAATCAAAAAAATAGCATTTTTGGCATCATCTAGTGTGAAATGTAATGGTGAAAAAGCTGATCATTATGGTTTAGGAAAATATTGTTTGGTTTCTTCTTTGAAAAGGAGAAAATTACAAAACATTATAAGTTATACAGGGTTTTGGCAGATTACATGGCCCCATGTACCCTGTCAAAGATTTATGTACCTTGAGCTGCAGGCAGGGTACATGGGGTCATATAACCAGCTAAAATCTTGTATAATGTTTTTGTCACCCTTCAATGCGGTTGTAGTTTGATCTTTTAACTTAGATTTTGTATTCTGTGTGACTTGCCTATGTTGTTGTCTGTTTACTGTAACTAGACGTTCACATTATACCAGTTACTTCCCTTTTACCACTTAACATTGTATGTGTTTATTTCTGAACATAGTTCTATTACCCTGTCAAGTTAACCAATCTCTATGGGAGAAATTTCTCTGAAAGGTGACAAATATATTGATTTATACTATAGAACTTGCCCTTGATACATAATGCTGAACACATTAACCAGGAGACATTAACCTTAAAGTCAGTGGTTAACTAGACCTACCATAGCAAGTCTGAGAGGGGGGTGGGAGTGGGGTGTTGCCAAGTTGTCTAAATCGAACACTTACCCATCACAGTGTCACACAGAACATATCCTAGTTTATACACCCACTTTCTTAATGTGCAGGGTTGGCTCTGGCTATCAATAAATTAAAAAAAAAACGATATACATGTACAATTAGAGCCAGAAATATCTAGGAATGGAAAAAATGTAGAAGTTTGTTCTAGTCTGTTTGTAGATTGTTCTTGATTAACAATTTGTAACACTTGTTTTACATTTTCATACTTGCTCAGAGAGATAAACTTGTCTGTCTCATAATGAAATTGATAAACATTTAAGAGCAAAAATATTAGCCAAAAGCTTTATTTGGAGCCAGAAATGGCGAAAAGTAGCAAATGGCCACATTGGAAAATGACTTAACCCTAGGTGTGTAGTGTAAAAATATTAAAAAAAAAATGATTTAAATGCAATGTTAAATAACAGCTTATCAGCAGTAATCAGTATTACTGATGGATTTTATTAACCAAGTGAGCATTTCAGGCCCAATTGGCAGCTTGTTGGTCATTATTTAATAATCAGTTAAAATCTTACAAAATTCACTTCTTAATAGCTAAAAAATTACTTTTTTGTGCTAGAAATGAGGCTTGTCTTCCAGTGAATCCCCAGCAAAGACTTGACATTCTTTAGGCAGTATAAAAATGCCTAAAAATTTCATTGATTGAAAGGATCCAAATTAAATTGACATTGACTTAGTAGCATAGATCATGTCACAATGATCAACATTCAGTTATACAGTTTATGTAATTTCTACCCTTTTATTTCCATGGAGATTTGGACATAGATCTGCATTTTTAATGTAATATCCAGTTTCTGTTGTATTTATCATCTTGGCGATGAGATGTGAAGAATTTCACTTATAGTGTTGAAGGTCACACATTTAATTCTCAGCTATGTTGTAACAGAGAGTATGGACATGGTGGCTGTTTTAGAGCTTTTTTGCTCTCAGTGATTCTGACAATTGGATTTGATTGGAAATGTGTGTAATATGCCAATCAAGTAAACTGTATTATATCAAGGCAACCAGTATAGAAATAGTGATCTCTAATCATATCAGAGATGGTATGCCTTCAGAGTTCTTAACCTTGTATATGGTTCTAGATCAAACATTTTTCAATTACATTTTAAAAAAATATATGTACATGCTGTCATCTTTCAATAATAGGAAAAATTGTCAAAAAAATACACTGTAAAAATTAGGTCAAAATGAAATTTTGAATCTATTCAAATAGATTGTAAAAATAATGCAGATTTCATTCATGGTATAAATTATATACCATCCAGTCTGATTTAAAATAAATTGATTGATTGATTAGGGTTATACATTCCTGTCAAGACAATTTCATTTATATCAAGACGTCACCAGTTGTAGGTGAAGTGGCAGATATTTTGACCTTTGCAGTGTGTTCAGGGCAATGTGCAGTAGGGATTGTTTAAAGTGCAACGCCTCTCATGACACAGGGCATTTTTTTAATGTATCTTCCAGAGGACTGGATTGTGTATACAGGTAATTATAAAACACTCCAGTACATGTATTGTAGTACAAAAGTTTTTATTGTTTTATTGTATTTTGATTAATATTTAATATAATAACTAATAATTTTTTTCTTATTTGTAATTTTCAGTTCCCTGAGCATGGCTTTTATGGTTTGGTTGACAAGCTGTTGTTATTTAGGCATGACAGTTCTAGTCCAAACTTACTACAGTATATCGCTAACTCCAGCGACGTTAAGGAAGGCTGTCTAATAGAGGTGGTTCTTTCAGGTAAATATTTCACCTGTCACTCAAATTTTAACATTTAACATATTAATTAATGTTTTGTATATATATATATAATTCATTATATTGCCTAACAACATTGACCTGTCCACTTGACCTTTAATTTAAATATTTATTATGGACCAGTACATTTATGTTAGGGAATGTAGGTGATTATTTCATCAACATCATCGGAAACATACATTGTTTATGTATTAGCTGTGAAATCCTAACACTACCCATGTACTGGGTGTATCATTGTATATGGATATTCCTAATGTCAGGTCAATCGGACAGGTCAATGTTGTTTGCCTACAACTCACTGTAACTCATTGTGTTTAGATGCATTATATAAAAACATAACTTAGCTAAAACCAAGTTTACAGTTTTGGAATATTCTGAGTGCAGCTCACCTTTGAACCCTTCCATTCCCTCAAGAATGTGTTTTTGTCTAAATATCAAGAAGTTGCTTGTTTAAGTTCATTAAGCTTATACCAATTTTACAGTTTTGGAATGTTTCCGAGTACAGTTCACCGTTTGAACCCTTCCATTCCCTCAGTAACCTGGTTGTTTCATTACTGGTACAAGATTTAGGATTACAGTTTTAGAATATTTGAGTCAAGTTCCCTTCCTCCCCACAAAAAATGACATAACCAAAAAACTGAATATTTCTTTGGGTAAAATAGTAATGATCTAGAGCCTTTGAAAACTTGGAAAACAAGCGTCTTTTCATGCAATTTTGGAAAAAAATTCTTAAGGAGAAATGCATAGTAGAAATTAAAAAAGTTTTTTATAAAAATTAACATAATTTTTTTAAATTAGAAAATTGGCCAAAATATTTGTGAAAAATGTAGGTTTTGAATTTTTGGAATGGGGGCCATTTTTAGCCCCAAATTCAGCAGATTTATGGCCCTGTAGAGGGTTAATTTTTTGCTTGTATCAGTACATGATATTACTATTGATTAATTGTGAACATTATGATCTCTTTATTGTCATATAAATCCATTCATCTGGTAATCCTGTGAGAGTTGTTATTGAAATCTTACTGATATGAATGTCAGTTTATATATATGTACTTCATATAAAATTCACTTTGGCTCATGTCTGTACAATTTTTCATACTTGACAAGGACCTGGTCATTAAAATCTTGTTTACCATCATTATATCGTAAATTTTAGTTAATATTTGATTTACTGATCAATTTGTTGTTTGATGGATAGATAGATGGATGGATGAATGAATTGATTGAGAAATAAATAGGTAGATACTACTGGTAGTAGATGCATTGAATGGATATATACCAGTATATATATACAGAGAAATGAGCTGATTAGAGAGAGAGAGAGAGGATGGAAGGATGGATGAACTGAAAGTTTGATTTCAGATTCGTTCATCAGTGGATTCCTCTAGTATACTTTGTCATCAATAATACCCCTAAACTTTAGTGCAGAATGTTTTTAAAAATGTTTCACCTAAAACTCCTCTGGCAGGTTGTTTTTACAGGAAAATATAAACTGATGTGATTCCATATCCAATTAAGGGTCTTGGTGACAAATTATACTGAAGTACATAAAACAAATAGACTGTGTGACTCAATAATTCTGAGGTATTAAGCAAGGTGGCATTATCACAAAGTTTTACTATATTTCAATCCAGACTTTTGCTAGAGACTGAAGTCTGTATGTAAGATTATGTTGTGACCAACATGAATATATTAACTTGATTGAAATATTAATTTTAAGTATTTGCAGAAACTACAGAGGAAGTTGAATGTTTTCAGGGCTGTCTCAGCTTTTTGTGAATGGGGCCGGGGCCTTTGCACTTGTGAAAATAATGACCAAAATTGTGAAAAAAGTGATACAAAACTCTGGTTTTAAAGATGAAATTTCCAAAATTATAAAAATTGGCATTTTGCAGCAGAATATCGATCCCAAAAACCACCCAGCCAGAGTCCTTGTTGTCCTTTGGCAAGGACACTGAATGAACATACACATCTTCTGTATGCTATTGTATACCTTAGTTTCAAATTAAAACATTGCATATAAAACTAAGGTTCAACTTACCTTTCACCTTACCTTTGAAGTAAGCTTTTTCTTCTGTGTGATATCAGCATAAGTCACATGATTGCCAACCTGTGGCTTTGGGTTTTATTGTGCTCATTTTGGTTTTATCTTGCATAAAAATCCAAATGCAAACAAAGTGCCAGTTGTGCAATACAGGTCCTATTTGATCTACTGTTTGGGTTTTGAATGAAATAATGTTTCAAGTAAAAAATGTATTTGTGTTTTAATTTAGGTCAGAAAAAAAAAACACCACTGTATCTCATAGGATTGCTTGTCAGGTTGATTTAATTACATAATGTGTTTCTGTAAAAGAATTGTAAGGACTTCAATTTTACTAATGTAATTACTTTGAAAACTTTATTGAACCGCAAAAATATAATTATTATAAAGAATACAATTCTTTTTTGGATACAAGTTTCTAATTGGTTTAATTCTGAAAAATTCTAAAAATTTTGAAAATTTTAATTTAACTCAACATTATTTGCTATCAGTATCACTCAAAACCGCATGAATCCTACACATGGTGAGTGTAATTATCTTTTCTTTATTTGAATAACATTGATTGGACGAGGTTTAATGTCACAGTCAAGAATATTTTACTTATATTAAGACATCACCAGTTATGGGTGAAGTGGAAGAAATTTTTACCTTTGCTTTAACATGCCATGACAGGAGACATCAGTTTTTGTATGAGATAAAACAGTGAAAGTTGCTACCTTGCTATCGCTTTGTTAAGGTCTAGGTGAAAGAACAGTCACAACCTTCTGTCTTGGTCAGACTCCGGCCAAGGTTTGAACCCATGACCACCCACATGCAAAGTAAGCACTTTACTGACTGAGCTGCCATGGTGGTTATATTTGGACAAGAAGTTTGATTTTATAAAACTGAAAAAAAATTGTGAAATGTTTCTGGCAATTAATATTTTTTCTTGGCATTAGTCATTTAATTCAATTTTTAAATATAATGCATTGAGCTAATGCATTTTCTAATCTGTAAAAAGAAAAGGAAAATGTTGTTAAAAAATTTTGTTTAAAAAAATCAATATCCTTACATATTACCTGTAATGATTTTATAATTTTGAAAAATTGAACAACCGAGTTTTAAATTAATGTTTTTTTTTAAATTAAACAACTGAGTTTTAAATTTATTTATCAATGTCTTAATTAAGATAGATTTGTCCGCACAATGACATTTTAAGAAAGATAAATTATATAGGATAATAATGTTATATTGCTTAAAACATCATTAGATTACAAAGTCTAGAAACTTAGCATGCCTTTAAATGGTACCAGTAGAAAAATAGTAATATTGTACTTGTGACCAGTAGTAGTAGAATAAAAATTTGACTGAAAAAATTCTCAATTTATGACGTTCTGAATTTTTCCGATTCTTGTCTGAATTTCAGCAAATGTTTTTAAATTTTCAGAATTAAATAGAAATTTTCAGTTAAAATTCAGTCTACAGATTACAGTGTTCAGAAAAATTCAGACATAAATTTATGGTGTAAGAAAAAATCAGAATTAATTAGATTATTTTCAGAAATATTCAGATTTTGTTTCATGAGGATGCAATATTAAATACAATATTATCAACTTTTTCAACAATAATAGAATTGGAAATATTGTTTTTGTGACAAGTATGAGTTGAAAAAAAACCCAGTAATGTTGTATTTTCGCTTTCTTATCAGTAACACTAGAAAAAAAAACCTGGTGATTTATTTTATTTGAGAAAAGTATTAGTTGAAAAAAAATAGGTAATATTGTATTTTCGCTTTCTTACCAGTAATACTAGGAAAAAAAATGGTGATTTATTTTATTTGTGATGAGTATTAGTAGAAAAAATAGGTAATATTGTACATGTATTTGTGACCAGTTTCAGTTGAAAATATATATTATATAAATTATATTTGTGACCTGTATTACCATAGTTGAAAAAATCATTTGTACTCGCTTGATACTAGGAAAAAAGGGTGATATTGTATTTGTGACCGTATTAGTAGAAAAAAATTGGTATTATTGTGTGTCTGTGACCGCAGTCTAACACATGATGATTTAGACTCTATTATAAAGCTTAAGCTATGACTACTAGCCTTGTACATCATCAAAGGAGGAAGTTAATGAAACCAGTTTCACTGCAGGATAAAAACGACAGAAGATGATATTTTTGATCTGATCATGATTTACGATGCGAGTCAGGTGATTTGTCAGTCGACAATAGGAATTCTTTTATAGTCAGTTATTAAATTAAGATATTGCACTACCCACTCAATAACTCAATCAATATATATATATATATTATATATATGTATATATATATATATATGTATGGTGACAGGGTTACTGTTAGGAGAATCTGACTCCTCGATCATTGAAAAAAAAAATTGTGAGAAAACTGCATTATAATTGTGCATGGAAGTCTTACAGGAAAATTCGTTTCTGGAGGCCATTGAATCTTGGACTTGTACGGAAACTTTACATACAGATCACAGTAAGTTGTTTACCATATGATAGTAAATAAAGTTAAAAAGTACCGGTAGTTTTGATCTGCAAAATAGCAGAAAATCATGTATTTCAACTCAATGGTATAATTTGCATCTAATAAATTACTAAAATGTCAATGTTATCTTAAATATAGCAGAAAAAGAGAAAAATGGCATGTTTTAACTTTATTATAGTTTTTTGCATGTAAAAAGTTTTTAAAAAAAAAATCAATGATATCTGCAAATTCTAGCAGAAAATCACATGCTTGTATTTCAACAATGATTTTGCATGTGAGACGACTTATTAAAAAGTCAATGATCTCTGCAAAATAGCAGAAAATTTAACACAAAAGTTTGCATGTAAATTTATTAAAAAGCCAAATTGTAATATGCAGAAAATCTCATATTCAATACAGTGGTTTTGCAATGTAAAATATACATGAAGAAAAAAGTTATAAATTTTTGCAAAATAGCAGAAAATTACATATTTTAACTAAATGATTTAACATGTGAAAACTTATTAAAAAGTTACTAGTATCTGCAAAAAATAACAGAAAATCACATACCGGTACTTGTATTTAAACAATGGCATGTGAAACTTACCATGACTTCCTAAAAAGTCAATTTATTATTGGAAAAATAGCAGGAAATCACATAATCTCATAATTCAAATCAATATTTTTTATAAAATAATTAGAAAGTAATTTTCATCTGTAAAATAACTTAAAACATTTTAATTGAAATCAAAATTACATAAAAAGGATTTACAGGTATCTACAAACTAGAAGAAAAAATGACAATAAATGAATATTCTTTTTCTTAAGAAAAAAAAACTAAAATGATATAAAGCTTTTTGATCTGACATTCTCTTTTATGCTATACACCCACTCCAATTGAAAAAAAATAAGTCACACGAGACAGGAATCTAAATTGTATCGGACATAGCGTAGGATAGTAACACGTCATTTTGATATTTCATGGATCTGGAATAAATGATAGATAAATTTCAATGTTTTGTGTTAGATTTAGATGGTATTAAAAATAAAATGGCTAAAATTATCATGAAAACTTCTTTCCCTAATTGTCCAAGGAGTTTATTTGGCATCCTTTGGAATTCAATAGCTCAAACACTGCAGTTCCACAGACTTCCATTTATTATTGTGTCATGTAATATCATATTTTTACTGAGAATTTATTGCCATGACTGTCTTTCATTATCAAATTTGATCAATTTGAATTTATATCTTTGATGATAGGACTTTTTATTGTGGTTTATGGAAAAAAGTTTTAAAAATAACCAGATGCTTAGAAGTGTAATGATCAATATGCCAAAATAGTATTGTGATATATTGCAGAAACATTGAATGAACTGTATTACAATATGTATTGACTATGTATTGTACTGTGTTATCATTGGAATCATGTAGAAAATGGCACAAAAAGTGTACTTATCATTAACAAAACTCTGTTATAGATTTATGTCTTTGATTTATTGAGTTTCTTTGTCATAATTATGGTTTACTAAGGTATCATTTGTTTCCAATACAAACTTTGACACCATTTTAGTTTACAACGAAGGTGTTTGAAAGACATCACATGGTTGTTTACAACACACTGTTACATTTAAACTTTGATGATATGTTGGTTTTGGTAATAACTAATTGTAAAATCGGAATGGTTTGCCCTTTTTTTTTCATAATGGTACATAAATACAATAATTGAAACTTGTATCACAGTAATCAATCAGAAGACATTTTGAATTGGTTTTACTGGTTATAGGGTCATATATCATTACATACGGCTAGAACAATACTCCCCCTTTAAGATATGATACATGTACATATCATGATACATGACTTGCGATACAATTGCGCTGCATTACATTTACGCAATTACAATATGCTGCTGTAACCATGATAGTTTGTGAAAGTTGAGTATCATTAAGAATGTCATATCTAGGCTCATACACATTTGTAAAATTGGCAAAATATTAATTTGTAACAATAGAAAATGGCATATATGGCAAGAAACTTATTTCTGTAAAGGCATATTTTTCACACAAATTTATTTTTATTGTCGCAGTACCTCCACACTAAAGAACAAAAAGTTGCTAGAGCATTTTGTAACTCAAACAGCATGTTGATGTCCGCCATCTTTTTTAGGCAAAGACTAAAAGAAAAATCAAACCCAAACCAAACCAATGTTCTGGGAACATATTTTTATATGATGAACCAAATGGGACAAAACAACCTGTGGATGAATTTTATTCTCTGTGATTGTATTCTCAGTGAGGTGATTGTATTCTTGGTAGGTGATTGTATTCTCGGTAGGTGATTGTATTCTCGGTAGGTGATTGTATTCTTGGTAGGTGATTGTATTCTCTGTGAGGTGATTGTATTCTTGGTATGTGATTGTATTCTTGGTATGTGATTGTATTCTTGGTAGGTGATTGTATTCTTGGTAGGTGATTGTATTCTTGGTAGGTGATTGTATTCTCTGTGAGGTGATTGTATTCTTGGTATGTGATTGTATTCTCAGTAGGTGATTGTATTCTTGGTAGGTGGTTGTATTCTTGGTAGGTGATTGTATTCTCTGTGAGGTGATTGTATTCTTGGTATGTGATTGTATTCTTGGTATGTGATTGTATTCTCGGTAGGTGGTTGTATTCTCTGTGAGGTGATTGTATTCTTGGTATGTGATTGTATTCTTGGTAGGTGGTTGTATTCTCTGTGAGGTGATTGTATTCTTGGTATGTGATTGTATTCTTGGTAGGTGATTGTATTCTTGGTAGGTGGTTGTATTCTCTGTGAGGTGATTGTATTCTTGGTATGTGATTGTATTCTTGGTAGGTGGTTGTATTCTCTGTGAGGTGATTGTATTCTTGGTATGTGATTGTATTCTTGGTAGGTGGTTGTATTCTTGGTAGGTGGTTGTATTCTCTGTGAGGTGATTGTATTCTTGGTAGGTGATTGTATTCTTGGTAGGTGATTGTATTCTCGGTAAGGTGATTGTATTCTCTGTTGGTGATTGTATTCTTGGTAGGTGATTGTATTCTTGGTAGGTGATTGTATTCTCTGTTGGTGATTGTATTCTCTGTTGGTGATTGTATTCTCTGTTGGTGATTGTATTCTCTGTTGGTGATTGTATTCTCGGTAGGTGATTGTATTCTTGGTATGTGATTGTATTCTCGGTAGATGATTGTATTCACGGTAGGTGATTGTATTCTCTGTGAGGTGATTGTATTCTTGGTAGGTGATTGTATTCTCGGTGAGGTGATTGTATTCTTGGTAGGTGATTGTATTCTGGGCGAGGTGATTGTATTCTTGGTAGGTGGTTGTATTCTCTGAGGTGATTGTATTCTTGGTAGGTGATTGTTTTCTCCGTAGGTGATTGTATTCTTGGTAGGTGATTGTATTCTGGGCGAGGTGATTGTATTCTTGGTAGGTGGTTGTATTCTCTGTGAGGTGATTGTATTCTTGGTATGTGATTGTATTCTCTGTTGGTGATTGTATTCTCGGTAGGTGATTGTATTCTTGGTAGGTGATTGTATTCTCGGTAGGTGATTGTATTCTTGGTAGGTGATTGTATTCTGGGCGAGGTGATTGTATTCTTGGTAGGTGGTTGTTTTCTCTGTGAGGTGATTGTATTCTTGGTAGGTGATTGTTTTCTCCGTAGGTGATTGTATTCTCTGTTGGTGATTGTATTCTCGGTAGGTGATTGTATTCTTGGTAGGTGGTTGTATTCTCTGTGAGGTGATTGTATTTTCAGTGAGGTGATTGTATTCTCAGTAGGTGATTGTATTCTCGGTGAGGTGATTGTATTCTTGGTAGGTGATTGTATTCTTGGTAGGTGATTGTATTCTCGGTGAGATGATTGTATTCTTGGTAGGTGATTGTGTTCTTGGTGAGGTGAATGTATTCTCGATGAGGTGATTGTATTCTTGGTAGGTGATTGTATTCTTGGTGAGGTGATTGTATTATCAATGAGGTGATTGTTTTCTCTGTAGGTGATTGTTTTCTCCGTAGGTGATTGTATTCTCAGTGAGATGATTGTATTCTTGGTAGGTGATTGTGTTCTTGGTGAGGTGAATGTATTCTCGATGAGGTGATTGTATTCTTGGTAGGTGATTGTATTCTTGGTGAGGTGATTGTATTATCAATGAGGTGATTGTTTTCTCTGTAGGTGATTGTTTTCTCCGTAGGTGATTGTATTCTCAATAGGTGATTGTATTCTGGGTGAGGTGATTGTATTCTCGGTAGGTGATTTTATTCTCTGTTGGTGATTGTATTCTTGGTAGGTGATTATATTCTCTGTGAGATGATTGTATTCTTGGTAGGTGATTTTATTCTTGGTAGGTGATTGCATTCTTGGTGAGGTGATTGTATTCTCGGTGAGGTGATTGTATTCTCGGTGAGGTGATTATATTCTCGGTGAGGTGATTGTATTATCAGTGAGGTGATTGTTTTCTCCGTAGGTGATTGTATTCTTGGTAGGTGGTTGTATTCTCTGTTGGTGATTGTATTCTCGGTAGGTGATTGTGTCCTCAGTAGGTGATTGTATTCTGGGTGAGGTGATTGTATTCTCGGTAGGTGATTGTATTCTCGGTGAGGTGATTGTATTCTCGGTGAGATGATTGTATTCTTGGTAGGTGATTGTATTCTCGGTGAGGTGATTGTATTCTCAGTGAGGTGATTGTATTCTTGGTAGGTGATTGTGGTGATTGTATTCTCAGTGAGGTGATTGTATTCTCGGTAGGTGATTGTATTCTCGGTGAGGTGATTGTATTCTCAGTGAAGTGATTGTATTCTCGGTGATATGATTATATTCTCTGTTGGTGATTGTATTCTTGGTAGATGATTGTATTCTGGGCGAGATGATTGTATTCTTGGTAGGTGATTGTATTCTTGGTAGGTGATTGTATTCTCTGTTGGTGATTGTACTCTCGATAGGTGATTGTATTCTGGGCGAGATGATTGTATTCTCGGTGAGGTGATTTTATTCTCGGTGAGGTGATTGTATTCTCAGTGAGGTGATTGATAAGGTAGTGACTGTTTTTTCTCCAAGCACACAGCATTACAAAATAAAAGACTCAGTTTTTTTGGATGGGAACTTAAAATAAACTAGGTCCTGTGTCATGGTAGGGGTTGCAGGATAAAGAACCCTACTGTATAATGCTATCAGCACAATGCACAAACAAATTTTTTCTCCTTTGCCTATAGCTGGTGACGTCTTGATATAAGTGAAATATTCTTGACTAGGATGTTAAACACCATTACATTTCCCAACTCAAGATACATGTATAAATTTATGTTTTATTTGATAGCTGCCAATGGTTTCATTGCATTTTGGGATTTTAAGGGGTTTTAGGAGTAAATCAAAACAGACTGTTTAAGACAACTGATTAAAAAAGGACTTTGAAGTTTTAATCAGCAATGAAAAGGTTTCACATAATAGAAAAAAATCTTTAAGTGACCTACATAACCTAACTGTGGGGTAGGTGGGGGGCTCAATGTGGCCAAGTGGTTGAAAACAGACCATGGACTTCCCACCAACTAGGCTTGAAATCCCATTCCATCATATCCTAATGTGAATGGGTATTGGCTTGCTTGCCAAAGACTCTTGACTTTCTCTGGGTGTTGCAGTTTTTTCACCATACTAGAAATGACCCCCTTCATATAAGTTCAAAAGTAATGACTGAAGCATAAAACAACATCTACTCCACACAATGCCATTCTGTGCCACACCACTCCATTCCACTTCACACAATGCCATTCTGTGCCACACCACTCCATTCCACTCCACACTGCCATTCTCTGCCACACCACTTCATTCCACTCCACACTAGACCATTCTGTGCCACACCACTCCATTTCACTTCACACTAGGCCAGATTACACCATGCCACACCATACCATGCCACTCCATGAATTTATTCATTAATGACTTATATAATTAATCATATTTCGTTTTATGTAATTATTTATATTTTAATAATTTGTGGTTATTCTCCCATGAGTTGAAGTGTTACTAATCATAATTTGTGAGTGACTTGATAAGATTTCATTTTGTACTATTTGTTTCAGTATGTATACTGCTTTAATATGTATTACTAGTACTTTATAAACCTTGATATGTGATTTAGCCATTGTTATATTGGGAAAAATACAAGATAAAGGGAGATTACTCAGTTTAAGGCATTGTAATGGCTGTCTTTTGAAATGGACTCACAATGCTACCATATGATAAAAGAAGAAAATTCGCTTAAAACCTTCTTTAAATAAGTTGATTGATTGACTGAATGGGGTTTTACATCCTGGTCAAGAATATTTCACTCATATCAAGATGTCACCAGCTATAGGTGAAGTGGTAGAAATTTTTACCTCTGCAGTGCACTCAGGGTAATGTGCAGGGAAAGTTCACGGTATTCCAACCCAAGCCCTCTCACATACAAAAGGAGCACTCTACTATCAACCGGCCTACTGTAGTGGTTTTTGAAATTGTCCAATTTACCTGATTACACGCAGCAAAAAGGGAGATAACTCAATTATATACCTTGTAATGAATGCCACTTGAAATGGCCCCAATTCCTGATAATATAAACTATATTTTCTATATTCTTTTTACTGACAGATCCAACAGAAAAAAAGTTCCCATAAATCATAATTTCTGCCATCAGAGATTTTAGGTATTACAAAATCCACCTGATCCTGCTTTATGAAATTTACATTGGTTTATTTTTGGCTATAGGAATCAGTTTGCTGTAGTCAAAAAAATCATTAATGTTCGTTTTCCTCAAGGCCTATTTAAAATTGCCTTGTTTCTGTGATGAACAGGTATATATATTTCCACTTAAAGAAATTTATAACATACCTATGGCAAAGAGGTTGTATAAGAATGAGTTTTTACATTCCAGTCAAAATTATTTTGTACCGGGTATATTAAGATACTGTAGATTACTTTAATATCGCGAGTACCAAATTTCATGTACTTACATCTGAGCTTCATTTCCCAAATACATGTATTCCCGTTCACAATCCAGTGCAAATTTAGTTTTGTGTCAACTGCGTTGCAGCTATATAGTAATCTCCCTTTCTTTAGTCTTTATCGTTTGTTAATGGTTGAAAGGACCTGTTTAACGGGAAATTTCAATGGAGCATTGCAAGAGTCCTCGCGAAATTAAGCGTTAATAAATCTCTCGCGATAAAAAAGTAATCTACAGTATCATCAGCTATTTGTAAAGTTGACACCTGTACAAAGTTATACTTTTGCAATGTGCTTATTGCAATAAGAATTGACCAGGGGTTAATAGAGATTTAATAGAGCCGTACACCTAAGCTTGTTATGGACATTGAAAATATTTATCTGCGTTTGAGATACATCTCTATTTCACACTTACCAGTGTAGGATTCTTTTTCTTACACATTTGCAACATGAAAACTGTATTTTAAACAAAGATTTGCTTCAAATGTTTGGTTATAATGCCACCATCCCTGTATTCTTAAAATGACATACTCGATTTTTATTTACATTCTCCTGTAAAATGAGTGTGACATCATCAATTAAGTGTGTGTAAGTTATTGTAAGTTTGAGAAAATTGTTGTTTTGGGAAATTGATCTCGCCCTAAAGTTAGACAAGGAAAAATACCACACGAGTAAAACCAAAGATTTCCATGTCACATGTGAGAAAAATAAATGTTATGATACTTTAATGACAGAATTGCAAACTTGTAAAACAATTGAAAGAAGGCAGAAATTTTTTGTATACATAAAAAATGCATCTAATTTTATTTACAGAGAAAGCCAGACCTTTCAAACAACGAGGTAATTTTTGTTTGTATTAAACACACTGAGCACATATGTTTCATTTGTTTTCCCATTTTTTTCCCTTAAATCTTTTTATATATTTTTTTTAAATTAAAATTTTTATACATCAACATTATACAAACATATTTAGTGTCGTCTTATCAGATATTTCTTATAAAATATTTTTGAATACTTTTATTTGTTAATCGAGCATTCAAACACTTGTTACAGTTTTAAATTAATACTATACATTGACTTGTCAATTTCTTTTTGTTTTTTCCTGAGTTGGATTGTATGTACATGTGTGTCTATTAATTTCTGAAGTTTTAATTTTAAAAGCACAATATTTTTAGTAGAACTGGCATGTAACATAACTTGGACTGGTTTTACCCTAACAGAGGTATAAAGCTAAAGAGCATGTACTTGGGAATAGCCATTGTAACCAAGAACAAGCAAGACTATTAGAATCTATCACTAGTTCTGGTGCCATAGGAGAATCTCAACCTGGGCTCTTTCTTAGCAGTTATAAATACTTAATAACACCTATGTATAGTGTAAGTGGTAATAACTGCTAACATAGCTTTGAGATACCGTACCCAGCCCAGAGTTCTAATATTATATACAAGGTTAGTGATTTTCCTATTTGGCACCACATGTAGTGATCGATTCTATTTCTTGCACCACAAAATACATCTATACAATTAAGATTAAATTTTAACATGCTCTCAACTATCAATACACCTGTGATTTCATTGATTGATCTGTGTGGAGAAAATGTGCATGTTGGCCATCTTATACAGAAGTGGTTTGAGCCAGGCCAATGTCTTATGAAAATAGAACTCGTTCCAAAGGTCAGGTCCCATGTTTAATGCGGACTCCAGTTTAAATGTCAAACCTTTTTGCAGAGGAAAGAACACCAATCGTAACTGGATTGAGTTAGAAACTAATTTAAGCTAGCAGAATAATTTTTTTATTTTTTTATTTTTAAAAGTTTCAAATTTTTATAATACATTCTGTTTATTGACACAGTTTAATGTAAACTGCACTTTTATGATAAATTTTTACCGGTAGATTTTTTGTTTTTATTTCTAGCACTTAATAAGAAATAACAGAACTACCTGATAATGATACTTTATTCAATAATGTTTTCTGCAAGTACACTCAGTCAATTTAAACCTTAAAAATATATTAATTCTAAATTTCCATTGAATTTGCATTGGAGACTCTGAGACTTGATACGCCTAGAGACTTTATATATTCGGCTATTATATTCTTCATATACTATGTATGTACAGAAAACAAATTTGACTTATGAGATGCCATAAAATATAATAGTTTTAATAAATCATATTGGTAATAAAATAATTATAGTTGAAATAAGGAAAATATTTTTTTTTTAAATTGTGCTTAGTGTGTTTAATTCTGAGTGTAATATGTTTAGCAGTTTGTCTTTATGCCCTGCAGTTAACAATACAACATCGTTTGACGTAATATTGACAGGTGTTACAAACGATTAATGATTGATTTGCACATGTACCTTAAGTTACTGTAGATTACCTGTCTACAGGTAACGTTAATTACAAATTAATTCATTTATGGCTGTAATAGTTGATTGATGTACCTGGACACAGACAGGTCATCCTCGATAAAGGTCATATTGCCTTAAGTAACATTTATGTTCAGGCCTTGGTTTCACAATAATTTGTTAACTAAGATTTTCCTTAAATTAAATCTGTTAAATTAAAAACTTCTTTAATTTTGTAAATTGTTAAGATATTGAAATTTAAGGTTTCATTCAAGCTTATGACATCTGCATTTAGTTTTAACAAAATATGCCTTCTTAGTTTTAAAAAGAGCTTAATTGCCAAAAATTTGCTACATTTAAGTGAAGGAAAATCTTATTAAAGGAATGACCATGAAAAAGGACCAGAGCTAGTGTGATAAGCTAATGTCAGCTGTTTTGGTAATAATTGAAAAATTATGTTTTAATTGTAATTTGCTGATAATACAGTAAAACTTCAATTCATCACCGCCATTTGTTTAGTAAAATTTTTGGATTATAAAAAGGATTGGCCATAATTTTCAATCCATTGGCACCATTTGTTCAGTCATAATTTTTGGGATAAAAAGGGGTATGACGATAAACTGAGAAACAGCTATAGAGAACTATAACATGGGTGAAATCAATTTTGCAACTTCAAAATTATGTAGCTCCTCATTATAATGGGGTTTTACTGTGTAATAACTTTCTAAAATGGTGTGAAGTTTGAATTTTGTTCTAAAATTATTAACAACTTTTGATGGAAATTAAAAGTCATTGTTTGTTTGTACAGTTAGGGTGGTTTTAAAGCAGATTACTAACTCTGATTGTTCTATCCCACACAACACAAGTTTATGTTATGTTCCACTCTGTTAATTTTTCTGGAAATGAAAAACCTTGGACATGGAATTTGACAAACATAACTGCAGAAATTTAGGTCCAATATGTTGTCATCTTGGTATGTGAGCTTGCTCACAAGGTTCTTTTTTATATTTGCATTGAATAAGATTAATTGTCTTCATGTACTATATAAGAAGAAATAATAGCGCTAGGAAACTTTCGTGGTTATGGTCTTCTTAACTATTTCACAGCAAAATATTTTCACAGTTCGGACTGTAGGGAAAGGAAACCAAGGGAAATAAATATTTTTTGCTGAGAAGATAAATTTGCAGTACAAATGTCACAGTGAAAATCACGAATGCATTTGTATTTCCTGATTGCCAATGTTTCTTATACAGTATATGGAAGTCATAATTATGCGATAAAATAAAACTTTGAAATTTTATAATTGTTATGATTTTGATATAACCATGTATGCTTCTACCAGGTTGGAGCCTTAGTTACTAAATGGTCTAAAATACTGGCTTATGATAGTGGTGTTGTTCACTGCTTATATTGAATCCCACTCCAGATATCCCAATGTAAGAGAAAGGGTCAGGTCTAGAATGTGCTCCAGTTTTATTTACTGTTTCACAACTGATTGTTATAAGTAAAATAATCCTGACGATATAATCCATAGTATACAGGTACCAACACACCCATAACACAAATACAAGGTCGTGATTGTTCTTTGGTCAATCACTCAGCATTTAGAAAATTGAAAGTCACATGGTCTTTAGGAAGAAAACTTAAAAATTGATGCCCAATGTCGATGGGTGTGGCACACTAAAGACTCCTTCCTACAATTTACCCTGAGCATACGGCAAAGGTCAACATTTATAACACTCTACCTATAGCTGGTGACATCTAAATATAAGTGGTACATTTTTTACTTGGGCATAAATCCTCATTTAATCAATCATCCAGTCTTAATTTTGTAAGAAGTGTTGTAATATTGTTAATATGATATTAAGATATATGTTTTGCAATGAGATGAGGAAGTTAAGAACACATGACTTGTAATATGACTCGGTTTGCAGTCAAAGAACCAACTGAAAAATATTTATAAGGGAAATATTCTTGATTTTATATAAATCACTTAATCAATCAATCAATCAGTCAATCAGTCTTTTGGTAATTTATATCTAGCATTGCATTATATTAATATAATACATGTATAAGGATATATGGTCTAAATGAGATGAGGCAGTTAAATAGAGATATGCCTTGTAATATGGTTCAGTTTACAGGTAATTAACCACTCTATTGATGAAAACAAGAAGCTTTCACTGAAGAGGAAGATTCTGATTATAAACCTGTCACCATCAAATGACATTACCTTCTGTTTGACCTTAGTGCACTAGGATAACAGCCAACATGGGGTTTTCTGATTTTTATGCCTAGCATAGCTTGTGTTTTTGACACCCTACCTGATCAGTTATTACCATTAACGTATTGAACTTAAGTAAGCTAGATGTACTCTAAGCATATTTAGCACATAGATTTTCATAGCTTGTGTTGATTGGAACACATAGGTTTTAGGATTAACCATTTGACTTTTAAGGTTTATTGTACGATCACGAGTTCTCCATCAAATTATAACATACATGCATATGAAGAACAGAATGTTTTTAGTTCACCTGACCTAAGTGCATTTGCACTTATGACATAGTGCAGCATGTGTTTTGTGTGTGTGTGCATTGTTATGGGTTTGACAGTCTACCTTTTCACAGGCCTTTACTGGTTGGCTTTTTACCAGTATTATAGACTGAATGGTCAGCATTGTGTACTAGCTGGTACAAAACAGATCAGAAACACTTGCACCAACACCCACACCACATGTATTGTGTCAAAAATTGTCTTGTCACAAATAGATAAAAATTGCTAATAGACATAAAACAACATTCAAATCAAACCAATCAAATCATCTGAAAAAACTGGATGGATTTCAATGATTCTTGGTTAGAAGCATACATGTGCTCACTGATGCAAATCAGATTTTTTTTCACAGCATTGCCATGGCTTATAAAACTAGGTCACAGATTTTGAACCGTTACCAGTACTGCAGTAGCCATGGTCTTGGGTGGAAAAACATTTAGAAGCTGAAGTTCCAGAGAGATAAAGGTTCTTAAGACATTGGTGATATAGCTGCCCATTAATCTTTGGTTGACCTGATAAACACTGCAGAAATATAAATTGACATCAATGTAACGGATATTGAAATCTATCTCATTTCATTGCAACATAACCAGCAATAATGTTCTGTTGAAGATCTGTGACTCTTTTGAATCTTTTCATCTTTAGTCATTTGAAGATGATTATTATCATAACAATCAGTGAAAAGGGCATTTATTTGACGGAGTTTGTTCACAATTAAAGATATCAAGAAGAATGATTATTGATTTTTGTCAATGTACAAGAGTTTTCCTTGGCTTGTGGATATACAGTACAGACCTGTATGAAGTTTTACACTGAGCTAACAACAGCAGTTCAATCTACACCCTTGTTACCTGTACAGTGTATCAACAGCTTATTGGCAGCTGCTATATATCTCCTGATAGCTGTTTCATCACTAGCTATCCATATCTCTGCCACACAGCAACTGAGCATTGACTCTTTCTGCTGGATCAGTGTTAAACTTTTGACATGTCTGTTCTGTACTTCTAATGCAATAATGGTGTGTGCTGCTTGCTTTTAACTTGTACTGTTTGTAAGGATATTGACACAAATTACAAAAATAATAAGAAGAATGGCTTTCTGAAATCTGCAATTAGTTCTCAAGTGTCCTTGTCACTGCAATAAGAATATTTCACTCCAGTAATTAATTTTCATCTCTGCCTTTGCATTTGTTCTTTATATGAGAGAGAGAGATTTGTTTGGCATAGTCAAACCTGCCTTAAAGGTCACCTCTATATAGAGCCACCTGCTTATAAAGGCCAATAGAATTGTATCCCACTTGTTCTTTGTTCATATTATTTGAACCTGTATTTAAAGGCCACCTGACCATAAATGCCACTTGTACTAGTTCCCTTGGGTGGCCTTTTTAGACAGGTTTGACGTGTGAATAGATTAAGTTTACCTATTGTTAATTATTTATGTCTTACAATAAATGACAAAATTTAGCAGTGATTTTATTTTAGGTCTTTAATCTTGCCATGATGACAGATGTACTAAAATAAAACTGTCGGTAAATCTTTCAGGTTTACAGTATTAAACACATCACTATTGATTAGCAAAATATGTGCAAAAGTAGTTGTATTGCAATCACCGATGTATGATCAGTATTGGCAAATATGATTATCATGCATGAAATTATGGTCTATACGATGTCTTGTATTTGACAAAATGGTATAATTACAGATCACTGTGCAGTGTTTTCACAGCTTGTTTGTGATTTCTGCTCGGGGAGATCCTAAAGTGTAAGAAAGTTTGTTTCCCAAAGATATGAGGGTTTTTAGCTCACCTGAGCCGAAAGGCTCAGATGAGCTATTGCTATCTATCACCGTCCGTCGTTCGTCGTTCGTCGTCCGTCGTCCGTCGTGTGTCGTGCGTCGTGCGTAAACTTTACATTTAAATCTTCTCCTCTAAAACTACTGAGCCAAATTTGATGAAACTTGGTGATTATTTTGCCTTGGTAACAGGCTTTCAAAATTGTGTTCGGGGTTTGACCACGCCCAACAATATGGCTGCCGTTACTATAAATAGCCAAAAGACAAAAAAAATCTTCTTCTCTGAAACCAAAAGGTGCAGACAAATTTTGATTAGATTTTTGGATTCAGGATACCTAGATACATTAAAATTGTGTTTTTCATGAAAATTGGACGAAAAATGGGTTACGCGTTTTTTGCGTAAAATTATGTAATTTTTAAAATGAGACATTTATTGTTATAACTTCATAATGGCTGAAGATAATTGTATGGAGTTTTCACTGTTGATCTTGTCTTGCGATTTTCTTCCGATTGATGTCAAGGTCAAGGTCATGTCCCAGTTTTTGACCTTTGATAAAAAAGGCTATTGTTTAAACATTTCTGGTGATAATGAGGTAGGATTTTTGGTTAATTGTAGGCATTGACATGACAATCATTTTGATATATCGATTAAGGTCATGGGTTCAAAGGTCAAGGTCACAGATGTACAAGTTTACCAAAATAGTTAATTATCAGCAAAACTATGAACTTTTTGTATAGGCATGTATTAGAATATTGTAGGTAATGGCCCAATGGTCATTTTGATATATGAATAAAGGTCATGAGTTCAAAGGTCAAGGTCACAGATGTAAACAAGTACTGAAATGATTTTTTATCTCAAAAACTATAGACTTTTTGTATAGGCATGTATATTAGAATATTGTAGGTAATGGCCCAATGGTCATTTTGATATATGAATAAAGGTCATGAATTCAAAGGTCAAGGTCACAGATGTAAACAAGTACTGAAATGATTATTTATCTCAAAAACTATAGACTTTTTGTATAGGCATGTATATTAATATTGTAGGTAATGGCCCAATGGTCATTTTGATATATGAATAAAGGTCATGAATTCAAAGGTCAAGGTCACAGATGTAAACAAGTACTGAAATGATTATTTATCTCAAAAACTATAAACTTTTTGTATAGGCATGTATATTAGAATATTTTAGGTATTTTCCTAACGATCATTTTGATATATGAATGAAGGTCATGGGTTCAAAGGTCAAGGTCACAGATGCGAATGAATACCTGAATGGTTAATTATCTTGAAAACTATTACTTTTTGTACATGCATGTATATTAGAATATTGTAGGTTTAGCCTAACAACCATTTTGATATATGAATGAAGGTTATGGGTTCAAAGGTCAAGGTCACAGATGTGAACAAGTTCTGAAATGATACTATAAACTTTTTGTATAGGCATGTATATTAGACTATTTAGGTATTATCGTAATGATCATTTTGATATGAATGAAGGTATTGGGTTCAAAGGTCAAGGTCACAGATGCGAATAAATATCTTAATGGTTAATTATATTGAAAACTATTAACTATTTGTATAGGCATGTATATTAGAATATTGTTGGTACTGGCACAATGGTCATTTTGATATATGAATTAAGGGCATGGGTTCAAATGTCAAGATCACAGATACAAACAAGTACTGAAATGATTATTTATCTCAAAAACTATAAACTTTTTGTATAGGGATGTATTTAGAATATTGGCCTAATTATCATTTTGATATTTGAATGAACCTTATGGGTTCAAAGGTCAAGGTCACAGGTGAGCGTTAAGGCCCATGGGCCTCTTGTTTTTTCTAGGTATTTCGGTTTCCTCCACCATTACATGTAAAATCTTCCAGTTGCTTTTAAGTATTTTTCAAAAGCAACATCAGCATTTTTGTTCATTTACAGCCTAGGAAGGGATTTGATTATTGTTTAAAGCTATTTCTGGCTAGGTTGCTTTTACAGATTTTTTAACAACACATTACCGATCATTCTTTTAAAAAATGTCTGAATTACTTATAGATTTATGCAACTGTTTAATTTGTCATGATTGCAATTAATTCTCTGTCAACAAATCTTTATTTTGTCATGATTTCAATTTATCCACAGTCAGCAAATCATTATTTTCAGTAAATGCAGCATGCAGACAATGATTTGTAGTGTATCACTGACAAATCAGGAAATGTCAAACATGTTAGATCGAAAGTGTCAAGTTAATGATTCACTGCCATTATGGTTAACCATGTTGCAGACTTGCTTATTTGATTCATAGCATCCAGACTTCAATTGGATTCATTCCATTTTCCTATTCTGGGATTTACAATCTAAAATTATAATGTTTTACATAAGCTGTTTCATTAAACAGAACTGAGTGAAATTCTTTGATCTTTGCTGACATTAACCAAATAAATTTTGTGTTATATTGGAGTCACTGACACATAATTGATTATGTCAGTGTCTGATATTAGGCCGAGGTTCTTAACCACTGAATTTCAAATTTCATTGTTTTCTGTAAGAACATTTTTTTAAATTTGACAAAATGTGATAGGTCTAACTGAAATGTTACAGCTAGGTCACAGACTGGTGGACTAGCCAAAATTTTGTCCAGGACTTCCTATCTTACCCTATCCACCCTTACTCACCCATTAAATTCTATGTAAGTTTTTTCAAAAAATTGTTTTTCACAGAAATGTTGTAAATTGCTTGATTGTCTAATTTTTAGGCTTTTTCAGTAAGATGGTAACATGAATTTTAAGTGGAGTATACAAAAGAAAGTCTTTCAACATGTGATAGGGTGAAGCAATAAAAATGACAATTTTGAAATTTTTTATCTCTCTGCATTGTCTAAATTCTAATTTTAAATGTAAATTCTGTTTCCATTCCTGGTAGCCAAAATCGCCATTGGCTACTAATTTCTGAGGAATTCTTTTAAAAGGTAACCTATTTTAGCAAATTTGTGGAAAAATACTTTAAAAAGGACTGACTATATTTTCACAAATTTTGGAAATTTGGCTACTAATTATTTTAAATTTATGGAAAACCTAGAAATTGATCATTAATAGCTGCACATTTGTACTCCTTAGTCAGAGGTTGTAAGGAGTTGAGTGGAGAAATGGTGATTTATGCCTCAGTTTTGCAAGTAGTTCATATGTCGAGGGGATAAGTTCAGAGATTGAAGAAGAAACAAGTGTATCAAGAGAAAACTGCCAGGCCTTCAGCAAGTGAGCAAACAAAGTCCTCACAGTAAGGTCTGCCTGGGGTGCTGTGATCCATAAATCTGTGCTTAAGACCACTCGGCCCATTGATATCTGCAAATGTTACAAGGAATCGTCTGTCTGCTTTAATTGCAAACACCAAATGCAAAATCAAATAATCAAAATGGTAATTCAATGATTATAAATCTGTGGAAAACGATTCCCTGTTTGAGCTTTTTACTGCTTAAAATGATAACAATTATAGTCATGAAATTTCATGGATTCCCTGATTCCTCCCATTAATGATATCAAAGATAGATTATTTAATTTACAAGTATACCCAAGATAATAAAATAAAACCAGGTTTTTGATTTACTGGACAGACCAGTTGAATGAAAGTTTAACAATAAGCTAGTGAGAAGGGATGAAACTTGGCTGCCCTAAATGGCAGAGATATGGATAGCTAGTTGGGGAAAAACTGCTGAATGATAGATATAGCAGCTATATCAGCTTTCAAGATATTGCTAATGAGAGACCGAGATGAGCTGCCAATTTGACAACAATTTGTTAGCTTTGTGTTAAAATTTCCAGAGGTCTGTACTGTACTTCAGAACTCATGTTTATGATGGATTACATCACAAAAATAATCCAGAACTCGTGGTGTGGCCATCCATTGTGGTGTACATCCAACCTGATCAAGCCAGTATACTTGATTTACAACATTGACCTGTCCGCTTGACCTTTGATTTAAATATATATTATATATTTTATGTAATGCATTTATGTGTAGACACAAAAGACATATCACTAAACCCTTACATTGCACATTGTATATATATATACCGGTATTAACTTTGAATTCAAACACTACCTATGTACTGGGTGGACCCTCCAATATGAATATCCCTAATAAAAGGCGAAGCCGTCGGGTCAATGTTGTTTATCTATACATGTAATATATACAGTGGATATATACATTGTACAATCGATTTCATTATTACTGTTGCCATGAGTAGGTTTAATTAAGATTTATAGAAAATACTGTAAAAATGAATGTTATTAATCACCATATTTCAAAATTTGATATGAATTAAATGGCAGGCGTTTGATTTATAAATTTGTAACGATATTATTTGATGACCATTGTTTGATATTGTCATCAGCATGGCCGTTGTCGTCGTTGGCGAGCGTTATTGTGTAGTATATGTATTATAGAGATGTATTGTATTCAGTGATATATTTTGTATCTATGTACATATGTATATTTATACAGCACAGTAAAAGGTAGGAAGATGAAATATTATTACCTTAAGGGGAACACTTAAATCTCTGTTATTGTGAACCGACAAATTTTAGCGGCAGTTTTATTTTAGCTTTTTTTGCAAACTGACCCTTCCGCATAAATAAAATTGCACAAAAATTAAGTACATGTATAAATAATTTGGGTGTGTAGAGGAGAAGTTGTTTAGTTGGCTCAAATAAAACTCCGCTCATTCATTCTGTAAGCTAAAAAATTAAGTATACATTGTATAAAGCGGTTTAAAATATTTTGTCCATGAGCTTCTAATTTGTGTGTACCGGTGATAAAAATTAAGATCCAGTTGAAAAAGCGTAATATATAATTGAATTTATCAGCTAAATATTTTATTGTTTTTTGCTTGAGTTTTGGTTTTGGGCATTGGATCCAGTTGAAAATCAAATTGCAGTAAGTTTTATGTTATCAAATTTATCAGCTAACTTTTTATGAGTTTTTTTATTTTTTTGTCAAGTTTTGATTTGGTTACCTTTAAACTAAAACATTTAAATGATGCTTACTGTATGACTTTGATTATAGGAGATTTTAATTGATGTCAGTGTACAATATTGTACTGTCCTTTCTGTGAACTCGCTAAATGACGTAAAATCTGCTGAGTGGTAGACAGATTTGTAACATTTACAGTACACGCTAATACAGTGTATGTATGTCTGTCTGTATGTATGTCTGTCTGTCTGTCTGTCTGTCTGTCTGTCGTCTGATCAGTCTTTATTTCTTTAGAAATTGTCTGTCAAGTGTTGAACAATCAAAACATTTTCATCAAACAATTAACAGTACACACTAATAAACTGTCTGTCTATCTGTCTGTCTGTCTGTCTGTCAGTCACCTCTTTCTTAATTGATAGAAATTTTCAAGAAACAATGTTTAACAATCGGAAAATTATCAAAACCAATCATCGGGAAAAGAGTTGGTAAATTAAAACTGGTTGATCATCAATTGATCATGATATAAGATTTTAGCATAATTATTTTCAACCATAGAGTGTAATAAAAGTTGTAGCCTATATTATATATATATATGTCTTGTATTTACTGCTGATGATGAAAATTGTTATGATTTTGATCAAGAAGTAAACTTTATACCTCTTTTCTTTTTGATATCGTGTTATATATAAAGGATCTTTATTGTTAGGTTAAAAACTGTAATGTTTCTGTGGTACTTTAGAAAAAATAAAAATGCAATAATTACCGTATATACTCGCCTAAAACCCGCCCTGGGGCATAACCCGCACCCCTATTTCACCCTGAATATCCTAGGAATATTTGTATTCGCAGAATATAACCCGCACCCAGAAAATACTTTGATAATTCAAGGCATTATAGAAGATCGACAAACCGGAAGTTATGGTAATTTTCAAGTTGAAAGTAAATTTTGATCTTTATTGTATTTTTGTTATTATTATTTGTGATATTTTTATATTAAATTTGACCAATAAAGTCTTTGAAATAAATAAATAAATAATTAATTAATTAATTAAGGTCAGTATGAGTAACGTCACGTGTAACAGAAATTATAGCCGTCGGCAAAGAAGTAAATACCTGGTCACCTGTAATTAACTTTAATCAAGTCTTCCCGGTAACACCTCGCGTGTGTCTTGTTTGTTTAATGACTGAAGCCATTCCTGATTCCTTATTCATTGATATAATCATTCATAATTACCGGGACCCGTGTGTACATGTTGAAGAAGAAAGCGCCGCCATTACAAACACTTATTAGTCTTAGTCTTAGTAAAATTAAATCCAAATTGCTCTTAATTCATGTTATTTGAGACTCAGTGTATGTAAGGGCCACCTGCCCATACTCTCATAGGAAATATAAACAAATATATTCATTATGTCCCCAAACCAAGTAGGGGCAAAATGAACTTCATTTCGTATGCCAACAAGTTGTCCCTCACATTCCTGGAAAGCTGTTTAACAGATTTTATTGAAATTCACAAGAACAGTCTTTGTCGTGGAGTAGATGTGCCATTGGCTATTCGTATTTTGTATTCATATTCTGTACGCTTTACCTTTCATCAGGAATATTCATATACAAAGATCCACCTAATACATGTAAGGAATATTGCATTGTTTACAAGCCATAGGCAAGTAAATAATGCAATATCAAACTTGTTACATGTCTAAGAAAATACAATAGTAAATCGGATTACATTCATTGTGTCCTCGGATACTGACTGGAACCGATCCACAATCACTACCGACTACTTAGTAGTGAATACTCCTCAGTTTCTGCTTTTGTTGCAAAAAAAAGTGCTTCTATATCTTTTAAAAATTTTTTCAATTCTCTTTGTTAAATATGTTTACTTTATATTTTTGTAATGTTTGACGTATATTATAAGGATTTAAAAAAAGCATGCTTCAAAAACAAAATCTAGAATATACTGATTTGAAAAGTTATTCCCTCATAGATAGTTTGGTAATCTAGTGGTAACACTCCAGACTACCAAGTAATAGTATTTTGGGTTCGGATCCCATTATCAATTTTTTTTTCTTTAAAAATTGAAGGGGAAAATAACTATTTGATAGATTATTACAAGTGACACACCGGTAGATTTAGGTCAACTTTCGGAATTGATTACAAAACAAAAGAAAATTGCTGTGTAATATCAAAAATATCACAGCGTCTAATAGAGGTGTTAATCTGGGCATTGTGCAACAAGGGTTGTTAGTAGGATTCGCAGTTACTGTAATAATGTGTACACAAAGTACATGATAAGTATTCACATGATGTAGACAAAATTAAGCCACATGATTCCTATATCGATAATACATATTTAAATTAAAGTGCAGCGGACAGGTCAGAGTTGTTTGCCTATATCAGATGTGTATATTTACTGGTGTCCTATCACAATATAATGTGTTTTTATTTTGAACTTGTATACCAAACCATTATAGATATTTACCACACCTTTCTCACTTTCAGTATACTTTACCTCTATTGATGTCATATAAACAATGGACTCTCGTAATCAGCATAATGTTCGCTGCTGTCTTTGTCATTATATTGCAGTGAACTTTATCACATTATAAGGTTACAAGGCCGAAGCTTAAATTCAGACAAATTCTACAGTCAACCTGTACATATAGTCAAACTGTCTATAAAGGTCATTCAAGGAACCAGTAATAGTGGCCATTATGGGCAGGTGGCCCTTACATACACTGAGTCTCAAATAACATGAATTAAGAGCAATTTGGATTTAATTTTACTGGCTATTAAAAACAGGTGGCTCTTATATTGAGGTGGCTTTAAAGGCACAATTGACTTCAATTTAGTCTAACAATATTTTACAGTTTTCAAAATGTCATTTTCAGTGAACTTTATCACTTATTAGGTCACAAGGTCAAAGCTTTCAAACAGACCAGTTTTACTGTCAACCTGTACATAAATTAGTCTAACAATATTTTATAGTTTTTGAAATGTAATTTTCAGCAAGCTATATCACTTTTTATGTGTTAAAGGTGAACGCTTGAATGAAGTTTAGCCCTAGTCAAGAATATTTCACTTATATCGAGACATCAACAGGTGAAGTGGCAGAAAATATGGCCTTTGCAGTGTGCCCAGGGTAATGTAGAGGGAGGGTTCTTTTATGTGCCATGCCTGCTGTGACTCGGAACATCAGTTTTTAAGGTCTCTACCAAAGAACCCACCTGTGAATTTCATTTCTGAATGCCGAGTGCTTCCTGAACAGTTACTTCTTACATGTATATTCAAGTCAGACTTGGGCCAGTGTGAACCCATGACCTCCCACATATGAAGTGAGCACTCTACCAACTGAGCTACCATATTGGCTCACAACTCTTTTGGTCTATAATGTCATCTTGATCGACTCTAATTTAAGGTCAACTTATATGATTACTTGGTACACACATAAAATTTGTTATTTGATCAATAATACAATTTATTTGGTTGTAAAAATCGGTTGATCACACTCGGAGCACAATCCCAGCTCATTTCTCTCTTCAGTCAAATCAGCTGTATGGTAATTGGTTTCAGTGTACTTTAAAATCAGATTACCTATCCAGAAAACTCGCTGGTAAGATATTTCCTGGTAACTCAATCAGCTCTAAACAATCACATTAATATTGATTTTTTTTTCAAAAATCTGCTTTTTAAGGATTATGCCATTAATGTTAAGTTTTATTGTAGTGTGGATAGTAATTGCTAGACTTATTATCAAGATATAACAGGAATGAACTCATTTCATATTTTCCGATTATCGAGATATAGGAGATACAAATTCATTTCATATTTTCTGTTTTAAGTTTCAGGCATGCTAATTACATTTTATTTACATGAAGTTGTTTGTGTATTAGAATTCATTGCCTTTATTTTATTATTTAAGTAGTACCTTTTTAATATGTTATCTTAGTACACATGTGAAAACATGTATAAGCATTGGATTATTAATCACAATGATTCTAGCCAACCATGTTCAAATACCTCTGAGCAGGCAGTGCCTAGCGTGAGAAATTTTGTCATTAATACTTTTCACAGGTATGTGGTTTTCTCTGGACACTCCAGTTTTTCCCACCATCCTGTATTAGCTGTACATGAAACCCAAATTTGATTTATGATTAAGTGTGTGTGTGTATTTACAAGAAAACTACACGATTATAAATGACATGAAATATTTACACAAAACAATTACATTACCAGTCCATACAACACACACATTTCTTTTTTGACAAACACAAAACAAAGATTTTGAAGAAGACTTTAGTCTTTAGGGGTTGCAGATGAGCATCAATCATTTGCCTTGCCAAAGTTGGAAAGCCAATGGTTCTCTATGGGCACTCTGGTTTTCACCATCATTCCTAAACTTACTCCCTGGATATAAGTGAAAGAATATTGACTGTAAAATACTGCTACTCCATTCCAACCAAAAAAGGAGATATATCATTAGAAATGCTTGTGATCTGATCTTTAAAACAAACACGACTACAGGTAAATGTAGGTATTTTTTTCTCTCCAAACAGCTCAGTTTTACAAATGTATTCAAAGTTAAAATGATATTAAGGATTGTCACCTTTATGGCTCGAAATAACATTCGAAATATCAGTACATGTATTGAGTTGAAGTTGTAGAGGACCATGCACCATCGTAAGATGGCTAACAAATTGTGGCACATTATAATAGGCAGTGTTACCAGTTGAAAGCACCTACATTAAAATGATAACATTCATTATGGCCTGACAAAGAAGTACAATATTATTGATATTGATCTGATGTACCTTATAAAGCTTTCAATGGAAATGTCTGGCAAAGCTGACGAAAATCTAATTTGTGTGACAAATACTCTATGAAGATGTAAATTGTCTTTATAAAGCTCTTTGCGAAGTAAAAGCTAGCTATGCACAAGGTTTTATTGCTCGATAAATCATGGCTTATTGTTCATTTAGTTTATTGTTTAAGTAAGCAAAAAAAAATTTACTAAAACTGTACTGATATAAGCTGTTATATGCAGCTGCCTCTTAAGTCTTAAGACCATTGGAAGAGTGTTTGCTCCATATGTAAAGGGTTGAGGTTGGAATCCTGGTCAGGTTTGACCAAGACTTGAAAATAAGAACCGAATAATGACAGCAAATATTTTGGCACAGTTTTTGATGGACATAATGTGCAGACAAGACGAGATGTGCTTTATTTTTTTATCATTTCTTGTTTCTGCACTTTTCCATTGCATTATTATAGACAGTAAAATGATTGTAATCCATTCAGATGAAAGTACACTTGTGCATGGCACATTTTTCCTCATTTAGTTAAGTGAAGCACTTTAATAGGAACAAGCTAATACAGTTTCCTTATGATTGGCATTTAACACAACCTTGTCTTATATCAGATATCCTTCTGTCCTTCTATAAAAGTCATTGATGGATGTAGATTTCCGTAGTATTTCTAGTCTTTTTTAAGGCAATCTTAAGACCAGATCATCTAATTAGAATCACTGGCAAAATGTTCATGGATTATGTTGGTCAGTTGGCTGGGTTTTGTAAATACCACCTTGCGGACAAAAAATTATTATTTTCAATCAATGAGATGTTCCCAGTTCTGACATAAAAATTGATGAATTTTTTACATTTAGTGCTTTTTCAAATATGTAAATGGTGTTTGCCGCTATACCTTCTAATATTCCTGAATATTTTGTGTTTTCCATTTGAGGACAATATCAGTTCATGTTTTCCTTTAAAAACGACAGGAAATGGCATGCAAATGTAAACAGCACAGACAATAGATCTAGAAATATGGCTGGTTATGGCTTGATATACATATGCAGTGGTTACGTTAGCCAAAAATTACTACATGCACTGAATACAGGTACTTTCCCCTGTAGAAAAATGGCTGAAATAATGTAACCACTTAAATTCCCAGTACAACAGTGATTCTCTAACAAATTTAATTTCTTTGTCTATACCCACATAATTTTAGATATTGTAACAATTTAACATTTTGCAATGAGGGTCTTACTACATGTATTGCCAGTTTTAATACAGTTTGCTATATTTCAGAACTGCAATTTTCTCAGTTTTTAAGGCAGAAGGTAGTTTTTGTATCATAAAGAGGAATGAAGACATTACATGGCTGTCACTTTGATTTAGATAAAAGCTAGTCCACCTCAGTATGGAATAAGTGTGCATCAGAAATAGTTGGTCATAGTTGAACAAATGTATCAAAATCAATGTATTAAAATGGTGTAACTTTTGAGTTCAGTATTCAACCAGACAAATATGCATTTCATAATACAGTTTGCTATATTTTAAAACTGCAATTTTCCCAAAAAAGTGGAAAATCACTGTGTTGAAATGATACCCTTTAAGAAGAAACATGAGCCGTAGAAAATTTTTGCAGTTTTGATCTTTTAAAATATTTCGGGGTAAAAAAAATACGGTTTCGACGGTATGGAAAGAGTACCAAGGGAAATAAGAAATTTTCGCTGAAAATATAGTTTCTCATTACAAGTGTCATTGTGGAAATCATGAATATATTTTCCTTGCGAATGTTCCTTCTTACACAGTACAAGTTTTAAATTGTGTAGTCGGTCAGACAAAATAGGCATTCTTAGTATCGGTTCTCTTTATATTCTTTCATGGCAGATTTGATTGTAAATCTCATGGAAAAACTTGAAAGCTCTGATCTCATACATACATGTATAGATCTACTTCTGATGTCGTTTTTATACATGTATAGATCTACTTCTGATGTCGTTTATATGATAAAGAGAAACGTTTCTGTCGCCTCATATTGTATAATCGTGGTCGGTCACTAATGTATTATACATATAATAATGCATGTACTGCATTAACGATTTTCCGTTTCATAAAAACGCATGTATATATGATATTTCTCCTGGATGTATTTATTCCGAAGATTAATTGTTTGTCACGTCTTTAATCTTGTCGCCAACTTAATTTTACGCAGAAATTGATGGCAGTATAATCCATAATCGTGTTTAAATTTTTTCCCGTTTGTAAGGCTATAATGATATTGGTTTAAGTTACCGTAATCAGCGATTTCGAGATAAAGCTTAACGTTCAGGTAATTGGTATTGTAAATGTTATTCAGGTAATTAATTACAATTGTGCATGCATTACTATCATTTTTTATGTAATTTCTAAGATTTTATTATTTTTTAATATGAAAAACATTAAGGATACATCTTTCAGCAAACTGCTTTTAATTTCAGCATTTAAAGAGACCTTTATTTGTAAAATATCAGCATGCTGTATACATTCATTTACTGGATTTTAGGATGATTGGTTCAAAATTATTAGTAGCTAAATTGCCAAAATTTGTAATACCGGGTTATATACAAATTTGCTAAAATACAAGATAACTTTTTGAAAGCATTTCTCAGTAGTCAATGGCAATTTTTGGCTACCAAGAATAAAACATATGTCTCAGTGAATTAAATAGACTTGCAATACTATGGCAAACCATTGCTGTAGCTCAGTTGGTAGAGTACTTGCTCCGTAAGTGGGAGGTCACGGGTTCAAATTCTGACCAGGTTTGACCCAAGACTTGAAAGTGTGTAGTAACTGTTCTTATGCCAAGCACTCGGCATTTAGGAAATTAAAGGCACAGTTCTTTTGGATGGGAACTTAAAATAAACAAGGTCCTGTGGCAAGAAAAAGAACCCTGCAGTATAATGCCATCAGTGCAACAAAGAGTCAAAGTTTCTGCACCTTCTCCTATAGCTGGCATTCAGTTTATTTCTATATAATTTAATTCTATGTATCTTTTCAATATCATCCTTTTTATTTTATTTATGATAACCAACATTGCGGAGTTATACAATTTTCACACTGGTTTTGGGGGTTAAAAATGATAAACCAAAAAAAATCAAAGTTATTTCTTAAAAACTTAAGAATCTAATATATAAGATGTTCACTGCAGGGCTTCTTGTACAAATCATTTCTAGCGACTAGAGTTTTCATACTTAGGCTATATAGAACAACATTTTATAGTGACTAGAGTTATTATACTTAGGCTATATAGAACAACATTTTATAGTGACTAGAGTTATTATACTTAGGCTATATAGAACAACATTTTATAGTGACTAGAGTTTTCATACTTAGGCTATATAAAACATCATTTTATAGTGACTAGAGTTTTCATACTTAGGCTATATAGAACATCATTTTATAGTGACTAGAGTTTTCATACTTAGGCTATATAGAACATCATTTTATAGTGACTAAAGTTTTCATACTTAGGCTATATAGAACATCATTTTATAGTGACTAGAGTTTTCATACTTAGGCTATATAGAACACATTTTATAGTGACTAAGTTTTCATACTTAGGCTATATAGAACAACATTTTATAGTGACTAGAGTTTTCATACTTAGGCTATATAGAACATCATTTTATAGTGACTAAGTTTTCATACTTAGGCTATATAGAACAACATTTTATAGTGACTAGAGTTTTCATACTTAGGCTATATAGAACATCATTTTATAGTGACTAGAGTTTTCATACTTAGGCTATATAGAACATCATTTTATAGTGACTAGAGTTTTCATACTTAGGCTATATAGAACAACATTTTATAGTGACTAAGTTTTCATACTTAGGCTATATAGAACAACATTTTATAGTGACTAAGTTTTCATACTTAGGCTATATAGAACAACATTTTATAGTGACTAGAGTTTTCATACTTAGGCTATATAGAACATTTTATAGTGACTAGAGTTTTCATACTTAGGCTATATAGAACATCATTTTATAGTGACTAAGTTTTCATACTTAGGCTATATAGAACATCATTTTATAGTGACTAGAGTTTTCATACTTAGGCTATATAGAACACATTTTATAGTGACTAAAGTTTTCATACTTAGGCTATATAGAACAACATTTTATAGTGACTAGAGTTTTCATTCTTAGGCTATATAGAACAACATTTTATAGCACTAGAGTTTTCATACTTAGGCTATATAGAACATCATTTTATAGTGACTAGAGTTTTCATACTTAGGCTATATAGAACAACATTTTATAGTGACTAGAGTTTTCATACTTAGGCTATATAGAACAACATTTTATAGTGACTAAAGTTTTCATACTTAGGCTATATAGAACAACATTTTATAGTGACTAGAGTTTTCATACTTAGGCTATATAGAACATCATTTTATAGTGACTAGAGTTTTCATACTTAGGCTATATAGAACAACATTTTATAGCAACTAGAGTTTTCATACTTAGGCTATATAGAACATCATTTTATAGTGACTAGAGTTTTCATACTTAGGCTATAAGAACAACATTTTATAGTGACTAGAGTTTTCATACTTAGGCTATATAGAACACATTTTATAGTGACTAGAGTTTTCATACTTAGGCTATATAGAACATCATTTTATAGTGACTAGAGTTTTCATACTTAGGCTATATAGAACAACATTTTATAGTGACTAGAGTTTTCATACTTAGGCTATATAGAACATCATTTTATAGTGACTAGAGTTTTCATACTTAGGCTATATAGAACATCATTTTATAGTGACTAGAGTTTTCATACTTAGGCTATATAGAACATCATTTTATAGTGACTAGAGTTTTCATACTTAGGCTATATAGAACATCATTTTATAGTGACTAGAGTTTTCATACTTAGGCTATATAGAACATCATTTTATAGTGACTAGAGTTTTCATACTTAGGCTATATAGAACATCATTTTATAGCGACTAGAGTTTTCATACTTAGGCTATATAGAACAACATTTTATAGTGACTAGAGTTTTCATACTTAGGCTATATAGAACAACATTTTATAGTGACTAGAGTTTTCATACTTAGGCTATATAGAACATCATTTTATAGTGACTAGAGTTTTCATACTTAGGCTATATAGAAATCATTTTATAGCGACTAGAGTTTTCATACTTAGGCTATATAGAACATCATTTTATAGTGACTAGAGTTTTCATACTTAGGCTATATAGAACATCATTTTATAGTGACTAGAGTTTTCATACTTAGGCTATATAGAACATCATTTTATAGTGACTAGAGTTTTCATACTTAGGCTATATAGAACATCATTTTATAGTGACTAGAGTTTTCATACTTAGGCTATATAGAACATCATTTTATAGCGACTAGAGTTTTCATACTTAGGCTATATAGAACATCATTTTATAGTGACTAGAGTTTTCATACTTAGGCTATATAGAACATCATTTTATAGTGACTAGAGTTTTCATACTTAGGCTATATAGAACATCATTTTATAGTGACTAGAGTTTTCATACTTAGGCTATATAGAACAACATTTTATAGCGACTAGAGTTTTCATACTTAGGCTATATAGAACATCATTTTATAGCGACTAGAGTTTTCATTCTTAGGCTATATAGAACAACATTTTATAGTGACTAGAGTTTTCATTCTTAGGCTATATAGAACAACATTTTATAGCGACTAGAGTTTTCATTCTTAGGCTATATAGAACAACATTTTATAGTGACTAGAGTTTTCATACTTAGGCTATATAGAACATCATTTTATAGCGACTAGAGTTTTCATACTTAGGCTATATAGAACATCATTTTATAGTGACTAGAGTTTTCATACTTAGGCTATATAGAACATCATTTTATAGCGACTAGAGTTTTCATACTTAGGCTATATAGAACAACATTTTATAGCAACTAGAGTTTTCATACTTAGGCTATATAGAACATCATTTTATAGTGACTAGAGTTTTCATACTTAGGCTATATAGAACAACATTTTATAGTGACTAGAGTTTTCATACTTAGGCTATATAGAACATCATTTTATAGCGACTAGAGTTTTCATTCTTAGGCTATATAGAACATCATTTTATAGTGACTAGAGTTTTCATACTTAGGCTATATAGAACATCATTTTATAGTGACTAGAGTTTTCATACTTAGGCTATATAGAACATCATTTTATAGTGACTAGAGTTTTCATACTTAGGCTATATAGAACATCATTTTATAGTGACTAGAGTTTTCATTCTTAGGCTATATAGAACATGTACCTACATCTGCAAATAAGATGATTTACCGGTGAAGTAGCCAAGTGGTTTTCTCTATGTTGTGCATCAAATTTGACCTGCCATTCTACTTTTAATTTGAATACACAAACAGACATATCCATTTTGTGATTTAGGGTCTATATAAAGTTGATATAAGGATAGAAGATAGTAATACTGGGCACATGGTTTTTATGGTAATGAAACATGCTGTCTTACCTAAACCATACGGTCTATTAGCCCAATATAATATTCAGATTAAAGGTCAAACGGCCAGGTCAAACTTGACACATTATAATCTGATTTTTTTCCATCATCCAATAATTGAATGCCTTAAATCCATTACATATCTCCAAATCCAACAAAATGTATCTTCATGAAAGACAGGTTGGTAGGATAATCTTCAGAATGCTGTTTTAAAGACTATTTGTGAAAGTGAAGGTGATTAAAACATTATTTTTTAACAGAAATACTTTATGTGCATTTGGTACCTTAAAAATTGAAATGTTTTAGTATAATTTCACAAGAACTTATTCTTTATGTGACAATGTTTACAACTGTGACAATTTAAAGAAAAACTAAATGAACTGAATTATAGAGATGAAATGGCAAAAGCTGTTGCAAGCCATGCCTGCCACCACATTGCCACCATGTCTCTGGTCTTTAGAATTCAATGGCCTATGCCCTTGGTGGGTTATGTTGTATTTAGCTTTTTCTCTTCATCATGGCAGACTTTCTGCTAATTGGAAACAAAATTAGTAAAGAAAAGTATTATTTGACTTAGAAATGTCAAATGGCAATAGTTGCTGTATTAACTTTCCTGCCACCACATTTCCACACTGTCTCTATTCATTGGATCTATATAGCCCTTAGCTTTGGCAATGTTATAATTAGTTTTTTTCTCTTCATCATAGTAGACCTCACTGTTAAATAATTCGGAAGACAAAATTGGTAAATTAAAGTGTTATGTGACCTAGAAATGTCACCATGACAAACAGGATATCTTAGTTCTTGGATGATAACTTTAGCAATAGAGTACAGTCTACGCTATGGCTTTAAGCCGCATCAATATATTATAACAGTTATTGCTTAGCCAAGATTTCTGCTAGTGCAAATATCTCAGGGGGTTATACTTAAATTATGAGTTACAGACTGAAAATGATTTCAAATTAGATAATTCATACAGAACAGCTGTTAAAAGCTAACATATAAGTGCAGAACTGAAAACATATTTAGGTCACTCTGCATTAGTTATACCTTAGCAGCTGCCATCTCTCTCCGATGGGCAGCTTTTTGGACACTAGCTGTGGTACCTCAGTCACTTGACAGTGAACTCCTATTGGTTAACTCAGTGTTAAACTTTCAACAGGTCGGTACTAGATCTCAGACTCTTATAGATGACAATTATACAAGCTTACATTTGACTTGACTCCGGCAATAATTAGATTTAAGACGGTAATAAGAAGCAATTTATCCAATAAAAAAAGTTTAGCCATTAGCACTTGGGAATAAAGGTTGTCTAATTATTGGAATTTTATTTTACACTATTTTCATTTGGGTACATAGACATCTAAGCAAAATAAAGGTTTATTGTATCAGTTTTGTCTAACAAGATCAAATAGAATGTTTTTGATGCAACATATTGTTTTTAAGTCTTTCTTTAAACATGTTAAGACATATTGTTTGAAAAGTGTCTTTCAAAACATTTTCTAGGCTCTTATTTTTAACCTGTCTGAAGGCATGCTATTTTAAGTGTGTCTGGAGCATGTCATAGCAAGTATTTGTGAAAAGAACTTGTGCACCAATGATTATTTGTTTGTTTTGCTGAATAATCTAGAATTATTGTGATATTCAGACTCAAGTTTCTTGAGTTTATTTAGTTTCTTATTGTTTCCGATGTCCTAAATAAAGTAAATAGTAACTGTGATTTACGGTATATTAACAGTATATCTCCGGTATATCTCTGGTATATCACCAGTCATGGTATTATATATACATGTATTGTAATTTCCCTAGCTGGTAGGATGATTTATCTAACATTAGACTAGTTTTTCTATCTGATTTGAGGAAATACAAGTTTTATCGAACACCCATGATACAATTGGCGGTAAAGTGCACGTGCACTTTCTCATCGTGACGTGACGTCATGTCAAATGTCATAACATAGTTCAGTGGTTTTCTGTGGTAAAATGTGTTTTTTTTAGCTCACCTGACCGAAGGTCATGTGAGCTTATGGCATAGCGCAGCGTGTGTATGTGCGTGCGTGCGTGTGTGCGTGCGTGCGTGTGTGCGTCGTTAACACCTATTTTCGACTTCTCCTCTGAAACTACTGGACAGTTTTTAATGAAACTTTGTCAGAAGTATATATGGGCCGGTGCAATTCAGATTTGTTCGTGGCGTTGCTATGGCTACCATAACTAGGTCAAGGTGACCTAGGGGTGCAAAAATCTTAAAAAATCTTCTTCTCCGAAAGCACTGATTGGAGAAAAAATCTGATGTGATATTTGGCTTCTCTAGGGTCTTAAGCCTATAGTTTGTTCATTTTGTGAAATTCGGATAAAAATAGGTTACGCGTTTTTGCGTTTAATTTTGAAAAAATCGTAAAATAGCTTCAAATTGTTATAACTTGACTATTTGACCAGATAATGACATGGGGTTTTCAGTTTTGACATCTTCTTGTTAGTATCTTCAAAATGAGGTCAAGGTCGATTGTGAAGGTCGTGACCTAATTTTTTTTACCTCTGATTATAATTATTATCTCGAAAACCATAAACTTTTTGTATAGGCATGTATATCAGAATGTTGTAGGTATCGATACAACGATCATTTTGATGTATAGAAAAAGGTCATGGGTTCAAAGGTCAAGGTCACAGATGTGAAACAATACCGAAATGGTTAATTATCTTGAAAACTATAAACTTTTTGTATAGGCATGTATATCAGAATGTTGTAGGTATTGATACAACGATCATTTTGATGTATAGAAAAAGGTCATGGGTTCAAAGGTCAAGGTCACAGATGTGAAACAATACTGAAATTGTTAATAATCTCGAAAACTATAAACTTTTTGTATAGGCATGTATATTAGAATGTTGTAGGTATTGATACAACGATCATTTTGATGTATAGAAAAAGGTCATGGGTTCAAAGGTCAAGGTCACAGATGTGAAACAATACTGAAATTGTTAATAATCTCGAAAACTTTAATCTTTTTGTATAGGCATGTATATTAGAATGTTGTAGGTATTGATACAACGATCATTTTGATGTATAGAAAAAAGTCATGGGTTCAAAGGTCAAGGTCACAGATGCGAAACAATACCAAAATGTTTAATTATCTCGAAAACTATAAACTTTTTGTATAGGCATGTATATTAGAATGTTGTAGGTATTGATACAACAATCATTTTGATATATAGAAAAAGGTTGTGGGTTCAAAGGTCAAGGTCACATATGCGAAACAATATGGAAATGTTTAATTATCTCGAAAACTATAAACTTTGTGTATAGGCATGTATATTAGAATGTTGTAAGTATCGATACAACAATCATTTTGATGTATAGAAAAAGGACATGAGTTCACAGGTCAAGGTCACAGATGTGAAACAATACTAAAATGGTTAATTATCTCGAAAACTATAAACTTTTTGTATAGGCTTGTATATTAGAATGTTGTAGATATTGATACAACGATCATTTTGATGTATAGAAAAAGGTCATAGGTTCAAAGGTCAAGGTCACAGATGCAAAACAATACCAAAATGGTTAATTATCTCGAAAACTATAAACTTTTTGTATAGGCATGTATATTAGAATGTTGTAGGTATGGATACAATGGTTATCATGATATAAAGAAAAAAGTCATTTGGGTTTAGTATTTATGTTTTCTTTAAATCTATCAGCTCGCCATTAGTTATCAGGTGAGCGTATCAGGCCCATGGGCCTCTTGTTCACATAAAGTATTGTTTTTTTGTTATTTTTAATAACCAAATTGGAAATGTTAGATAAAAATATCATATACACAGTGTGTATGTACAACCCTTCGTATCAGGTCTCGTCCTTTTTTTGCAGCTGTATCACTACTTGTCGCGCAAGCGCGACTCGTAGTGATACGGCTACAAAAAAAGGACTCGACCTGATACGGAGGGTTGTACATACACACTGTGTATATAATATGTATGTATTATTTAGACATGGGGTACAGCTATACATCGCTCAGTTACGTTGAATTCTCTACAAATATTGGTTTTCAATACTGTTTATATCCATTTCCAAGTAAAGACCATAAAAATAGGTTTCATTATAGGTCAAAGTCTTTCTTCAGGCTTTCACATATATGACCAACATGTTCATGAATTCTTTTAACCATTGAACTGTTTATAAATGGTATTCATAGTGTCATGCAAAGCAAACTGAATTTCGTGCTAGCAATGCATTTGCTTTGCACAGCATTAGAAGTTATAGCACTATTAATACCATTTCTTAGATAGGTAAATGGTTATAGTTTCATTTAGCTTTTTTTAAAAATCTTATTTTCGTTTTGTAATCCTGATAAACACTGTCATGTAAGACATGCATTTCCAATCGCTGAAACAGCCACTCAATGTCCTCACACGTATAGGCATACACAAGAAACGAGTGATGTCACAATAGCAATACTGTAGTACCGCAATTATAGTCCTGTAACTACATTTTCAATAAAACATAAGTAAATATAAATGTTTAACCCAAACATAATAACACATGTATATTTAAAAATAGTTCAAAGACTATCAGCTGAACTGGCATTTGTTTTGTGAAAGCCTTTTCTGGGCTTTTACAAATGTAGCTAACACAAACATAATATTCTTGAATTCTTAACTCATATCTGTATCTGTTACAAAGTTATGCTGCTTCTCATTTAAATTTTGTTGAAATGCTGTACAGGGGGGTTTCGTATAATAATTCAATGTAGTGAGATGGAATGGGGTTCGCCGCTGTACCATGTGATACTTTCTAGCGTGTCTGTGAAACGCTTGTTTCCAATGGACATGGAATCGCACAATATGACGCTTTCCCATAAAAATGACTTTATTTCGGGAATTTGTAGCGTTGACGTTTTCCAAAATGTTCCGCACAAACGTTAAGAGGTATTGATCACGTGGTATGGCGGCGAACCCCATTATATAACTTAATATATGTAGATTCTGTGTCAGTTGAAAATGCAAAAAGTGTTGATTTCACAAAATAGGACTCTTCTGCTTAAAAAAACTGCTACCAAACAAGTTCCAAAATCTGGTAAAGTGGGGGAAAACCCTTAATAATCCAAAAAGTGAAGTGTATGTCTTCAATATATGGCTTAAAGTATATAGAAACATTTTGAGAATTTCAAGTCTGTAGAAAGAGTTAATTTTATTTTTCTCTGTTTAAAATTGCTAAAAATAAGTTCCAAAGTACTGGTATTCTCAAACAACTCTGTAAAGTAAGGTGCACTCTGTTTGTGATTCGGAATTCTGTTGTTGCAGTCAGAATTTAAGACCCCTTTGTTTAAAACTGCTAAAAATAGGTTCCAAAGTAATTCTCAAACAATTCTGTAAAGTAAGGTGCACTCTGTGATTTTGAATTCTGTGCTTGCAGTCAGAATGTATATCACACACTATAGGTGTAAGTATAGCAGGTAATATTCACATGGTTTTAGGTTTCTGTTAAAAGCAGTGTGATGCCTGTATATACAGTAAAACATGAATATAACGAACATGCTTAAATCTAATACACAGATAGTACAAAGTTTAATATTGGATCCGACTGCTTCTCTTATAAAATTTGTATATAACAATATAATGAAGTCGCTTTATAACAAAGTGAAAAAGAAAAATGGAGTCCCCAGGGCTTGGTTATAAACATGTTTTACTGTATATGGTTGGTGCAGATCACTGGAACTTGGTACAGTAAAACCTTGATTCAATACTACCATTTGGTTGGTCAGAGTTTGGCATTATAAAGGGATTTGGTGATAAATTCATTGAATCTTTAAAAGAAAGACAGAAAAAATTGATTTTGGGACTTCAGAATTGTGTGATGATTAGCGAGACGACAGAAATTCAGGGGCACTATAACAAGGTTTTACTGTATATGTTTACTTAAGATATTATTGTATTTGAGCGAACAAATAGTTTTATATTATTAATTAATGAGTTTTATTATTTATTTCAGCACAAACAACAATGGAAGACCTACAGATACGTCCACATCTTTTATTTGTTCATTCATACAAATCGCCACATTTCTGTGACTTCTGCGGAGAAATGTTGTTTGGTTTAGTTAAACAGGGACTCAAATGTGAAGGTAATTTTAAAATATATTATATGAATAAAAAAAATTAAAAAATAAAAACTAATGCACTTGCTTTTATTTCTTTTATTTTTTTATTTTTTGGAATTAAAGGCAGATTCTGTCGCTGTTTTAATCAGTAATATGTTTATTTAATGTGGAGTACATGATCACTTCATCATCCTCATTTTAATTACGTGGTCGTTCCATCATTGCTGTGTCAGTTAATATGTTGCAAACAGAAACAAATATTTATTGAACATTTTAGTTTAAAATGACTTTTGATATTTACTCAATTTCTTTGTTTTAAAATGACTTTCGTAACCATAGTTATAATATTCAAATAATTATTAGATAAATTGGAACAGTTTATTAATTTAACAATTATTGTTGTATTTTATGCTGTTTTTCACAGTTTTTGATTACCACCTGCAGGAAAAACTTTGCTAGTTGTCTAGTTATTAATTATGACCTTCAACACCAATTTTAAATGGCATTTATGGAAGATTTTTTTTTTAATTATAATTATCACTTAAAAAATATCATTTCTTCAGGATGTTATTTTCTCACTAATTGTTTTAGTATTTTTAATTGAAGGTTGAAGACATAATTGTTCTATGTCACACATACAGATTGATTGATTGATTGATTAAATGGAGTTTTACCTCCCAGTCAAGAATATTTCACTTATATCGAGACATAATCATTATGGCATACTGTGGTATATTGCATGGCTGTTTTGGTATACTGTGGTATATTGCAATGCAATTTTAATATGATGTGGTATATTGTGATGCAGTTTTGGCACACTGTGGTATACTGTGGTATAATGCAGTTTTAATATGATGTGGTATATTGTGATGCAGTTTTGGCACACTGTGGTATACTGTGGTATAATGCAGTTTTAATATGATGTGGTATATTGCGATGCAGTTTTGGCACACTGTGGTATAATGCAATACTGTGTTTGCTGTACTTCTGGATAGAGATATGTTATTTTCCTACTCATGACATGCAAGATGGAATATTTAAAGTTGTAGCTTTGTAAGATGTACAGATACCAACTAGAACTTGGCAAAAGAACATCATATAAATAAATGAAATAAAGTGAATCAGATTTATATTGAAAACCTAACACTTCAGTCTTTGTCCTTTACCATAACTGCCTGAATCAAAGCATTTTGAAACAATGTGTTTTAAAAATCACCTGTCAAGTGTAGGCATTCTAATTAAAGGTATACATGTACTTTTATGCAGACACTGTTTTAATTTAAAGATACATTTGTATCTAGCATAATATGTCTGTCAGTTTGAAATTGTAATCTGGCATTTTGTGTCTCTTCTGTTTCAGGTTGCGGTCTAAACTTCCATAAAAGATGTGCCTTTAAAATACCAAATAACTGCTCATATGATCGACAACGACGACCATCAGCTAGTAGTATCTCATTCTCAATGCGTGAAAAGCCTGAACTTTGTTCATTAGAATCTCCGAGTCAGGTAGAGCCTCGTGTATCCTATGTAAGCTTTCTTTATTGTACTTCTGTTGTGACTTTCAGGCAGTGAAATCTTTCTAAATGGATAATCAGGCACCAAATTTTTTGTAAACCCAGAATTTGACTTATTTATGCCTACATATTTTATCAGTTATCAGAGAATCTGCCTGATGCCCCGGTCACACATTCATGGATCACCTCGGCAGATTAGATACAGATATGATTCACCATAATTTGTAGTACAGTAATCAGTATTGGTCTGCAGCTTGCCATATAGTAGATGTAGCAATGTTGTCATACAGTACAGGCCTGTTGAAAGTTTAACACTGATCTAACATAAAAGAGCCAAAGGTTCGCTACAGAGTGGTCGAGATATCGATTGCTAATGGCTGAAAAGCTACCAAGAAATAGATAGCACCTGCTGTCAAGATATAGCTAATGAAGGGTTCGGATGTGTTGCCAATTCGGCACTAATTTGTTCACTAAGTGTTAAGCTTTCGGCAGGTCTGTACTGTATGTAGTTGTGAACAATTTTGAACATGTTGAAAAATGATAGTATATTCTTAATAAACTGTATTAGTATGTACTGATAGAGTAATTTTTGTCCCTCTCAATACAGTATAAACCGGTGCTTATTTGTGAGCCCACACTCATCAAGGATTTCTATGGCTAGTTGCAGTAATCTCATTGTTCACTTCAGATCCTTGTCAAACTTTGGAAATTGGCTTTTCCTGGGTCATCCGTGAAATTTAATGTGTAATGAAACTGAAGAGATGATCCATGAATGTGTGACCAGGGTATAAACATACATGAAAAACAAATGATATCAAAGGAATTTATGTGACAGAGGTCATTGTTTCTTGTTTTTTGCTTAATCCTCTTGCTGCCAAATTAATTTTCAACGCAAGGTTGGCAGTGCCAAATTGAAGTTCACAATGCGAAATGATATGATGTCAACAATAAAATATGAAGTCAGACACGTTTGTAGTCATATGACATCATTAGGTAATTGTAGATTATAATCTCAATAGTCAACATTTTACATTTTTGTTTACTTTTCATAAGAATTTGAGTATCTCTTAGTTCTTTAACCATTAAGAGTTGATAGTTCCATTGAAAGGACATATATATCCGTGTGGCAGGCTGTCGGTAGAGTACACATATGTCCGTTTGGCAGCAAGAGGGTTAAGGAGAAAAAATATAGTTAAAAAATCAAAAATTTTGAAATATGTTTTATTTTAAAAACTAAAACTTGATTATGTGCTATGAAGTTGGCATTTGACATCCCCTTTATTTAAGGCAAACAATTATTGCGTATATGTGGATGCAATTTTCCTATTAATCAAAAATCTTGAAAAGCTATATAGGTTTCTGTTTAGGGAGATTTCACTGTTAATATATAAGATTGATGTAATACTCTGATATTGATTATGTTGCTATGGTTAATTTACTGTTATTGTATATCCTTACTTTAAGAAGATCACCAGCCGATTAGAGTATTGATATATATTAACAATATTGTCTGAATGAAGGATTAGTTAAGTCAATGTTATTGGTTTTCTTTACATGGATATTAACTCGAGTCCAAGTCACAGACGTTGACAGTATACTGACCAAACAGTAATTAGATACTGGTTATTTAAGTAATAAATCTCCTGTTATCCTATTTCAATGAACGGTGGATAATAGTTTGTAAATTAATTAAACAATCAATACATCGGATATATATTAGATGTACAGATAATGACCTATACAACCAATTACAACTGTTTACTGATATATAAATCTGTTATTCTTACTCCAATATTGGATTATTTTGAGTATGATTGATGTTCAAGGGATGATTTGGCAAATTAGTCTTGTACTGTAGAATCTTGTCTGAACCTAAACCCCTATATTTTAATTCCTTGTAGCCAAAATCACCATTAGCTCCTAATTTCTCAGAAATTCTTTCAAAAACAACCTATTTTAGCAAATACTTCTAAATCTGAATATGTCTCCATTCCTGGTAGTCAAAACTGCCATTAGCTTCTAGATTCTTAAAAATCCTGTCAAAAAGCTGCTTATTTTATTTGTGGAAAATTTTGAGATATTAGAAAATTTGGCTACTAATGATTTTAAAATTGTAAAACTCTTTTTAACAAAAACCTGGATGATGATTATGTTTTTATTATAAAGTTGTTCGGTTTATACCGGCTAATATATCTAGTAGGTCTTAAAAACAGTTATGGTCCCAGTGGCTCAGTGGTGTAAACTCCTGTCCTACACAATTCACAGTGCCCCTTCCAGCATTAAGTTTCAAATCTGGCTGTGGCAAATTTTTGAAAAGAGTGTCTGTTTATTTGCTGAAGGTTCATGGTTTTGTTCCACTACTTCACCATCCCAGAACTGACAGATAGAATTGAAAAAATCTTGTCTTCTTCTTCCTATACTCTGCAAACGTCATCTGGAGTATTCTTGCAGACTTGTGCAACACATGCCCAACAGGAAACATGCCTTCTTTATACAATTAAAATCTTAACTGGGGTGTAAAATTCCATTGCTCCACTATATGCTTGTCTGTGGCATATTGTGAGCTAGCACCTTAAAGTCATCTTGATATGTGCTAGTACAAAGCAGACCATAAAGCATACTAACACATCTCATATATACATAAACCTGTTCTTAGATTAATCTTTAAAGATTTATAAACTTGATCTCGTGGGGAATAGCTAAATAATTGATGACGCAATGTTAACAACATTACAACAATCATTACTCCACTACTCTTTTGATAAAACAGGTCAATTTGGACAGCATTGTGGTTTAATAAGGGTTATGTTTAGACAAGTTACACTGTATAACATTTCAGTAATATGACCTGCTCTTTGGTCAATGATGTATGCATAAATCTAAAGTTTTATTTTCAGTAAAACCCCAATAGCTTGACCACCTCACTTATGCCACTTTTTTTGGAAATCCGAAAATGAATTTCTTCTAATCTTCCCTTGTGCTTTGACCAAAGTTTGACTAATCAAATGCTGGTGATGAATCAAGGTTTTACTGTTCTTTTCCTTTCATGAAAGATTACAATATCTTAAATGATCATTGGTGAAGCTAAAATAAATTTTCAAAGCTTTTAATCACTTTATGAAGTATGAAAATCTGTTTTTGACAAACAGTGTCAGTTATGTCATTTGTTACATTTCGTTAAAGTGACCAGGTCACAGATTATATAAAATTTTGTCTATACAGTTTGCTTACGTCATTCTCAGCTAATATGACAGTGTTATTGACGCATGATTAAGATGCAAATATCATAACATTAGAAAATCTATTCTTGGATATTCTGAACAAAATCCATTATTGAAATGTATAGAGATGTCAATAGCTGTGAAATTTAATTACAGTCAAACAACATTGACCTTTCTGCTTGACCTTTAATTAAAAACATTCATGTAGGAGAATTCACCCAATATATGTGTAGTGTTAGGATTCAGTTTCACACTGGTTATACATTCACAATACATTAATGTGTGTAGTGTTAGGATTCACAGTTTCACACTGGTTATACATTCACAATACATTTATATGTGTAGTGTAAGGATTCACAGTTTCACACTGGTTATACATTCACAATACATTTATATGTGTAGTGTTAGGATTCACAGTTTCACACTGGTTATACATTCACAATACATTTATATGTGTAGTGTTTAGAGATGGGTATTATCAAAATTTTTGTATCACGATATATTATGATACGCAGATGCTGTATCGCGATACGTATCATAATAATTATTTTAAAACTGAGGAAGGTAAAGAGCCTTTTACAATGTTGAATTCGTCGCTGTCGGCCATGTTGTTAATAACACGTTGTTATGGAACAAGTTTTGTTTCGGCTGTTTCGTATCTGGTTGATAGCTTTACCTATAGTATGACGTAATATTTATATAAATTCCAGTCAGTTGAGTTATAAACAAATTGGACGGCTCTACGGCAGTTTGTGCGTTCATTTAAGCTATAAAAAGATAGGTTACTTGACTTTTCAAAAATACCGGTATTACCGAATCGGATCTGTCATATGGCGATACGTATGTATTATGAGACTGTATTGTGATATACCGGTATACCGATAAAACCGCACACCACTAGTAGTGTTAGGATTCACAGTTTCACACTGGTTATACATTCACAATACATTTATATGTGTAGTGTAAGGATTCACAGTTTCACACTGGTTATACATTCACAATACATTTATGTGTGTAGTGTTAGGATTCACAGTTTCACACTGGTTAAACATTCACAATACATTTATGTTTGTAGTGTTAGGATTCACAGTTTCACACTGGTTATACATTCACAATACATTTATGTGTGTAGTGTTAGGATTCACAGTTTCACACTGGTTATACATTCACAATACATTTATATGTGTAGTGTTAGGATTCACAGTTTCACACTAGTTATACATTCACAATACATTTATGTGTGTAGTTAGGATTCACAGTTTCACACTGGTTAAACATTCACAATACATTTATATGTGTAGTGTTAGGATTCAGTTTCACACTGGTTATACTTTCACAATACATTTATGTGTGTAGTGTTAGGATTCACAGTTTCACACTGGTTATACATTCACAATACATTTATGTGTGTAGTGTTAGGACTCACAGTTTCACACTGGTTAAACATTCACAATACATTTATATGTGTAGTGTTAGGATTCACAGTTTCACACTGGTTATACATTCACAATACATTTATGTGTGTAGTGTTAGGACTCACAGTTTCACACTGGTTAAACATTCACAATACATTTATGTTTGTAGTGTTAGGATTCACAGTTTCACACTGGTTATACATTCACAATACATTTATGTGTGTAGTGTTAGGATTCACAGTTTCACACTGGTTATACATTCACAATACATTTATGTTTGTAGTGTTAGGATTCACAGTTTCACACTGGTTATACATTCACAATACATTTATGTGTGTAGTGTTAGGACTCACAGTTTCACACTGGTTAAACATTCACAATACATTTATATGTGTAGTGTAAGGATTCACAGTTTCACACTGGTTAAACATTCACAATACATTTATGTGTGTAGTGTTAGGGTTCACAGTTTCACACTGGTCATACATTTACAATACATTTATATGTGTAGTGTAAGGATTCACAGTTTCACACTGGTTATACATTCACAATACATTTATATGTGTAGTGTTAGGATTCACAGTTTCACACTGGTTATACATTCACAATACATTTATATGTGTAGTGTTAGGACTCACAGTTTCACACTGGTTATACATTCACAATACATTTATATGTGTAGTATAAGGATTCACAGTTTCACACTGGTTATACATTCACAATACATTTATATGTGTAGTGTAAGTATTCACAGTTTCACACTGGTTATACATTCACAATACATTTATATGTGTAGTGTTAGGACTCACAGTTTCACACTGGTTATACATTCACAATACATTTATGTGTGTAGTGTAAGGATTCACAGTTTCACACTGGTTAAACATTCACAATACATTTATATGTGTAGTGTTAGGATTCACAGTTTCACACTGGTTACACATTCACAATACATTTATATGTGTAGTGTTAGGACTCACAGTTTCACACTGGTTAAACATTCACAATACATTTATATGTGTAGTGTTAGGACTCACAGTTTCACACTGGTTAAACATTCACAATACATTTATATGTGTAGTGTAAGGATTCACAGTTTCACACTGGTTAAACATTCACAATACATTTATGTGTGTAGTGTTAGGGTTCACAGTTTCACACTGGTTATACATTCACAATACATTTATGTGTATAGTGTAAGGATTCACAGTTTCACACTAGTTATACATTCACAATACATTTATGTGTGTAGTGTTAGGATTCACAGTTTCACACTGGTTAAACATTCACAATACATTTATATGTGTAGTGTTAGGATTCACAGTTTCACACTGGTTAAACATTCACAATACATTTATATGTGTAGTGTAAGGATTCACAGTTTCACACTGGTTATACATTCACAATACATTTATGTGTATAGTGTAAGGATTCACAGTTTCACACTAGTTATACATTCACAATACATTTATGTGTGTAGTGTAAGGATTCACAGTTTCACACTGGTTATACATTCACAATACATTTATATGTGTAGTGTTAGGACTCACAGTTTCACACTGGTTATACATTCACAATACATTTATATGTGTAGTGTTAGTATCAAAGTTTCACACTGGTTATACATTCACAATACATTCATATGTGTAGTGTTAGGACTGACAGTTTCACACTGGTTATACATTCACAATACATTTATGTACATACAAACGCAACAACTTGGCCAGTAGATATTCATGTTTTCTTTATTTCTCATGTTGTATGAAGCATGTTTATTGTTATTTTATTCCCTTTTTGCATGCTTTAAAACTGCCTTACATTTGCAATTTACTTGTTGTATAATACAGGTAGGTATTTTTTGTTTTAACTGAAAACAGAAAAAAACCAGATATATATATATGTATTAGTATATTATAGATATAATATAACAAAGATACTCTGTTAAACTGTATTTCAATGTCCAGGCCTACATGATATTACTAACTGATGTTGTGGTATTACTAAACCAGTTTTAATTTTGCAGCACTAGAACGGCTGTGTTGGAATACACTTCTTCATCAATAGTGCTTGGACCAAATTTGGGAAACCAAAATTTTTTCAAGGTGTTGAAAAAATATCCAAAGGACCAAAATATATTTAACCAAATTTAGCTAAGAAAATACTTTGCATGAGGGAGTATACCTTAGTTTTTGGAAATTGTTTTAATTTTAATTAGCAGCAAATAAGAGTTGACTTACAAAGTATAATCTGTTTTTCAGACGCTAGCTGTACCTGGTCAGCCTTCCTTACCATTACAAGGAGAACCAAGAAGTAATCGGTCAAAGTCATGGAGTGGTAGACCAATCTGGATGGAAAGAGAAGTCCTTAACAGAATCAAAGTGCCTCATACATTTGCTATTCATAATTATACTCGACCCACCATATGCCAGTGGTGTCGTAAACTCCTAAAGGGGTTGTTTCGTCAGGGTGTACAGTGTCAAGGTCAGTTGTTTATGAATTGTCAATAAAATACAGTAACATTCAGTATCATTAATAAAAATAATTTTAATTTAACATAAATAGGTGACAGACTTTACAAATACAAATACAATTATTTTCGCAGGGTGAAATTTTTGCAATTTCTGAAATCTGGCATTTTGCGTGGGTGTAACTTTCTCGTATAACCAATAAAAGTGGATGCTTATTTTTTCTATTGTGATATATTTACCTGTATGGTTGACATTTTCCCGTGGGTAAAATTTTCTCTGTCATTTCTTCATCGCAGAATAAGCGAAATTCTCACCCTTTACAGTATTTAAGATACAGTAAAACCATTATGGCCATAGTATCTTGAAGTCCCAAAGTTTCTTTCACATACATTGATTTCTGAAATAGTGGAGAAAACCAGGGTACTCTGAGAAAATCACCTACCTTCAGCAGGTGAACTGACAAAATTTTTCACATGAGAATTTGCTCAGGTGGGATTCAAACCTTGTTGATGAGAGAAAACATTATTCTTACCCATCACGGTAAAGATATCTGTATACCGGTACTGTTAAATTATTAATTATCAGGTTGTTCAATTTTCGTAGTTTTAACAAAAAAATCATTTTGTCTGGTGATAATTTCTTGTTTTGTACTTTCCATTTAAAGCAAGTCTGAAATATGAAATACAGTCATAGCAGTCTATAAAGGTCACCCAAGGGAACGAATAAAAGTGGTCTTTATGGGCAGATTGTAAGCAGGTGACCTTTTATAGAGGTGGCCTTTAAGGCAGGTTTGACTGTATATACTGTTTCATTGTGGGTCATGAAAATAAGGACACTGAAAATTTATGATGTCACAGTATAATTAGTGTTATTGTGATGTATATGGTGTTTTGTTTTAACTCTTTTGTTTCCGATTTTAGACTGTAAATTTAATTGCCACAAGAAATGTGTTCCGTTTGTACCAAAAGATTGCATGGGTGATGTTCCAATCATAGAAGGTATGTATTATGTGGGTGTTAATACAATTGTCCTCTAACAGTCCTTGACCACTATGGTAGCTCAGTTGGTAGAGCACTTGCTTTGCATATGAAAGGTGAGGGTTGGAAACCTTGCTGTGTCTGACCATGACTTGACATTAGGTAGTGATAGGTCTTTCATCAAGCACTTAGCATTCTGCATTTAGAATTGAAAGCCTCAGGGTCCTTTTGAAGAGTGATAAAAAACCTATGCTCCATGTCATAGTAGGCAAGTGGCACTTTAAAGAACCCTTCAGGCACATTGCCCTTAGCACTCTGCAAGGGTAAAAATTTCTGCCACTATAGAGGGTGAGGTCTTGATATAAGTGAAGTATTCTTGACTGGGATGTTAAACCCCATTCAATCAATCAAACATTCCTTGACAATTCAATATCCTTAATGAATTCATTTACAGATTACCTGTAATTTTTTCACCTGTCCTGTGTACGTGATGTGTAGATAGGATGCCCTTTTAGGTTGCAGATTGTTAAGACAATCTATGCAGATAGAAATGTCAAATAACATCATTGCAGGTGTCAGACAAGTCATGTTATAATCAGTGTTAATTGTATACTTTTAGTACCTTCAGATCGAGGTGAGTCAGAGACAGACAGCAATGTTGACACGGAAAGTACTGATATGACAGACGATATCTCACCGGAGGACGGCGAGGAAGAACAGGATCATAAACCACCGTTAAGGTTTGTTATAATGAAATATAGAATATAAAGATCATGGGTTCAATCCCAGGTCTAGTCATACTTAACCACCATTGTGGTTTGCCAAATTGAAATTAATTATCAATACAAACTTCATTAGTGTAATGCTTAATGTTTTGTTACCATTCCTGTTAGCCAAAATCGCTACTGGCTACCAATTTTTGAGAAATTCTTAAAAAAAAGTAACCTATTTTACCAAATTTGTAGGAATAACAATTCTATATTTTCACAAATTTTTAGTAATTTGATTACTAATGATATAAGTGGAAACCTAGTAAATGATTAAAATTTTGATGATTGTAATGGTTAATTAATGATTACTGTACCTTTAATCAAGCTTTGTGTAACTGGTCCCTAATTTCAAATCTTTTTACAGCCCTACTCAGAGTAGTAATATACCCTTGATGAGGATAGTTCAATCAATCAAACATACTAAACGTACTGGATCAAAGATAAAGAAGGAAGGATGGATGGTTCACTACACAGATAAAGATTCACAGGTAATAATGAGCAATAAATAAGAGAACCTCTCATCACAAGTCTTGTCTAAATAAAGGGTGTCCCAGTGCCCTAGTAGTCTAAAGTGTGGTTCAAATCTTAGCCACTCACCATCTACTTTGGAATCCCACTCAGGACAGATCCTAGTGTGGGAAAATTTGTAAGTTTTCTGGCAAAAGTTTGGTGGTTTTCTCTTGGTACTCCAGTTTTCTCCTCCATCCATGAAATGACTGTCTGGATATAAAAGAAAGAATCTTGATCCTAATACTACCTGTGTATTGGGTGGATCCTCTTATATGAATATTTTTAATAGAAGCAGACAGGTCGATGTTGTTTACCTTTACTTGACAATATCCAGAAAAATCAAGGACAAGCTACAACAAAACAAACAAAAAATAATCACAAAATAAACTCTTACTAAGACAACTGATTATAAAACTCAAAAAGTGGTATCTTGTCTTTTTGAATAATTTCCAGATCAAATAACTCAATTTCTGTAGAGATTGGCTTGGTTGGATTTGTCATATTTATGTAATATGAGTGAATTTATTTTTATGAAATGTCTATTCTCTACATTTAAAAAATTAATTATAAGTTATGGGCTGCTCAATGCTCCATGAGCTTAAACAAATATTTAGTGAAATTTCAAAATGTTATTAAAATTTTAAATATTTCATATAAAATATAATTTTGACTTTAACTACTTCTGTTGGATAATAACAATTGTGTGCATTAACTTCTGAACTGAAATATCAGAATATTGCCTAAAACACAAAATACAATGTTTGGCTAACCAAATGGTTAAGCTAACGGTACTTTAAACAACAACTGTTCAAGCCAATCTGTTTTTGACAGTGAATTTACCCTTTAATTCCATAGAGAATCAAATAAACTTGAATAAAGATATGATTTTTTTCACTTACTTGTACCTAGTGGTAACAGAAAGTATGTATGGGTATCCGCGATTAGCCTAGAATATATCTGCACAGAGTAAAATGTTGATGCATTGGGGATTTAACATGTTAAAAAATCAGGCTAATGGCCGATCCTGTTGAACTTATGATGCAAGACGTCATCAAGGACATCAAATCGACATTTTTGCCATGTAAAATGTTGATAACACCAACATTTCCCTTTCTGCAGAAATACTTTATGACAATCATGGCTGTGCATGCAGATTAACAGCTCTAGTTTGATTTTCTATCGATATAAAGCTTAATTTACTGTCACAAACAGAATGACTTGAACAGTAGACCCAGATGATGAAATTTTCCTGTAATTCATTGTCCTTATTTTTGTTTATTTCAGAGAAAACGTCACTATTGGAGACTAGACAGCAAATCTGTCACTCTCTTCCAGACGGAAAACACATCAAGATATTTTAAGGTAAGCTTATAATGATATACATTTAAACTCGCTCAACTGGACAATACCACTATGATAGATATAGCTCAGTAGAGTGCTTACTTCGTTAATAGGTCAGATTTTAAACAATTGATTTCAGGTTATCCTAATACAGCACAGACCTGTCGAAAGTTTAACACTTAGCTAATGACTTGATGCAAAATCTGCAGGTCATTTCAGTTCCTTGTTACCTATATATTGACAGCTCTTTGGCAGTTGATATACAGTTATCTCTCGGCAGCTTTTCTGCCACTCTCTGCAGCCAGGCTTCGACTACTTTTCGTTAGCTAAGTTTTAAACTTTGGACAGATCTGTACTGTATATTAATGCATGTGCATAAATAATTTTAGGATACCTTTTAAATATTATAAAACATATATGTAATTTTGACCCAGATACATGACAATACATACAGTCGACTCTCGTTAATTCAAAATCGGTTGAATCGAAATTTCGCTTAAATCGAAATGATACAAATGGTGCCATCAGATCTCTATGTATTTCTATATAAATTTGTATGTTTAATTTGAAATACCGAAATTCGAAATTTCACTTAATTTGAAGCGAATTTTCAGTCCAAATTACGAAATAAAAGATAATTCCAACATTTAAATCGAAATCAATTTTCAGTCCAATCTAATACGAAATATAATGAAAATCTAAAGTTTTAATCGAAATATACTTTCCTTGTTTATCCTATTTTGAATGTTTATACAAGTGGCAAAATAAAAAAATACACAAAAATATTTTATCTTAAACTTGAACAATACCTGAAATAATTAATCCATCTCTTATATAAAACGTGTTTACAGTAACAGAGTGACGGCTTACTCGGAAGATTCTTTTGCTACTAAAAATACCCATAAAAAAGAAAGTCGGCATCTCATGCTATTTTCACGATTTTCACTTTGTACTCGACATACCCGTATTAGTAAATGTTGTTGTTATTTTTTGCCAATTTGCAAAATTAGCAAAAAATTTCCAAGTTTACAGTATACATATTATTAATCTTTACAGATTCGATTTTGCTTGCTGAGATTAAAGCTGTGTTTGGTCTTAAATGGTTCCTCTACTGTTTCAGATCTGACTGCTTCTGTATTAAGAAAACGATCCTTACTGGGACTTAATAATTTGTGGCTTACATGCGAGAAAACATCAACATGCTTTAGCTAAATGGAAATGTTATACAGGAAAACCTGTGTTAAATGTGGCCTCTTTAAAAGGGGCACCTGCTTTTAAATACCAGTAAAATTGTATCCCAATTTCAAGACTTTTTTTGGCCTCGCCATAATCTGTGTTTTAATCGTAAGCAATACACTATAATACATAACAGCATACACGTGACATCAATGGAGGAGTGCTTTACTATTAAAATTATCTCCCGTTATTATTGTTCTGAAGTGTCTGTCAGCGATCAAAACAGTTAATTCGAAATTCGGATAAATCGAATTTTTTCATCCGATCCCTTAAATTTCGAATTAACGAGAGTCGACTGTATAATGATTTGTCATTTACACACACCATCAGTATGATCAGGTTATTGACATTTCATTTATATTCTCACAAATATTGTAAATTAATTATTTTCACATAAAAGGAAAAGTTGTTAAAAACAACAATTGACACACATTATAACAGGAAGTAGCTAAAAAAATCCACCGTGTATCCTGCCTTTTTAACTTGCCTGAACAAAGGTTTTTACAATGTGTGTGCACAGTGTTCATAGGTCCCACTTTTCTTGTAAAGAAACTAATGTTAAATGTTACTTAACAAGCTATTTGATTTTATTACAATTCAGATTGTTTATCAGGTGAGCGGTTCAAGGCCCATGGGCCTTTTATTATGTTGAGCATCCAATGTTGGCAGCTTACTGCCACTTTTTTCTGACAGTTCTTGTAAAAGAAACTTACAATAATAATTTCAGGAAATTTTATTGACGGATATTATGGCTATTGAAATGGCAAAAGTACAGCCTACTGATAATGTGACAAAAGCCCCTTTTGTATTCGAGATTCGCCTTCAGTCTTCAACATATTTCGTTGGTGAGGATCCCACATTTGGTGGAAGACAGGGTAACTTTGTTGTGTCACCGGAAAGTGGGAGTGGCCTTGAACAAGCCAGATACTGGGAACATGCTATACGTCAAGCGCTCATGCCAGTCACTCCTACCACAAGTGCTAATGTTGTTGGAGGTATGTGGTACAAACTATATAAAACGGGAGATTTTGTCATCATTTTGTCTTATAAATTGGATATTTGTCATACAGTCTCAGCTGAGTAGAAATTCTTATGGGTATATTTCTATATCAGATATAATTGTAAATGATCCTGATATTGTAAATGTAAATGAGGTTAGTGACATTTTTAAGAAGAAAGCAGAATGTATAGATGGAAGGGTCGAGGGTGGGAAGATGGAAGGGTTAAAAGGAGGGAAGATTGAGGGGTTGAGGGAGGGAAGATGGAGAGGTTGAGGGAGGGAAGATGGAGAGGTTGAGGGAGGGAAGAGGGAAGGGTTGAGGGAGGGAAGATAGAAGGGTTGAGGGATGGAAGATGGAAGGGTTGAGGGATGGAAGATGGAAGGGTTGAGGGTGGGAAGATAGAAGGGTTGAAGGATGGAAGATGGAAGGGTTGAGGGTGTGAAGATAGATGACTTGAGGGAGGGAAGATGGAGGGGTTGAGGGAGGAAGATGGAAGGATTGAGGGTGGGGAAATAGAAGGGTTGAAGGATGGAAGATGGAAGGGTTGAGGGTGTGAAGATAGATGACTTGAGGGAGGAAAGATAGAAGGGTTGAGGGTGGGAAGATGGAGGGGTTGAGAGAGGGAAGATGGAAGGGTTGAGGGAGGGAAGATGGAGGGGTTGAAGGATAGAAGATGGAAGGGTTGAGGGAGGGAAGATAGAAGGGTTGAGGGATGGAAGATGGAAGGGTTGAGGGTTGGAAGATGGAAGGGTTGAGGGTGGGAAGATAGAAGGGTTGAAGGATGGAAGATGGAAGGGTTGAGGGTGTGAAGATAGATGACTTGAGGGAGGGAAGATGGAGGGGTTGAGGATGAGAAGATGGAGGGGTTGAGGGAGGGAAGATGGAAGGGTTGAGGGAGGGAAGATGGAAGGGTTGAGGGAGGAAGATGGAAGGATTGAGGGTGGGAAAATAGAAGGGAAGATGGAGGGGTTGAGTGAGGAAAGATAGAAGGGTTGAGGGTTGGAAGATGGAAGAGTCGAGGGTGGGAAGATGGAAGGGTTGAGGGTGGGAAGATAGAAGGGTTGAGGGATGGAAGATGGAAGGGTTGAGGGTGTGAAGATAGATGACTTGAGGGAGGGAAGATGGAGGGGTTGAGGGTGTGAAGATAGATGACTTGAGGGAGGGAAGATGGAGGGGTTGAGGGTGGGAAGATGGAAGGGTTGAGGGAGAGAAGATGGAGGGTTTGAGGGAGGGAAGACAGAGGGAGTGAGGGTGGGAAGATGGAGGGAGCATGGGTGGGAATATGGAGGGAGCATGGGTGGGAAGATTGAGGGAGCCTGGGTGGGAAGATGGAGGGAGCATGGGTGGGAATATGGAGGGAGCCTGGGTGGGAAGATGGAGGGAGCAAGGGAGGGAAGATGGAGGGGTTGAGTTAGGAGGATGGATGGATTTGTAAATTGATGGATGGGTGGATTCTGCATTATGGCATACATGGAAGTTACAGTCTATATGCAAATGAGTCATATACATACCTTTCATTGGTTGATTATGGTAATGAGTCATGGTATTTTGAATTATAAAAAGACAGAGAGACTTCTCATATAGATATCAAACTCTGACAATCATCAAGGTTGTTTGCAATGCTTCTCTGTTGATCACACATGGTATACATCAATTACTTAGACTTTATAATTATATATAAAACATGTTTGTCCTTAATGACATATTTCTAGGCCAAGGAAAGGATAATGGTATGGTCGAGGAAGAAAAACAGGTAGTAAAACTAGTATGTTATCTGGACTTTATTTCTATCTTTACCTATTGCATATATAAGGCTGACGAATGGGTCTAAATGGTCATTTATATATAAACAGTTACTGCTTCCAGTAGTACTGTACAACCACTGTTTGGATCATAATAAAAAATATTGCCACCCCACTCCAAAAATATAACCACACATTTGCATATGTTTTGTACATACCTTGAAAAAAATCAAGCAATTTTAAATTCTGTTTATTTTTCCACTTATGCCAGTGAAATTTAAACAAACATATACAATACATTGTATATAGCCTGAAAGTAATTTATTTGATTGGTCAGCCTTAGATATAGTTAATGCTTTTGATATTTGTCCAGACATTTATCAGATGCAGCTACAAAACCTGAGCATGTAGTCGCTACAGGTGAAAGTTGTTTATTATTATTATGATTATTATTATTATTATTATTATGATTATTATTATTATTATTATTATTATCATTACAGTAAAACCTGTCATATTGGACATTTGTTTAGAAAGGCAATAAATTCAACCTTAATAATGTTAATTATGTCCCCCAAACAATCCGGGAGCATAAAGTATTTACACTATTTCTTCATTCTACATTTTGTAAGCCACTTTTCTAAAAAAAACTATTTGACAGATATTTATTAAACTTCACAGGAACAAACTTTCGATGCAATACTCATATTTAGATCAAGCATAATTGGGAAATCATGGATTTTCCTTTGGGATTCCTTTAGGGATACTTTTTAAATAGCATCCCATTTTATTTACAACTTACATAGATACAATTCGTATTTTATTAACCCTCTATAGCAGTCCCCTTTTATTGTCCATTATTTACAGGTTTTACTCTGCATTTTGTCAATGTTGTTATTACTTAATTTTAACTGATTGAGTTTTAACTTTTTATATCCTGCTTTTCTAAGAAAGAGGGGGGTATTAAATTCAAAGTTCCCTCCATCCAGACAATTCTTGTCCATTTATGAAATTGCTAAAGTTAAACCAAAACTTTCAGGAACTAGAATATTAAATTTTACACCCTATATAAATGCAGTTAGTGAAAAACAGTAGAGAGCTAGGTATAGAGTTACATTCATCTACAATTTGTACAAGCAAAAACTTTGTTTGTATGAGGTCTCGATGTCTAAAGCGTGTAATTATGGATCACAGTGCCTCTCACTACCTAGTTAAATGTCAAATCTCGATCAGAAAGGTCCTAGCATGAGAAAGTTTGCCAGGTAGCTCGCTAAAGGATGGTGTTTTTTCTCTGTGCACATCATTTTCTTCCACCATCCCCGAACTGACCGCTTTGATATAAACAAAAATCTTGACTAGGGTATAAAACATCATTTCTCCACTCCACCCCATTAAAATGATTTGGAAATTTAGAAGAAAATGTTGCATAATACTGTTATGCTTATTAGAGGAAAGGTAAATTTTTCTTACCAAGATTTTACATATTTTTTTATTTTTATTTATTTTTTTTTTTTTTTTTTTTTTGTGGGCCGGTGAGCTACATTTATATAAATATTACTACTTCCCTTCGTTATAGAACATTTTTTTTTTCTCGGGTTTGGTGTCTGTATCTATATACAGCTATAATTTTTTTTTCCTCCCATAAATTTTGTTGCATATTTAGCTTTACATGGTAGTTTTTCCTCTACTTTTGGTAAAAGGCTTTTTATAATCTTTTATTTAGACATTGATATTGTAATTTTTAAAAATATTTTTTAAAATTTAAGCATGTCAATTTATTCTCATTATAATATACATGTATCTAGATATATTTGCTGTTGTAAACCACAGCAGTTCGTTAATACTGTCATTGGTTGGTTGAGCGATCTAAAGTGTGTGCATACTGATAAAAGCAGCTGTCACCACATAGGTTTTAATCAAAATCTGGCTGATCCTAGTGTGAGAAAGTTTGTCAGTTCGCTTGCCAAAGAGTTGTAGTTTTCTCCTGGTACTCTGGTTTCCTCCACCATACATGCACTGACCACCTTGACATACTGGTAAGTGAAAGAATCTTGACTCAGGGTTCGTACAGGCCTGGAAAAGTCCTTAAATTTTGAGGTTTGCCCTATAAAGACCCTAAAAAGCCCTTGAATTTATCCTGAAGGCCCTAAAAAGCCCTTGAATTTGGCCAGTTGGCTGTATGTATTTCGATATTAAGTGGTTGCAAATAGACTGAAATAAATAAACAAATAAATTAAATAATAAGTAATGTTGAAATGGACAATTTAAAGGTACCTGGCCCAACCGAACGAACAATGTCAAACTCTACTTCAAGTGTCATTACTATGGACATGTAAGTAATTGTTTTATTGATTTAATTGCCTTTGCACCAATATCTTTTTGCTAAAATTGTCCTTCTTATTAGGCCTTAAATTTGCAAATAAGTCCCTGAAAAGACCCTAAAAAGTCCTTAAATTTGGAGTCCAAATGTCAGTACGAACCCTGTTGACTTGTTTTACTTCGTTCTGCTCATTGGATTTTGGTATCAAAAGCAATACTTGAAAATTGCAGAAGTGACTTTTCACCTTCTGGTATAGAGATGTAAAAAGTTAAATATTAAGAGAGTTTTTATGTGAAAAAAAAAATTATATCAGCAGCGCTATTGTTTGGCCATATTTGAACCCAAAATTTGACATCATTTATAATTTGACACTTCCAAGGGCCTGGTTGCATTCATAAAAATAGGAGACAGCCCTGATAAGAATTCTAGTGTTTTAATGATTGCTGTAAAAGTAAAAAGTAGGCTAAAGAGTGCATTTATTACTAAAAGGAATTTGAACAGACTGAATATTATTTTGAACTTGTATTTCCAGATTAGTCTTAATTTTTTAAAATTCAAGAACAAGTTGCCTTTTATTTAACCAAAATATCCAGTTTTATTGAAATGAGGGGTCTGGATTTTCTCAAACTTATCTTAAATTTGCAGATAAGTTGAATGAATTTTTATGTACATGAAGATTAGATGAATGCTAATAATTGTTATAACCTTCTTATGGTTATCATTCAAATTTCATTATCATTCAAATTTCCCTTTAATTATAAACTGTAACCCTTTAACTTCAGATAAGTCAGGCTACTTATTTTAATTTCCCTTTGGTGTGTCAAATAGCCATATTGTACCTCATCTATGTTGGAAAGTATTTTAGTAGTTCAGGCATTGATCCTGGAATTTCCAACGTTATTATTTCTAAGCATTAAAAATGCATTGAGAATTACACATTGTCAGGAGATATTTTTCAATTTATATAACAATTAAGACATTGCTGTCTGTGCTACTGTGTTTATGATACCAATTTTGCTAAATTTTCATTTTAAAAATTTGGTGAACAGAATAAACTTTGGTATGGTTTGTGTATTTGAGCCTAGTGATAATGGAAAATCAATATGAATATCCGTGGTTACAGGAACCATAAAATATCGTTATGGAAAGGATAATACGGTTGCTATGGGAATTTGACATTTAAAAATTTTGAGAAATAAAAAATCATTTAATGGTACAATAAAACACCTAACCAAAGGCATCACTTCCTACATAAGCCTGCCTAATGTTAAGATGTAAAATTAATAGCAGAAGCATTGTCTCATTTAAGTGAACTATACCAAATTTGATTCCAATTTATTTATTTATTTGCAAACATTTGGTGTTACAAACACAGTGACACACACAGTAGTTAATTATATCTCTCATTTCCATATCCATATTCCATTATAAATTCTTGTTTTATGTTAAACTTAAAAATGATAATACTATAATGAAAACATCTTTGTTTGGTTACAGGATATCAGTCAACTTTACCAGATATACCCGGATGACGTGTTAGGGTCCGGACAATTTGGTATTGTATATGGAGGTGAGTATACAGTTGAACCTGTCTTAATGGTCACTAATATACAGTCGACTCCGGGTATAACGAAAATGAAGGGGGCTGATCGATCACTTCGTTATAGCCGATATTCGTTATATCCAAAACTGGAAGTTGGGGGAGTAAATGACTTAAGCTAATGAATATATGATAAATACATGTACAGTAGAACTTCCATCGATATTGACAGTTCATTTGAAATAAATTAATTTGGTTGAAAGTAAAAGTAAATAACAACAACTGATGATATAAAATAAACTTACTTTATTATCGTTATAATACAGAGCACATGGTATTGCCGGTTATTAATTATCACCGGAACTACCGGTAATGCACATTGCCATGCGCATTCCAATGAAATGTAAATAACAGATTCTGAATATTCTATGATGAGGTAAAAAGTCAATCATCTGGCGTGGACTCATGTGTTTTACCGATCAAGCACCCGCGGGTCGTAATCAGATTAAGAGATTAATGATCTGATCACGGTTAATTACTAATCTTGAGTAACATGAGTTATTTCGTTTCGCTCTATTACTTTCGGTGAAATCTGTATCATGGCTTCAGCTTGTGTTTTGTTTATAATGACTGACCACATGTATATATTACATCTGTATTGTAATCAGGTGTCTGCTGTCACAGCTGATTGACCTCTGATCACTCGTTATAACAGGTGATTTGTACATACTTTTAGTAACGAAGGGGTAAGTATTTTGCCTCGCTAAAAGCGATATCTCGTTGTACCCGATCTCACTATATGCGGTAAGAAAAAAGCATAAAATATAGACACTACTGACGGGGAAATTAAATGACCTCGTTAAAAACGATATCTTGCAATATGCGATCTCGTAATAGCCGGAGTTAACTGTATAAGGGGCACCTGCTTTTAAAGGCCAATGGAATTTTATCACAATTGCTATTAATCATGTTTTTTTTAACCTCTATATATGGGCCATCTGCCCATAAAGACCACTTTCACTGAATTCCTTGGTTGACCTTTATAGAAAGATTTGACTGTACATTTATGAATGTATGTGTACAAATCTATAATAAATTTGCTTACATGAGCCGAATCATTGCTAAAAATCTCAGTTTTGGATCGAGTGTTGTAGGATATATCATTCTTGGCGATAAAATTGCAATTTGGGTAGCTAATGGTAAAATCGTGACAAAAGTGGCAGGGTATTTTATATGATAGTGACATTGACTATTTACATATATTAATGCAGCTCAAGAACGGATTGATTTTGGCGTAACTAGGATGACTTAAATTGATTTAATAAACTAATCAAATGTGAAACCATTACATATTATTAAATGTTGGAAAAATCGTGTGTGAATAAAGACTATTAAAATCCACCTGGCCTTTGAGCCATTCTTCACTGTTGCCCTTGTGCACCCACTTAAAATACATACTTTCATCATCATTACGTCACACGAAAGGCGGTGTAGTTTTGTCAAAATTTGTACTATTGTAAACACCCAACCAAAGTATATTTTAATGTATGAAATAAGAGATAATGTATGGATTAGATTGAAATCAGGATTTTTATTTTTAACAATGACTTGGCTCATGTAAGTAAATGAATAATTGATTTGTACCTGTCCCATTGAAAATCTATAACATGTTTGCCATTTTGCATTCTCTGGAGTATGGTAGACAAACATTAATGAAGGCATTTTTACATATGATTTATAAACAAGGTGCCATGTCTCAGTTCAAGCTAAGACATCTCTGTATAGTTTTGAAATGAGTGGGTCATTTGTGGCTTTATAAAAGATAATTCTATAGAGTTTGAATGCTGATTAGCTAACACTTTTTACAACTTCCAAACCTGTATTACTTGTGTTATTTAAGTTCAGGTCATGTCATTGACCTTTGTCAGAAAAATCAACAGTTAATTAAACAAATTGTTGATGATTTCATATACATGTAGAATTCCATTCTCCTTTTATTTATTTTTTTCCATTTCATAAAAGCATTTTTAGAGGTATTATATGTAAATGATAATTTAACTTTTTTTCAAATTTTTAGGTAAACACAGAAAAACAAACAGAGAAGTGGCTATAAAGGTGATAGACAAACTTAGATTTCCTACGAAACAAGAAGCACAGCTTAAAAATGAAGTTTCTATATTACAGGTAGGTATTGATAGGAAATACCTGAAATAGATTACAACAATTTAAAAATCATTTTATTTTGCAAAATTTGATATAAACAGAAGTGAAATAGTTTCCTAACAAATTTAAGAAAATATGTTACTTTTTTAAAAGATATTTTGAAAAAAATAATTAGTCAATGGCAATTTTGGCTTCTATAAATAGAAAACATTGTAATATAGTAAAACTTTGATATCTGGAATGCTGTTTCTATGGTAAATTAGAAGTTTTTAGTGGATTTTAACTGTTTTCCTCTGGAATTTAATCTCAAACTTCAACAACCAAAAAACTTAAAAGTAGAAATCAAAGTCCAAATTTACTTGTTGTAAACTGAGTAGAACCTTTTCTGAAACTGCATAAAAAGTAATTATCTTTGGTTTGATTGAAGGTGTTCATCCAGTCAGTCACTGAGATGTTCATGTAGTTGATTATCGAGAAATTTTAAGCTTTAAAGAGTGCTTTAACCAAAGTAATAAGAACTACCCAATCTCTCAAAATTTCAGGATTTGGTAAATAAAATTAAAACAAGTTTGTTTATATATTATTTTACATAGTTACACATACAAAACAAGAAAATCAACACCCTTATAGCAGTCTGCAGAGTGTTGTATGTTCTGTTTATTAATTGAAAGTTTAACATATAGTTGTTTTAGTAGATGAAAATAGAAAATTTAAGATTTTAAAATGTTTATATATTAGAATCATACAAGTAATTATGTGTAATGCAAAAAGCTTATAATCTGTCATTTTATTGGAGTTTTTCATCCAGTCATGTAACAGTTGTATTTTTCTTTCAGAATTTACATCATCCAGGTGTAGTTAACTTAGAGAAAATGTTTGAAACCAGCGAAAGAGTAAGTGTTTATTCTTTCATTTCACAACCCAGGACTTAGTTGCACAAAGCATAAATAACGGATCGCCGGCCACACCCACAATGTTCCTACAGAAGCCCGAAATGCTTGAATTATATACAAAAAGAATGAAAACTTAGTCTGCCATTTAATGACGTCACTGACACTAGTACTTCATTAGTGACACTTCTTTGGTACTGTGATGGCGGCCAGTGTCAGAACATAAAAGGCAACATACATCAATCAGAGTAAATCAGAGTTTATCATTAATTAAACCATAATTAGCGCAACGATATATGATTTGATAATTATGGTTTAATCAATGATTAAGCCTTGTGCAACTGGTCCCGATATATAAAGGGACCTGAGTTTGTGGATTGTCAAAAGTCAACTTACAAATCACAGCATTAGAACACATTTTATAGCTTAGGCTTTAATACCACAAGGAAGATTTTATTGGGAGTAACTTGTCAGTTCCCTTGCTGAAGGTTGGTGATTTTCTCTTGGCATTTCTTATTTTTCCACTTTTTCAGTTCCCTTGCTGAAGGTTGGTGATTTCCACTGGACATTTCTTTTTCCAATCTGTCAGTTCCTTGCTGAAGGGTGGTGGTTTTTGTCAAGGCATTTTTTTTCCTCCAACATCAAATAAATGACCACTTCAATACAAGTGAAAGATATTTAAATGGAATGTGAAACAACTTTCCACCCGATCAACCTCTTATTTTAACTACATTAGTAAAATATTCGACATTATCGTACTAAAAAAAGTCATTAAACTTTACTTTTTCAAAGTTTGTCATCATGAAGTCTGTTTTTGTGAAAGAGTTAGGGAAAAATACTACAAGTAAAAAAATCATGTTAAAGATATTGCATTGATTTTGATACAAATACTTATTAAAATTTTTTTAAAGAAAAAAAAACAAACAAAATTTTGAAAAAACAACTTGCAAAATTAAATTTATTAAAAGAAACTTGTATCTGCTTGCATGTTCTTAATATCTTTTCTATATATTAAATCGTTTATAAATTTTATTTTGTTTTTCTTCGTGTTTAGATATTTGTTGTGATGGAGAAACAGAAGGGAGACATGTTAGAAATGATATTATCTAGTCCTAGAGGTAGATTAAGTGAACGGGTTACAAAATATCTAATATCTCAGGTAAATACAAATTAACAGTTACAAGATACCTGATATCTCAGATGTGTTAAAATCAATGAGTTACAAAATAGCTCAGTATCTCAGCTATATATACAAGTAAAATACATAATATCTCAAATATAGGCATGGATTTCAAGAATACTTTTTTGCAACATGAAATTGTTCTTGATATCATATTACTGATGCACAAGTTACTTGATATTATGTCATTAACTTTTTGCTACACTTTCATATTTTCTTGTTTTAAATATATGTAAATATCATGAAAATATGAATCGCAGTGCCTTTTAGCATGGCGGTTGGAATCCCTATAGGGGTAAACTCATATGTAGGATTGTTTGTCAGTTAACTTGCTGGAAGTCATAGTTTTCTCAGATACTCCAATTTTTCCATCATTTTAAAGCTGACCAGCTAGATATAAGTGAAAAAAATCTCTAAATAATATAGGGTTATTGAACTGATATTGTGAAATATTGTCCTAAGTTGACTCCACATTTGCATGAGCTTGCGAGAGCAAATTTCAAGTCAATGAGGGACAATTTAATAATAAGATTTGTAAATAATTTGCTACCATTAGTTTACATTACTGTATTTCAGAAAAAACAATATAAATAAAATTCATTGGTAGGATATTGTACCAAACTATATTATTTCTTTGTCAGGTCCTTGGTTGACAAGTCGTCTTAAAAGTTTGTAGATCACAGCGCCTGGGGCATAAAACTCCACTTGACTATTTGGTTACATAATCACCATTGTTTTTCATACATTTTATTTATCATGTATATTATTTTGTGTCTTTCAGATTCTTGTAGCGTTAAAACATTTGCACTCCAAACATATAGTCCATTGTGATTTAAAGCCAGAAAATGTATTATTAAGTTCTGAAACAGCATTTCCACAGGTAAGATTTTTTTAGAACAAACTGGACACATAAATGAGGTCTGCCACTGTCCAATGTGATCAATACCCCTTGGCATTTTTCAGGAAACGTTTTAATGGCATATTCTTTGAATAATGCTGTTTTTATGGCAAAAGTGAACTCATACAATTCCATACCCAATGGAAATAATTGCTCAGAAAAAAACTTTGGGGAGACATCACATGGTACAGTGGTGAAACCCATTGAAGAAAGAAAAAAATCCAGGCAGAAAAATAAAGATTGTATGTCAACAATCTAAACAGCCTTTGAACAATCTAATCTTGAATTTAGAAATCTTTAAAAGTTTCAATGCATTTTTAGACAGTGATTTGTTTTAAGATTCAAAAATTACCACCATCCACCTTGAACATGCCTTGTATATAAGTGGTTTTTGCTGTTGACAAGTGACTATCTGCCACTGCCAATAGAAGACATGTTTAATCTCACATTGTAAACGGGAAACTTCCTTTCACAAAGTTCATTTGCTATCCTCATGATCCTTTCACAAAGTTCATTTGCTATCCTCATGATCCTTTCACAAAGTTCATTTGCTATCCTCATGATCCTTTCACAAAGTTCATTTGCTATCCTCGTGATCCTTTCACAAAGTTCATTTGCTATCCTCGTGATCCTTTCACAAAGTTCATTTGCTATCCTCGTGATCCTTTCACAAAGTTCATTTGCTATCCTCATGATCCTTTCACAAAGTTCATTTGCTATCCTCATGATCCTTTCACAAAGTTCATTTGCTATCCTCATGATCCTTTCACAAAGTCCATTTGCTATCCTCATGATCCTTTCACAAAGTCCATTTGCTATCCTCATGATCCTTTCACAAAGTTCATTTGCTATCCTCATGATCCTTTCACAAAGTTCATTTGCTATCCTCATGATCCTTTCACAAAGTTCATTTGCTATCCTCATGATCCTTTCACAAAGTCCATTTGCTATCCTCGTGATCCTTTCACAAAGTCCATTTGCTATCCTCGTGATCTTTTCACAAAGTCCATTTGCTATCCTTGTGATCCTTTCACAAAGTCCATTTGCTATCCTTGTGATCCTTTCACAAAGTCCATTTGCCATCCTTGTGATCCTTTCACAAAGTCCATTTGCTATCCTCGTGATCCTTTCACAAAGTCCATTTGCTATCCTCATGAGTCTTCCACAAAGTCCATTTGCTATCCTCGTGAGTCTTCCACAAAGTCCATTTGCTATCCTCGTGATCCTTTCACAAAATCCATTTGCTATCCTCGTGATTCTTTCACAAAGTCCATTTGCCATCCTTGTGATCCTTTCACAAAGTCCATTTGCTATCCTCATGATCCTTTCATAAAGTCCATTTGCTATCCTCGTGATCCTTTCACAAAGTCCATTTGCTATCCTCGTGATTCTTTCACAAAGTCCATTTGCTATCCTTGTGATTCTTTCACAAAATCCATTTGCTATCTTCGTGAGTCTTCCACAAAGTCTTTTTGCTTTCCTCGTGATTCTTTCACAAAGTCCATTTGCTATCCTCGTGATTCTTTCACAAAGTCCATTTGCTATCCTTGTGATCCTTTCACAAAGTCCATTTGCTATCCTCGTGATCCTTTCACAAAGTCCATTTGCTATCCTTGTGATTCTTTCACAAAATCCATTTGCTATCCTTGTGATTCTTTCACAAAATCCATTTGCTATCTTCGTGAGTCTTCCACAAAGTCTTTTTGCTTTCCTCGTGATTCTTTCACAAAGTCCATTTGCTATCCTCGTGATTCTTTCACAAAGTCCATTTGCTATCCTTGTGATCCTTCCACAAAGTCCATTTGCTATCCTCGTGATTCTTTCACAAAGTCCATTTGCTATCCTCGTGAGTCTTCCACAAAGTCTTTTTGCTTTCCTCGTGATTCTTTCACAAAGTCCATTTGCTATCCTCGTGATTCTTTTACAAAGTCCATTTGCTATCCTCATGAGTCTTTCACAAAGTCCATTTGCTATCCTCGTGATCCTTTCACAAACTCCATGTGCCATCCTTGTAATGCTTTCACAATGTCCATTTGCCATCCTCCTAATCCTTTCAAAACATCCATTTGCCATCCTCCTTGCTGTTTGCATGTGTTACTTAAACTAATTTCTGGAGATCATAATGTACACTGCATAGTACCAGATATAGAGTCTAAAGATATCATCACCAGTGATTGTATGACATATAAATGTTATGATCAGTATCAGTGTTTCAGGATCCTTTTGTCTGTATATGTATTTATAATTACATGTGTATATATAATGTATAACATATTTTTCCCTTGTAACTTTGACTAACAAAATAAATTTAAATCAGATGTTACAAAAATGTTACTAGTTATTAAATAAATTACTTTGTTACAGGTTAAATTATGTGATTTTGGATTTGCACGTATCATTGGTGAGAAGTCATTCCGACGTTCTGTAGTTGGTACTCCAGCATATCTAGGTATGTAATACTTTATATCAGGAAATTTTTGCGTTCATTTAATTTAATTTTCTTGTAAATTTGTGAGAATTACACACACACACACACACACAAAACAGAACTTTCACAAATATTTTATTGTGATATAATTTAGTTACATTTGCACTGAAACATTTAAATCATCTGACAACATGAAAATAAAAGTATGTGAATATCTTTAAATGGCAAGTATCATGAAAATAATCTAGATATCCATATCTTGGCCACCAGGCATCTGAGTCTTGACTCCTTGTCATTTTTTAATTGTTCTATGTCAGACAGGTCTTTATTGTATATCATTTTATATAACAGTATATACTGAGTATATAGATATACATGTATTGTTACTTTGCCTTCATAACATACACTAAAAAAATTTTGTGTGTTCTTTACAGCCCCTGAAGTATTAAAAAGTAAAGGTTATAACAGATCCCTTGACATGTGGTCAGTGGGTGTGGTAATATATGTAAGGTATGTTCTCATTGGTTAGTGGGTGTGGTTATATATGTAAGGTATATTCTCATTGGTTAGTTCATGTGGTAATATATGTAAGGTATGTTCTCATTAGTTACTGGGTGTGGTAACATGTGCACCATTAGTTGTGGGGTGTGATTAGATAGATCTTTAACATAGATCTTGATTAATAAAGTTGATCACTTTGTGATCAAATTAACATGGACCTGCATTTCGCTTGTCTTTGTTGACTATATGTTTGGTGTTTTTCATTAGAAAGGGAATATTTTTATGTGTGCAAGAGAGTCAGAGTTATTATGTGATTTATGCCAAATATACGTGTGTTAAAATTGATTATTGTTTTGTACATCAGATATACATTTATTGATTTAATATGCATAATATGTGAAAAAATGTTTTGTTGTCCATTTGAATTTTAATGAATACATGCATGTACCTTTGGAATGTTTTGTTCCAGTGGTTACAAGTATAAAATCTTTAAATGGTTCATTCTGAGGATTTCAGGTCTAAATTTTCTTTCAATACCATTTTGTAATTGGGGCTGAGTAGTCTTAAGCATGCATTTAGGGACCACAGAGCCCTTCACCACCTAGGTTCAAAATCCATGTGAGGAAAGATCCTAGTCCGGCAGATCCTAGTGTAAGAAAGGTTTGTCAGTTAACTTTCTGACTGTTGATGGTTTTCTCCAGGTACTCAAGTTTTTCCCCACCATTCCAGAACTGATCATCTCAATACATGTATAAGTGAAAAAATCTTGACTGGGGCATAAAACACCATTACTCCACTCCACTCCCTTTTGCAACATGAATGAAGATAATGAAGATATATAAATGTCAACATAATTTTCTGTATTGTTTTATTTTTCTGTTTTATTTAAATTTTTAGTTTAAGTGGTACATTTCCATTTAATGAGGATGAAGAGATAAGTGACCAAATACAAAATGCAGCATTTATGTATCCTCCGAACCCCTGGAAAGAAATATCACAGGAAGGTATGTATGTCTTACCAGTATTCAAAACCTTAAGTCAATTTATAATGTATTGGTTATTGAAAACTTAAGTCAGTTCATTGTTAATTGCTTCTGAATGGCATTTGTTTCATGGCAGATGTGTTGGACATTCCTCATTGAATTTGTCAGAAATTTTTGTGAAAGTAAAATATAAATTTGACTGCCTTTTGATATGGTATGATAATATTTGCTCCTGAATGACATATGTTTCATGGCAGAAGCTCTGGACATTTTTCATTCATTTATAGTTAAAATTTGGTCAGCCATCTGCATAATTGTTGTTGAAACAATTACAAATATTTGCTCCTTTTGATATGTATGATGGCTTGGTGGCCGTTTTCAACTCTTTACAATGAGCCGCAATGTTATATGTGGTGGTTCAAACATAAAACATACTTATTTGTTATTGTGATATTTTTAGAAAATGACTTCAGAAATTGTAGATGTTCTGTCCTCTAGATGAAAACAAATAGTTTACTTGGTTCCAAAATCTTAAAATCGATCATATAGCCCAAAAATATAGTTTTTGTTTTATACATCAAATATGACCCTTAAGTATGGTTTTGACCTGACACATCACATTATTATGATATTTTATTTTAAATGTTAAACTGATGTGGTAAAACTTCTATGTAAGGTTTTACAAGTGATTTTGATCTGGTTTGAACTAAAATATGACATCTTTTAGTACTAGTATACTTGCCTGTGGTTTCGCAGATTAACATCTTGACCACTCAGCCCATCACACTATTAAAGGGCCAATCAGGTATAAAAGAACAAAAACTATTGTCACATGTGACTGACCTGGTTTGAACCCATAGTATCAAGACACAGTAGGTTATAAGTTTATAACCATAACAACTCAGCCAACTGTACCTTATGATTTTTACGAACAAAGAGCTATCTCTCTTAAAGTATTATCATGAAGTATTGATATACCAGACTATTGAGCTATTGGTGAAACTGGTTTAAGGTGTGTAAGAACACAAACATTTTTTCTTTCTTATTTATGTATACTGCATGTCTTTTTGAGATTATAAATATCTTTATATAATTTTGTACATTCTTGTACCATGTGATACCTCATAAATTTTATACAGAACCATTTCCATTGGATATTATGGTGGTGCCGGTACCAGAGTGGTCTAAAGTGGGTACTCAAGATCACTGTTCTTTCCAAGTCCTAGGATCTAATCCCACTTGAGACAGATCCTAGTGTGAGAAAATTGGTCAGTTTGCCAAGGTCTGTCTTTATCTCTGGGCACTCTGGTTTCCTTCACCATCTATTAATTGACAACCTCTGTATTAGTGAAAGAATCTTGACTGGGTTGTGAAACTGTTACTCCACTCCATTCAATATGGAAACATCCTATAATTTGATACTTTTTTCTCAAATAATGATATCTTGGAAATTTTCACTAGTTCTGTACAAAAGTTAAGAGATATAACATTGAATGTGAAGGAAACCCATTTGCTAATGTCCAAACTTCAATTTTGGTACTTGACATCTGAGAGTTGCTATGGCAACAGACTTGTTTGTGATATATTGTTCTGTTATGTATACATGTATTAATACAACCATTGTGTCAATCTTTTAAACATTTCTAAACAAAAAAAGTATATCCTAAAATTTATCAATACAAACTGTGAAATTGTATTTTGATATTTTGCTCATCAGTATACTGGAATCTTTAATTAATGTATTAATTTTAGCAATGTACTAATTTAAGCGATTTTTGCCTTTATACAGTTACAGTAACACTAATTTAAATCCAACACCAAATTTTATACTATCTTATTGAATGATTTGATCCATGAGGTTATCACTAATTCAAGTCCACCTAAATTAACACAAATTATAATTTGCGCTAAAATTCAAACATGCTAAAATTAATACATATTCAGCATTTGCTTTCATCTAGCTTGGAATGTTAGGGTATAGAACAATTAAAGGTACTTTTTCCCCAATATCTAGCATTTTCAGACACCAACAACATGTCATCATTAAACAGACACATATTGAGACTACTGATAATATACATAGATCTCCTGACTTTGGTAAAGCATCAGGACAGAATGGTGTCCAGTAGCAGTGGTGTCATCAAAGCACTACATGGAGTCTCTGTTTATTTATAATCTTGTTGTGTGATTCATGTGACTGTGTACCATTTCAACTTACCATTACAACAGCTTATACGTTAGAGTGCTCTTAGTCCAAGTTGGAGGTTCTAACAGTGACTGTCTCAATATAAGTGACAGAATCTTGACTGGGACATAAAATACACCATCCGTGACTCCATTCCATTGTTCTAACAGAAAAGATAGGAGAATGCATTGTGATGATTCTTTGCATGATTTTCCATTGTTCTGAGAGTATTATTGTATAGCTATTAATCCAGCAAGTCTTTGCCTGATTATCATGTGATTATCATGTGACAGTTCTTGGATGTTATTGACAGTTTTCCCTTTTGTTTGGTCTTTAAAATATTTGAATACATGAAGTTGATGTACTTTTTATTATGCATATGCTTTACAAGAACAGCCTTTGCATGGGTGATGTACAGAGATGTCTCTGTGTTAGATATATATGCATGTATAAATTATTATTTATTCTGAATACTGTACGGTGTAAACTGCATGTGTTTTGTTTATGTATGTGTAAGTCTTTATGTTCATGTTGTATATGCATGAATAATGTCTTTATATTGCATGAAAGATTTGTTACCAGGGATTTATCTGGGCACAGACAAGAACCAGTAATTAGACACATTCCCAATGCCAAAAGGGTACATTTTCCCCAATTGTGTATTTAAAAATTTCCAAAACAAATCATAAGAAATTGATCATTTTAAGAAATGACCATAATTGACAATTTATTCATGTCATTTGTCACTTTAAATTTAATCAATGGTTTTAAGAAATATCTACAGTTCCGTCTTAGAAGAAGTATGGCATAACATTTTACTGAAAACATAAATTTTTCCCAAATCTACATTTACATTTACATTTACTGGAATACTGTGAAGGGCTTATCAGCATCAACTCACAGGAGTACTTGTGTGACATGGCTTCTCACAAGGACTTTTCAACGGGTTAAAATTAAAACTATTTACACTAGTTGCCACTTCCCTCTACTCTGCACTGGAACTGTGGAGCATGATCTTGAATGACTCCACAGTTGCCTGTGTGACAACCTTCTCTGGTAGCGTGTTCCACTCTGGGATGGTGCGAGGGAAAAAGCTATACTTGTAGGTGTCGGTGTTGCAGCTGATAGGGATAAAGCTGATGCTGTTGTGCCCCCTTGTCTGTCTAACGGATGGTGTTACGTCATTGGGTAGGCAGAGCACTCCAATTCTATTGACGCACTTATAAAATTGCACAAGTCGCTGGTCTTGTCTGCGTTGCTTAAGTGTCGGCCACTGGAGGTTCTGAAGCATTGATGTTACGCTCTCAGTACGGTTGTAGCATCCTGTGACAAACCTGGCTGCCCTACGCTGGACCATTTCTACAGCATCAATCTGGTAATGGCGATAGGGATCCCATATGGATGCTCCATATTCCAGGTGTGGTCTTATGAGAGAAAGATAGGCTTTCTCTTTCACCTCTTTGTTGCATCTGCCAAGATTCCGCCGTAGAAATGACAGGATACCAGTTGCCTTGGCTGTCATTTGGTTGATGTGATTCTTCCAGTTGAGGTCGTTGGATATCTCTACTCCCAAGTATGGATTGTGTTCTACTTCGGCGAGTGTTGTGCCACTGATGTTATAGGCAGCATGTCTGATAATTGATGTTCTTGACCTCTTCATTCTCATCACATAACAATTCTTTGCATTGAATACATCAGCCAACCTTTGGTCCAGTTAACCATGTGCTCTAGGTCTGCCTGTAGGAGGGTTGTATCATCCTTTGATTCAATTACTCTATAAAGGAGACAGTCATCTGCAAAGAGCTTTACTCTGGATCCTATTCCCTCGCCGATGTCATTAACATACAGCAGGAACATGAGAGGTCCAAGGACTGTTCCTTGAGGTACTCCGGATTCAACTGGGACTTCTGCTGATGATTCTCCATCCAGTACAACATTCTGTGATCTTTTTGTCAGCCACTGTTTTATCCATTTGTGTGTAAGGTGTTCCACTCCATAGTATGTAAGCTTGTTGAGAAGTCGTTGATGGGGCACAGTGTCAAAGGCTTTATAGAAGTCCAGTATCATCATATCAACCTGTTTCCTGTTGTCCAGAGCTCGGGAGATCTCCTCAATTGTGGTGATAAGTTGGGTCTCACACGAGTGGCCTGTTCTAAAACCATGTTGATAGTTAACCAGGATGTTGTTCGAGTTCAGATGATGCATGACTTGACTAAAAACTATATGCTCCATAACTTTACATACTACACTGGTCAGTGACACTGGTCTGTAGTTGCTCGTGTCAGTCTTGCTTCCTTTCTTGAATATGGCTGTGATGTTAGCATGTCGCCAGTATGATGGGACTTGACCTTTGTCATAAGAGTGCTGGAATATGACGGCTAACACTGGATGTTTCATCTGCTGTCAGTTTCAGTATTCTTGTAGGTATGTTGTCTGGTCCGCTAGCTTTCCTGACATCGAGGGTTTTCAGTTGTTTGGATATCCCATTTGGCGTAAATTCTATTCTGTCCATTGATGGGAATGGGCTTGGGCCTTTAGTTGGTATATTGTCCCCAGGTTCACTTGTGAAGACTGACTGGTATTGTCTGTTCAGTGCTGCTGCTTTCTGTTTAGGTGTTGATAGAAGTACACCATTCTCCTTCAGTGATGGTATCCTACTGCTGTTGTTCCTTTTGCATTTAATATAGTTGTAAAAGTTTTTGGGGTTTTCCCTTAGGCCTTCGTTCAGGAATTTCATAGTGTATTGTTCGTGGCCTTTTCGATCTCTTTCTTGACTCTGGTCTCTAGTTATTCGCGAAAGATCTTGATCTTTCTCGAATGTTGCTATAACATGCAGATTTCTCAACCCGAATATTCTTCCGTTATAGAAAATCAACTCTCTTTCGTATGTAGGTCGAAGTTGAATAAAGGCAGATAATTCAAATTTTAATAACTTTTGTATTCTATGGATTTGATCGATAAATTTCCTGCTATCATCACTGCTTCTCCCGTGCGGGAGCCAGGAGGTTAAGATCTGATTTATTGATCCCCCCCCCCTTTTCAAAGCCTTCCTTGAAGTCATCCTTAAAAATTTATGATTTGATTAGAGTGAAATCTGGGTAGCGATCACCTCCGTAGAGTGGTCATCTGTCAGCTACGTTTTTATCATGTACAGAACTTTGTAGAGGTTGGATTGCCATCTATCTTCGTCCATCGTGCGTCGTGTGTAAACTTTTCACTTTTAATTAACTCCTCCAAAACTACCAAGTCGAATTGGATAATATTTGACAGTAATGATGCCTAGGTGAGAGGGCTTTCAGATTTACACAAATGAAAGGATTATGTCCCCTTGGGACCCCATAAAGGGTAAAATTGTGAAAATCTTTAAAAATCATCTGCTCTGAACCTACAAGAGATATAGCTTAGATATTTCATGTAAAACACTACGGGCACCTAGTTTCAGATTTGCACAAATTGTAGCTGTAGGGACCAAAATGAGAAAATGGCAAGGTACTCAAGGGGGAAATTGCTAAATTAATGTATTTGTCAATATACCTGAAAACTATAAACTTTTTGTATAGGCATGTATATTGGAATACTGTAGGCATTTGCATAACGGTCATTTTGATATATATATAGAGGTCATAGGTTTAAAGGTCAAGGTCATACATGCAAACGAATACTGAAATGGTTAATTATCTCAAAAAACTATGAACTTTTTGTATAGGCATGTATATTAGAATATTGTAGGCATTTACCTTACGATCAATTTTGATATATGAATGAAGATCATAGGTTCAAAGGTCAAGGTCATAGATGCAAACAAATACTGAAATGGTTAATTATCTCAAAAACTATAAACTTTCTCTATAGGCATGTATATCGGAATTTTATAGGCATTTGCACAATAATCGTTTTGATATATGAATGTAGGTCATAGGTTCAATGTCAAGGTTATAAATGCAAATGAATACTGAAATGGTTAATTATCTAAAAAAAACTTTTTGTATAGGCATATATGTTAGAATATTGTAGGTATTGGCCTAACGATCATTTTGATATATGAATGAAGGTCATGAGTTTAAAAGTCAAGGTTACTGATGCAAACAAATACCTACATGGTTAATTATCTCAAAAACTATAAACTTTTTGTATAGGCTTGTAAATTGTAGGTATTGACCTAATAATCATTTCGATATTTAGATGTTCATGGGTTTAAACTTTTTTTTTTACCTTTTTAGCTGTTTGTAAACAATATATTGTAGCTAGATTTCAGATATGTTATATGTAGCATTCTTAGGACTAGTTATAATAAATTTGCAAAAATTCTTACATATAATTGGCCCTTACTTCTGAAAATTTATTTAGACATTCTCTTTAATTAATGTCAATGACCATTGCACCTCTGCATGATATATGTACTCAGCTGCATGTGAGCATTAAGGCTCATGGACCTCTTGTTTAGATTAGGGTTACCATGATGATGGAATATACTTTGACCATCTGATGGTTCTATACATGCATTTATTCAGATGGAACTATTTCCTACATGAATCCTTAATTGGCCCAATGTGTGAAAATTAAAACATAACTTCAGCCCCATGCTCATAGTCTGCACATTTCACACTACATAAACCCGCTGTGTTGTCTTGGAAGCACTGCAAGGTGAACATAACAACTTCCTTTCAGTTACCTGACAACTTCATATACCTGACATTACATTGATGGAGACACTGAACTCCCTGTCTCTTTAATCTTTCGCGAATTTCAGTACTTTAAGTACTTTGATTCAAGGTAGGCCTGCCAGTCTGAACTCTTTTTTGATTTCTTCATCTTTTCCGTCTTCTTCGTTTCTGGCGACACATTCTCTTTATTGTGGGACTTATCCATGGCAAATTCCATCTAGATGTTATCCGTTTCTTTGGAATGTGCTTGTCCATTGATGTAATAAGTGCAGTTTTAAATTCTGTCCAAAGGTCTTCCGTATCTCTGGTTGACTGGTCTGCTGAGCAAAAATTCTCTGCAAATATGGCCATGTCCTTCTTCAATCCATCCATGTTTGCTTTGTTGTACTGATATACCTTTCTTTCAGGGCGGCGCTGTCGTTGAGTTTTAATGTTTATATCAGCAATGACTATGTTGTGGTCACTCATTCCTGGATATACTGTTGTGTTGGTAATTAAGTCTGGGTTGGTTGTTGCTATCAGGTCCAATATGACCTGACCTGACCTATGGGTATCTATCGTATCTTAATTCTGTGTACAGAGTAATTAGTCTGAGTTTAGAAGTCTATATACATCATAATTTTAATGGTAAATGATAAAAGTGTAATGACAGATGATTGACTAGAATCGTATCGCGTTTTCTTACTGGAACTCCTGTCTTTTAAAGTGTTTAACACTTGTAGTGACCGACCACAATGTCTTTAATGGAACATGCTTAAACAAAACCAAACAAAAAATTTGCAAATCATATTTTATTTATTTATTAAGGTTTATATGCCTTTGTTATGTGGCTTATACAAGGCCAAAAAAATGAACATGCAAATCACATTACCTGTAATAGGTCTCTATATCTTAATTATGTTGCAAGTTTCACATTCACAAACAATCTGTGTAATTAGAAACTGTCAATAAAAGTCCAGAGAATTGATATTGTGATATTACCAGCAGTTACATCTTGGTGTTTTGACATCAGATTGGAGAGAAATGTATTTTTGGGGGATGGTTATAGTTATTGAAGTTAGACAAAGTTGAATGTTGTATCCATCCATAAATGTTGTAAATTTGTAGTTATATGTTGTATGTTATGCTTGTAGTAATGTTTTCTTTTATTCCAGCGCTGAGCTGTTTAAGACATATATTTAATACAAATTTAAAGGAACGACCTACCGTGGCACAAGTTATGCGACATCCTTGGCTGGTTCAGGTGGCTATTAGTCTTATATTGGCAAAATGCACTCATTTTAAATATCTGCTTAATTAGTAACGCTTAATTGCTGCTTTGTTTTGATATGGTGAAATAGTCTCTAAGTAACTTGATTTGTTTTTATGTACCTCACCACGTCACTTCATTTCTACCATCAACATTTTGTCTGCCACTTTTTTTCGAAAACTATTCAACAGATCTTTATGAAACTTCACAGGAACAATCTTTGGGTGGAGTATACCAATATGTGCAACTGGCTATTCATATTTTCATCATGTACATGGTTGGAGAATTTTCAGTTTGGGTTCATTTGGGGGACACTTTGAAAATCTGTATTCGCATCCGTGATTGTCATAAAGTATGTCTGTAAAAAGGAAAATGTTGGCGGTATGGGAATTTTACACATGCGAAAATGACGATGTTTTCACCGGAAGTGATGTCCTTGGTGACGTTTTACGTCATGTGCGCAACAGAAGCCGCCATTTGCATGGTTTTTAAACATGTTAAATCCCCATAGCACCAACGTTTTTCCCTATGTAGATATATTTTGGGCTAATCGCGATGCGCATACAGATTTCCTGTTACGACTAGGTACAAGTAAGTGAAAAATATTGATCTTTATCCAAATTTATTTGATTTTCTATGGATATAAAGAGAATTTCACTGTCACAGTCACAGTGGTTCCTACAGTAGATTGAAAACTTACTCAGACTCTATTCTGATCCAGTGTCAGAAAGTTGTCTGATTGCTTGGCAAATGTCAGTTGTTTTCCATGGTCACTCGTTTTTCCACCATTCCGTAACTGACAACTTCAATAAATGTATGAGTGAAAGAATTTTGACTTCAGGCTTAATCACTTTTACTCCATTCCACTGATGTTTTAAGCCTTATGTCATTTCCTCTTGGGTAACATCAGCAACAAGATTCAATCCTGGTAGCCAAAATCACTATTTGCAACTAATTTCTGAGAAATTCTTTCAAGTTTTCCTGTTTTAGCAAATTTCTCAGAAAATACTTAAAAAAGGGGAATGTTTTTTCACAATTTTTTAATTTGTCTACATGCACTTATAGTTTTAAATTGGTGATAAACTAGGGGTACTATTTAGTTTTTGGATAAAGGTGATATACAAATGAGCTGTCTAGGGCCTTTATTTGACATCTCAGGTGAGTTAGGCTCTTCATCCGACAGCTCATGTTTTCTTCCCTTAAAATGCAATTTTAACAATATATGAATTAAATTTTGAAATTGACAGTTTTGAGTTACATTAGAGACTATTTCACTATCTCTGCCAATGACAAAACTATATAATTATATAAGCTGTTTGCGCCACATAAACATCACTTCCTGCTCAGATCATAACAACTTCCTCCAGCCTGTTGGATGCAGTAACTTCCTGTTTAATTCATGTATCTGCATTACAGCTTGTGTGTTTTAATTTTCTGTTTTTGATTGCAGTGATTAGACTAACATAGCTTTTATATCCTTCAGATTCATAACTCATCAATGATTTAAATTCCCCAAATATCCAAAAATCTGAATAAAATAACCTTAAAACCAAAACTTTTTATTGACAAAAGAAAACGAAATTTTTGAGAGAAAAAAATTGATTTACATTCTTTGTGTACCGGTAAACTTACACATTTCCGTCTTTCTAGAATTTTCTTGACACAATTTTTTTTCAAATTTATGATTATCAAAATGGAACAAGAGAGTTAAAGAGCTACCAGTGGTAATTTGAAAGGCAGACAACCCATCAGGTATATCTATGTAAACTGAATGTTTTTGTTTGACAAAAGCTCATTCAGTTTTCAGGGGGTTGAGGTTGACTTTCAAAAATAATGTGTTCAAAGATTGGACAAATTCAAAACTCTCTGCCTTGATAAAAACTAAAATAAAATTGTTTGAGATTAAAGGAAAAGACAAAAATGTGTGAGAAAATCCAGTAGAGTAGTAAAACGAAAAAGGAAAAAGGATGTGAAAATATGTTGAGGTACCATCCATAAGTATTTTCAATGTTTTGTGCAACACTTTACTTTCTCTGTATCCAGAATTATCCTGGATATATTTGACATCCCATAGTCTCATGTTTCTTTCATTCTTAATTTTGATGTACTGTACCTTACAACTTTCTGTCATTTAAACTCAATTTTATAGCTGTCAGTTTCTTAATAAATTCTGTAGTTAACCACATTCCTTCACATTCTTAACATACAGTCTTATAGAAAACTGGTTGTCACTATGAGACATTTGGCATGATCTTGAGTGCCCTTTGTCTGCCGGTCAGTCCAACGTTAAAGCAATCATCAGCTTTTCATGACATTGGATGTTCTGCAGAAAAAAAAGGATCTGGTTTGGGTAACTTGGAACCATCTTAACAGTTACAAATACTGACTGCCTATGTATGATATAGACCTTAAGTAATCAAAACTGTTATGATGGCCTCGACTTAGCTAGGCCTGTTTTCATTTTATGCCAAATGCTTCTCACTGATGACTATTGTGTGTAAAACGATTGACACATTTGGTAGTGTTAATAATAACTAATTATAATGGTTTTATTTCAGAGCACTGATTGGTTTTTCATTCACTTGACACATAGTGATTGACTAATTTTAGTCCTGGTTTCACAATCATTCTCTAACAAAGATTTTCCTCAACTGAATTTGAGAATCCTTTATGATACTTTGATTTTAATGAAATCATTAGACCCTTAAACTTATGCCAAAGTATGTGTATAACTTGTAATGCATTAAACTAGATTTTCACATTTTTGGCTATGCAATTAAGATGATATTTTCAATAGAATAAATAAGAAACAGTTTTGGATTTAAAAATCCTATGGGATTATCCAATACATGCAAAGATCTGATATGCAATTAAGTGGGTTCAACTGTATATCCAACAAAATTAAATCGTTTTTAGATTCATCAGATTTAAGTCAAGGAAAATCTTATTGATGGAATGTTTATGAATAAACAACAGGCACCTGTTCTTAACTTTTGCACTAATTAATTAATTAATTAATTAGATAATTATCTCCTCATTACAGTTATAGACCTCATCAGTAACCTCCTTCAGGTCAAAATGCGTAAAAGATTCACTGTGGATAAATCTCTGTCTCATGTCTGGCTTCAGGTGATTCCTTACTTATATATTATCTTCTATTCATCAGTACAAATTTTGAATTGTAATATGCCAATGATTTCATTTCCCCATGAATTTCATTTTCATATCCATCATCTTTTTTTTTACCTGTACAGGTAAGTATTAAAATTGGATATGAGAAATACTGTAAATTCCAATAGATACCTTGCAACCTTTTTTTTATCAAATTTAAATATTTGAAAACATGCAGTGACTGCGAAAAAGATATGGTATAATAAGTATGCTGCGAGAACTGATAATTTTAACATTTTAGCATATTTTAGTGCTGGTGGTTTTTAGTGTTTTATTAATTTAAAAACATCAGGCATTCTATTATTAACAAAATTATAGGAATTTTATTGCTCAAAATTCCACTTCAACATCCTACAGAAGGGTAATCAACAGGTATATTGTAGAAATTAAGAAAATACTTGTGCAGAAAATTAAATTTTTCATGTGGAAATGAAATCTTTTTGGCAGAAAAGTCAAATCAGATTGAGGAAATGAAATGCACCATTGCAATATATGAACAAATTTGTTATATTTTAGTGAACTGTTTCACTTTTAGCTTACTATCAACAATTTTGCGGTTTTATAGTTTTCATTATTCATTTATCCATGTCTTTGCATTCTTTGTTCTACCTTTGATTTACTTATTTTGTCTTTTCGTAAACTAGCATTAATTCTTTATCTCATATTTTCAAAAGTTGAAATTAGAAAAAGGATAAACAGGATTGGGTTAGTGATTACAGACCATTATTTATTCATTTATAGTTGTCAGCAAGTTTACCTATTAATGTGAACGAAATACACTTCCAAACTTCCAATGTTTGTCAGTTCACTTGCAGAAAGTCAGTGGTTTTCTCCAACCACTCCAGTTTCTTCATCCATCCCAGAACTGACTGTCTTGATATAAGTGAAAGAATCTTGATCTTGACTTGGGCATAAAACATCATTATCTCCCTCCACTCCACTCAAACATTATAAAGTCGGCCAACTGTAGTGCAGACTGGAGGTTAGACTGTGTGCTCCATCAGTAGAAAGGATCTCCTGCAACATTTAAAACACCTGTCAAATGACAACATTTTACAGTGTCAGTTAATTTTCACAAGAATCCTAGTTGATTTAGCCTTAACTGAAAATTGCTATCTGTCAATCAATGTTTTTCAACATGTAAAAGCCTCATAGCAGAATAGTTTTACACTATGGAGAGATATTTTGTGTAATCATTGATGCACATTGCTATTTCTGGTTACAACTAGGCTCTTGTAAGTGCTTCTCATGGCCTACGTTTAAATCCCACTAGGAACAGATCATAGTGTGAGACAGTTTGTCAGTTTGCTTATCAAATTTTGGTAGTTTTCTCTGGGTATTCTGGTTTCCTCTACCATTCCGGAACTTGCTGCCTCAATGTCAGTTAAAAATTCTTGACTGGGCTTAAAACACCATTTAAACAAAAAGTATGAAACTTTATTCAGTTTTCATATTTCACTTTCACAAGTGCAGTGACTCCACCAGAACTATTGCTGAATTTGTTCTATAAAGATAATATTTTGTGTTTAATATTGTCACTGCTTTATATCATTATTATTGTAATTAACACAGTTTATATATTTTTTCTGTTAGGATTACCAGACATGGTGCGATCTCCGTAAACTAGAACAGGCCGTCGGCCAAACGTTATCTTACTCACGAATCTGACGACGACAGGTGGGAGACATTTAGACGGGAACGGAATCTCAAAGTGTGGCAGGATATTGGAATGAAAGGTGTGAATGAAAATATAACTTAAGTAAATCTCGAAGTGACCGTAGCAGTACATGTGCTTCCTGAAACCAGCTGTTGTTCATAGGATATTGTGTTGTCATAGAAACAGTATTGTATCGTTATGGATACAGTATTGTTAATGTTGTGAGACTTATGAAGTGCCACATCCTGGATAAAGTGTTAATAAAATTCTTTAACAACATTAAATTATAATGTGGCATTTCAGATGCACATTTCCATTGACTTATAATGTGGCATTTCAGATGCACATATTCATTGACTTATAATGTGGCATTTCAGTTATTTATGACAAATGCACACATGATGTATATTTCCGCAGCATTTCCAAGAGTTGGTCTAAAAGTAATTCTTTTATCATGTGACTCTTTTTACTCATATTGTCATCTTTCTAGTGGTGTTTTGTAGACACATTTCATCATGCACTGTTAAACTTTATTACACTTGTACACTTATCTCTTTATCATCTTAGCAGTTCTGTACAAAACATTCATGGCTACATCCTTAAAACATTCTGGAATTATATCCCCTTGAAATGTTGAAACTGCAAAATTTGGAATTATCTCCATTGGAGAATTGAAATTTTATGATATGGAATTATCCCTTGAAAATTAAAATGACATCAATTGGAGTTATCTCCTTGGAACAGTTGAAACTTCAAATCCTGGAATTATCTCCTTTGGAAAGTTGAAACTGCAAAATCTGGGTTATCTCTTTCGAAGAATTGAAACTGCAACATCTGAAATTATTTCCTTTAAGAGCGGAAATTGCAAAATCTGGAATTATCTCCCTTGAAGCATTGAATCTGCAAATTAGATTGTCAGTTTTTGAACATTAGGCTACAAGTTTGAATAACTTTTAATTAAAATTTGGCCTACAAGCTTAAATATGACTGCCAGGCTGTTAGAATCTCAAGATTTTGATCTGGAAATGAATTTTTGTTACAATTTAAGTTATTATTGCAAATGACATGAAGTTTTGTGACAGAACACTAGCACAAACAAGTCTTTAGATATTGTTGTACATGATATTTTGTATTATGTTGTTTTATACAAACATTTTATATATGTTAAACAGTTAAGTGGATTGTCTTCCTGGACATCCCATGCTATGTAAACTGAGGTTCCTTTAAATTTAAAGAAATCTTCTTGTTATACGGTAGTGTAAAGGAGAAATGTTTTAATGATTCTGAAAAATGGGGAAATTTTTGTGCTGGTTAATTTTTGCGAAAATCATCATTTCAAAATATTCATATTTTTTTTTTTCACAGCATCAGATGATATTCAGAACAAATGTAAGTCAATTATAGCAAAGTAAAATATTTGCATAAAATTTTATGCTTGCATATTGTAACTCTAGCAAATTATGCAAAAAATATAACAATCACGAATATTTCCCTTTTTTCAGTACTTTATCTTCCAAATACAGAGTTTAAGGAGAATCGTTTACTTAATTCTCCTGTAAACTATTTATTTATTACATGTCAAGTTCATTATAAAAAAAAATTGCAATTAACGGAGAACACAAATACTTGATGTTTAAACTTTTAAATTTTTCACCCTAAAAATTCAGCGTTTGCTAAGAAAAAATCAGGAAGCTGAGCTAACCAGTAAGAATTTTGGGAAGAAAAATGCTATTTTAAATTATCATTGTTATATTGAATAAATATTTTATATAAGTATTGTAATTCTTATGGAGAGAATCATTAAATATCAGCAAGTATTTTTAGATAAGTAATTTCACCTCGTAAGTATCATCATCATTGTTATTAAGTGTGATTGCCAATGATCTGAATGTGACGTCTTTGTCACCCAAGTATTATACTGTATACATATTTACATGTACCCGGTATGTAGTTTTACATCACATCACCATCACAACTTTTAAGGTATAAAAATGACATGCAGTTATCTCCCCCTTTAAAGATTTTAGGACAGTATCAGGCACCATCATATCTGTAAGGTATAAAACTGCAAGCAGTTATCTCCCCTATTAAGGTATTTATGACAGTACATTGTTTGTTGTTGGCTGGGTAAATACTTAATTATGTAACTTAACAAGGCCATTACACCTCCTTTTATGAAACACCCACCCTCACCCCCCAAAAAAAGAAAGTTTTCAAAACACCCATTTACAGGGTTCAACAATCTTTTGTTTGATACTCTAAATGGTTATATCTGGTTATGTAAAGTGTTCATTCCTATTTGATATTGGATCCCCTAATTTGACAATTTTTCCCCCTGAATATGGTTGAAGTATTTCCATGAAACCTTTATTGATATCTCTTCATTTGTGCCATGAAACACAGGTAAATTTCATTATACTGTAAACCGTGTTTTTTTAGCGGCAGTTTTATTTTAGCGCAATTGGCGATAAGAGTATCAGCGCTAAAATAAAACTGCCGCTAAAATAACAAAAAAGGGTCAGTACTGTACATCGTTGCTGTGACTATGAATGGGTATAGACGCACGCACGTTAAATGGTTATATAGTCAGTGTTAAAATAATAATAGCTATGAATGACACTGGTATGGCTTCCATCAATATACCCGCATATGATAAGTAAGTAGGGATTAATTACCCAGACCCAGTAGACTGACCACCGACAAACGGATAAATTAGGGAACACTGGCATAGCTGTTAATTACTGGCCATTGTATGTGATACGTACAATCTGACAAGTCTCAGGTAATTAATTTTAATTTACCAGTAGTTGGCTTCAATCATTTAAATATTAACAATTATATAAAAAAAAATTATACCCGTTATGTGAAAACTGTTTATTTTTTCTGTGATGTCGGCAACATAATATAAATCCTAATTATTGACCTCTATAATGATCTAAGCGGCTGTTATCGGGGATACATCGACAATGTGTCGAAACATTTGTATAATTAAAAAAACAATTGGTATTTAAATGAATAAAAACAAAATAGGTTATTATTGATTTAAATATTAATTCAGTAAAAAGTCTAATCGACAAAAGGGTCAAATTATGATGAACGCTTCCTGCAGACATCTGTCTGTCTAGTGACTTCCTGGGTCAGTTACGGAGAGTTTCTCTCAGTAAAAGTCAAACAAATTAAAGTACAATTACATAGTTATTTCTATTTTTTTCTTGTAACCTGGTATTCCCTTCTTTTAGGCGAGAAAATACGGTAATATAAAGAGGTATAAAACAGTTCAGACTGGAATTGATTACGCTAAAATTAAACTGCGCTAATATGTTTACCAGTCATCAATCGCTAAAATAAGTATGCGCCAATATAAAGCGGTTTACAGTATAAATTCACAATTCTGAATTCTACCTGCCATCCAAACCACCAAATAAAAAAACATCTATAAATCTTTCTGAGACCATATTTCCATGTACTGAAAAGTTGACCACCACATCTGTGGTTAATGAATTGTAAACTTAATTGATTTTTTAGCTCACCTGAGCACAAAGTGCTCTAGTTGTTTATTGCGATCAGTCTTTTGTCTGTTGTCCATCTTGTGTCAACATTTCATGGTTAAAACTATGGAAAACACAATTTTTCTATATGGATCATGTTGGATCATTAAATAGATTGTTAAGTTGAATCATAGAAAAATACTTGGTCAACACTCTAGAGGACATAATTTTTGCTCAATCTTAATCAAAACTTGCCATGACTGACAATGATTTTCTTGACAAAAGTAAATTTGTATATGGGTCATGCTGGGTAAATAGGTAAATCGCTAGGCCAAAGAATACAAAATCCTTGTTTATCCCCTAAAAGCTTAATGTTTTGACCAGTCTTCCCCATACTTACCCAAATCATCTTTTTTGATACAAACTAGGCCAAGTTCACATAGGGTCTGAATTATTACCACTTGATTATACCATATTACGGTATGTATGAAAGGGGAGTTTAGATTGTTGGTGTCACACATATCAATCAGCATTAACAGTATATTGTCTATAACTATATCCCACCCATTGTGTCACTGACATTATATAATGTACATTGCCAGGAAAAGTTCTTAGATGACCAAAATCTTCCAGTCCTCGGACATTAACCACATTGTCAAAAGTGATCTAACAGCAAAAGGAGACATGGCAGGCCTCTGATAAAGTACTGGCTACTTTTCCTGACCGAGTTGAAACAGCCCAGTGATGAGTGGAATTTTATCCAAACTCGGCCAGTACCATGTAGATTATTTGTTATATGTTATCAATGATACTTATGAATTTGTCAATATAGAATGCTAGATAATGTCATGTAGCCAGTGAAATCTTGCTACATGTATATGCAGTTGTAATATAAAATAACAAAATATATACTGTAATCTTTCTATATTTCTGACAGATTTTCTTAATTTCATTTTCAAGTATCTAAAATTTAGAAGAAATTTGAAATTACAAATAGCTTTCAGAATCCTCATATGTTTTCAGAAAGTTTCAATTCACTTTCAAATGTCTGGGAATTTAGGGGGAAATTGGTAATTGTAAATGACTTTTGGAATCCTTCTATGTTTTCTGACAGATTTTCTTAATTCATTTTCAAGTATCTGGTTATTTAGAAGAAATTTGAAATGGCTTCAAATTACATCACAAAAAAATCGTAATCTAATGTACATGTCATATTTTCAAAAAAACTTGCTAGATCTAGAGTTCCCATGTCATGTCTCTGGGGACTTTATCATATTCAGGTTTTTAAATCAAAGCTCACCGATTAGGCTGTTTTACAAACTCTAATAATGGCTTTTATTTTTTTTCTTTGAAATATTGAAAAAGTGATAATCAAAATGCTTGTGTTTAATTGACTGAAGATCATCAGTGTCGAGTTAATATATTGACTTAAGGTCATCAGTGTTGAGCTTATTGACTAATGGTCAACAGTGTTGAGCTTATTGACTAATGGTCAACAGTGTCGAGTTTATTGACTAATGGTCAACAGTGTCGAGTTTATTGACTAAAGGTCATCAGTGTCAAGCTTATTGACTAATGGTCAACAGTGTCGAGTTTATTGACTAAAGGTCATCAGTGTTGAGCTTATTGACTAATGGTCATCAGTGTCGAGTTTATTGACTAAAGGTCATCAGTGTCAAGCTTATTGACTAATGGTCAACAGTGTCGAGTTTATTGACTAAAGGTCATCAGTGTCAAGCTTATTGACTAATGGTCAACAGTGTCGAGTTTATTGACTAAAGGTCATCAGTGTTGAGCTTATTGACTAATGGTCAACAGTGTCGAGTTTATTGACTAAAGGTCATCAGTGTCGAGTTTATTGACTAATGGTCATCAGTGTCGAGCTTATTGACTAATGGTCAACAGTGTCGAGTTTATTGACTAAAGGTCATCAGTGTCGAGCTTATTGACTAATGGTCAACAGTGTCGAGTTTATTGACTAAAGGTCATCAGTGTTGAGCTTATTGACTAATGGTCATCAGTGTCGAGCTTATTGACTAATGGTCAACAGTGTCGAGTTTATTGACTAAAGGTCATCAGTGTTGAGCTTATTGACTAATGGTCATCAGTGTCGAGCTTATTGACTAATGGTCAACAGTGTCGAGTTTATTCGGAGCATCATGGTCATCAGTGTCGAGTTTATTGACTAATGGTCATCAGTGTCGAGTTTATTGACTAATGGTCAACAGTGTCGAGTTTATTGACTTAAGATCATCAGTGTCAAGTTCATTCACTTAAGGTCATCAGTGTCGAGTTTATTCACTTAAGGTCATCAGTGTCAAGCTTATTGACTCATCAGTGTCAAGTTTCAGGTTTTCCTTGACTTTAGTCTTTAACATTATTATAGATTGAACCCAGCAATTATTTACTAGTAGTACATTTCTAAGTCAAGTTTATTTTTTTACAATTATATTTACATGTATGTGATATTGGAGCAAAGATTATCTGCTTTTGTTGTGGTAGTCATTTTACATGGACCTTTAACTTTCACATTTTCCTATAATATGGCTAATATGTATACAATTATAGTTTTCAATCGAGAAGGGATCTATGGGTCCATTTATACCGTATTTGAACACTACAGTGAAATCCGATCTTAAATTGACCATTATTGTGAACAAAAAGAACTTCAGACCCTTAGTAAACTATACCATGTATACATGTATATAAATTTGGATGCTGGGTATAAACTGTATGACTGTAAACAGAGCTCATTTATTTCCTGTCCCTGAAAAGGTATATCTATGTTTGACCTACCCAAGTTGTTTAAAGCATGTGCTTACACATCACAGTGCATCTAACCACCTAGGTTCAAATCCCACTCTGGAGGGATATTAGTTTGGGAAAGTTCTCAATTTCTTGCAAATGGTCATTGTTTTCTCCAGGCACTCTGGTTTCCTCTACCTTCCCTGATCTGACCGCCCTGAATGAGTAAAAGATTCTTGACCAGGGCATAAAAGTCAATTACGCACTTGACTTCATGAAAGGTGGAGAAAACGGGAATGTAACCACCAACCTTTGGGGGTAGGTAGAGATTATTATTTGACATGACCCTTGGTTTATATAATGAAAGTTAAAGGTTCTTGTTAAAATGTCTGCCTTTGTTTTTGTGCTGTCTTGTTGGGACCATTGTTTTTTTTCCTTTTTGTTGTGTTTGAATAAAAGAGTTTATAAAAAATTGAATTTTAATTAAAAAAGAATATGATATATCATTTTAATAACTTTACTTTATATAGATAGAGTCTATTGTATATATATATTTAGGTGTGTGTGTGTGTGTATGTGTGTGTGTGTGTTTTGAAGATCTATTTTGTATTTCAAGTTGGTGGACCAGCTTGCTGCTTCAAATTAGCATTCATCCTTATATTATAAGTAATTCAGGCCAATATAAAATTCAGATCTAAAATGAGGTCAATATCATTATATAAGGGTCTGTAAGTCTGATGTGTTTTGAAATGAATTCGAATTTCTGGGTAAAAGAACCATAAATGTGATTAGAAATTGTCAATTAAGATATGGGATTTGCAGGTGAACTACATTATCAATAGTGAATATCACTGAACGTTTCTGCAGAATGATTTGGAAAAATATTTTTGTCGCAAATTTCCCCTTGTGTAATGGAAATAACTGTTTTGCACAAACATGCGACACCAAATGATATGGTGGCAAACGCTATTAGTCATTTGGCATAAATAACCATGGCAACATTAGTTTATTTATAAGAATTATTATCATTTAGATATGTTTGAAGCTTTTGCCATGAGACCTAGTTTTATATACCATGACATAGTCACAAAAAAGTCATCTATTTTACCATTATTTCACTGTCTTTTCATGTTATAATGTGTACATAAATTAATCACTATTTCATTTTTGGCACTTGCAGAATCTCAATGTTTATTTTCAAGTACTCCAATTTCTTACATCATTTCTTAACTAATGGTCTTGATATAAGTGAATAAATCTTAATTAGGATGTAAAACCCCCCTCCCCTCATTTTGGCAATCGTTTTTAACCTTTTTTCTCAATTGATACAAAATTTCCATGACCTGACAAGGCTTACTATAGATATCAATGTGAGGGACAATACTGTTGAGAGTTGGCTTTCATACAAAGAAAACATTTCAATTTGCTATTCAGAGATTCATTTCAGGCTTACAGACCCAGATATAACTATTTTACAATATTTAAGAAAATGACCAAAAAGGTAAAAAATTAACAACACTGAAAACGAGAATTTTAGTTCGCATATTAAATCATTAATTTTTGCAATATGCCAAACGTAACATACATTTCCACCGGTATTTCATTATTTTCATTCATTTTCATGAATTCTACTGTAATACCATTGGGTCATTTTACTGTAATACCATTGGGTCATTTATTCAGTAGTAATTTGGGCCATTTATATTCCCCAATTTTAATGGTAGATGTAACATTAGTAGTATTTCTAATAAACTACAAATTTTTGTATACATTTACAATATTTTACTTATAAAAGTGTTATTTTTGAATACTTGAGGCATTATAAACTCTTATTTCATTCATTCAATTTTATGTACTTTTTAAATGTTTAAATGATATTCTAAAGTTGTCACAAGACTGATCAATTGGAATAAAAGAGTTACTGTACACAGCGCTGTAATCTGTAAGGGTGCATGCTTTGAACCACTCTGTCACCGAGGTCCAAAAACACAGATGAGTGTACCGGTAGTACTTAGTATTAAATAAGCAGTCTGATATATACAGGATACAACCATTTTAGTGATGTTTATTTATCTAGATCAAGATACTGGTATACCCACATCTCAAAATGTATCAACATTTGTCACAAAGAATTTGAAATGTTTGGGCCTTCAGTTTTAAACTGACTTATTGAGTTGTTCTCATTTCAAATTTGAAAATATGACAAAAACTGTTGGGATTAAACAATTTTATATTGTATCGGTGATATTTGAGAAACAAAGTTCACAATGATTTTTTGCATGTAAAGGAATTTCGATTTTTAAAAGATTTGTCTCAAATTTAAAATTTGGTATAGAATCTTTCTGTATTTCATCCTTAGTCTAACGAATCAGGCAAGAAATGGTCCAAAATTTTTAATTTTGGAATATGGTAGATATTTTCTGTATTTTGATCTAAAAAAATTCAGCAGGAAAATTGTCCTAAATTTTAAATTTTGAAATAGGAATTGACTGCACAGTATTTTATCCCAATAGATCAGGCTGGTGGCAACATTTGACAGGGCTTCCATTAATTATTTATATATGTGTGGCACAGTGTAGCCACCAGATGTTTTATATGTAATGTACTTACACAGTTAAACCTGTATAGGCCAACAACATTGATCTGTTCATTGACCTTTGATTTATGTATTTATAATAGACCAGTGCATTTTTAGACAGGGAATACAAATACTAATTTTGTCTACATAATTGGAAAACATGAATTGTGTATTAACTGTAAATTCTACCACTGTCCATGTATTGGATGGTTCATTGTGCATGTGTATATAAATATTCCTAATGAAAGGTCAAGCTGACAGGTCAATGTTGTTTACCTATTACAATTAATCACCAACTGGCTTGATGTTATTTATGATGTTTTATTTGAGTTATTCTTCCTCCCACACAGAACTCTTACCATAATAACATCTAAGATGATCTCTATTTTTCAAAAACCAATGCTTGTACCGGTTATCTGCAAATGATGAAATATTAATGGCAATACACTAAATTTATTTTATCACACTTCACATGTTATCAATGTTGTACGACATGGTGCTGTTATAATAGAGTTATCTACCCTTTCTCACTTTTCTGTATCCTGTAGCTCTGTTGACCCTATCTATCTCACACTGCAGTATAATTTATCATTATGGGTGTAAACTCCTGTACCATGTAATACTCCTTAACTTCTGTGCAGAACTATTTTAGGTACCATTTCATAATTTGACAATTTCAATTTAAAATAAGAACAATATCATGTTTTAATCCCTAGTGAAAATTACATATTGTACAATGTGTAGGCCAAATTTTCTGCCTTAACGTTATGTTATTTTTTCATAAAATGGTAGCAATATATAAAATAACATACCATCTTTAAGGCAGATAACTCAGCTTATACAATGTGTCACCATGGTAACATTGTATAGGCACACAGATTACCTTTAGTGTAATCTGATGGCTTAACGATTACATTTTGTCGCCTATGAGACACTGTTTTTGACAGAGAAAGCATTGATTTTCAATGCGGATTAAAACGATAATGCCAGTTTAAGTTGGAAAATTGTCAACAATCAACAAGAATGATACTATTAGTTCCACACACAACCCTTAAAGAGTATTACATGGTATATTGGTGGCACTCATCTCACTCATTGTTATCAATTGGTGCATTACATTTCGGCAATTTAACATGAATTTCTTGCTAAAAAAAATTCATTTCCACCTGAAAAACTGATTTTTCTGCATTTATTATATTTTTCATTACTGCAATTTGCCTGTTAATTACGTGGCCTCTTCCATTGGTAAGATTTTAATCTGTTGATCCTTGCTGGATAACTAAAGCAGAATTAATCTTCAACTTTTGCCTAATTTTAATACTTACATGTAAAAAAAATGGATTCTGGAAAATTTTAAGATTGAAATAAAAAAAAGTCATGTGGAAATTTAAAAAAAAAGAAAATCATGCAAGTATGAAAAAAAACATGTGGAAATCATGCAAATATGAAAAAAAAAACAACATGCAGAAATGAGATAAACTTTGCAGAAATGAAAAAAAATCATGTGGAAATGAAAATGGAATATCATGTGAAATGAAAATGGAATATCATGTGGAAATGAAAATGGAATATCATGCAGAAATGAAAATGAAATATCATGCTGAAATGAAAACGTGACTTTGTTAAAAAAAGTACGGAAATGCAATGCACCTTTATTAATATTGTGTATTATTGTTTTTGTTTTATATTGTATGTAAGTAAAATAAGCTGGATATGTATTGTCTAGTTATATCGTATGCAATATTAAATGTACAGTATTATTATTATTATTAATTATTATTATTATCATTATTTTGTGATGATGATGTTATAGTGTCTATCTGATCATTTTTATATGAATTGTCTTTAGATAAAAATTTGGCAATTAAAGATGGTTTGAGGTAAAATAACTTTCTTCTTTCTCTGTCCAGTGGCTTAGTGATTTAAGACACTTGTCCAGTTACAGATATTGTAAATTTGGACATTTTTGCGCAAGATGATTTTTTTATTCACCTCCATTTATTTTTGTGTGGTTTAGTGCCTGAAAGTGGAAATGCAAGTAAATTACATCAAACACAAACAGGTCGGTCCATCACAATCCTTAAAGCAAAATAAAAACTTTGAAAACTGACAAACCAAGTAAAACATGTAAACTTCCACCAGGGAAGTGAGGCTGAGTGCTCTGGAAGGGTATGATAAGCATCTCCTGTCTAGCTAGCTACATCTGCCACTTGTGAAATCAAAATTACAAATAAAAGGAACATTGAACTATGAAACGTAAAATATGTCCAGGATAATTTTAGTTGCATCATCAACACCATTGTGAGGGCAGTCATAAACTTTGCACATAGTTACTCTCAAATATTTATGGGAAAATAAACAAATGGGGAAACTTTCTTGATTTATAAAACTATATGGAAATGTCCTTCAAACTAAGCAGGGACATATATGTTTATTTCATTTCTTCTGCCAACATTTTGTTGGCCAATTTTCTTGAAAACTATTTAACAGATCTTCACAGGAACAATCTTTAGGTGTAGTAGATATGCCATTGGTTTTTCATATTTTGATCGTGGACATGGTTGGGATAACATGGATTTCCTAGTTGGGTTTCGTTTGGAGGACACTTATGAAATGGCATCCCATTTCAGTCATAACTTGTTTCACAGGTTTTGGTTCTAATTTTTCTGACATGATACAGGTTTAGTATAGTATATTTCAGGTTTTATAACTCACCCATTAAAGAGCTCATCATCATGTTGTACACCTTTGTGAGCATGATCTTTACAATCAGTTTCAACATACTTTAACTTGGTTGTTAGATCAGGTTAATGGACAAACTTTAAGGTTTTAAGGAAGGGTTTTTGATGGTGCTTTTAGTGTACAGACCAGTTACAGCTGATCCGACATCGAGACATAATTCATGGTGTGTGAACAACAATCTATCCACTACACAGTCATATAGGCCTTTTCTACCATCCTAGTGTAAGAAAGTCTTTCCATTTGCCTAACATGCATGGTTTTCTTCAGTCACTCCAGTTTACTCCACCATCCTGGAACTGACCACATCAATATAAGTAAAAGAATCTTGAATGGCCTAAAACATGCTCTTTCAAATCACAGTGCCTCTCACCGCATTCAAATCCCACTCAGGGCAGATTCTAGTGTGAGAAAGTTTGTCAGTTTCCTTGCTGATGGTTAATGGTGGTTTTCTAGGGGCACTCTTGTTTACTTCATCATCCATAAACTGACTGCCTTGGTATAGGTGACAGAACTGTGACTGGGGCATCAAACTACATTACTTCATGCCAATCAACTGTCCTCGTGCATAAATCTAGTCATTTCATTGGATAAGAGCTATGAGACAATTTGTACTGTCACTTAAAATTTGACACATAGACCTGTGCATGCCCAAATTTTTTTGCATCTATTTATAATGTTAATTGTTGAAACAACACTTTTGATGGCAGAGTGGTAGAGCATCAGTCTTGAGAGCGGGAGGTCATGGGTTCAAACCCTGGTTGGGTCATACACAAGACTTATAAATTTGAGATACTGCTTCTAATACTAATTAATTCTATTTTTAGATGAATGAATGATGTCATATTTTATGAAGTTGATGCAGTCAATCTCCAAGAAATCAATTTGAATTTTGGAAAAGGTGTTATAACACTTTAATGACATAAGGGACAAGATTCCAATTCATGAAAGTGAAGAGTTTTACCCAGCACTTACAATCAAGATGCCATAGACATCCATCAATAAGTGTAAAATAGCTGTCATATTATTGAATCCAGTCAAATTTTGAATTCAAAAGAAGCAAGATATTTTTAATCAAAACAAAATTAATTAATGATCCAGTGCAGAAGACATTTATAGTCTAGAAAGTGAGGGTTTTACGGATAAGCCGTATCTTGACTGATTGAGTTAGCTGTAATTGAAGGAAAGACTCAAAGATAGATTTATTCTAACATTATGAAATACCATGTCTATAAGATCTGATGGCTTTACAGTAATCAAGTAAGCTTTGTAATACAACAGGCTGAACCAAGATTGCAGCGTCAGCTATGCATCATGGGAAGTCAAGATTTTCTGAACTTTGAAAGTATCATCCAACAGGTGGTGCAGGTTTTGTAAGAATGAAATTGTGACCATATCTGTCGGAAGTTTTCATATGAAATTATTACCAAAGCTTTTGTTTTGTTATTTTTTGTGTAAAATTGTAACCCAAGATTTTTTATTCATGAAATTTCTGTCAAGCTTTTATATGAAATTGTAACATTTCTGTGGAGTTTAATTTAAAAATGTAACCATTTCTGTCAAGCTTTCATTAGTATGAATTTTTTTAATTTTTTGTCAAGCTTTCATATGAAATTGTTACCATACCATTTCCTTCCGACCTTTGTATGAAATTGTTACCATTCCTATCATGCTTCTACAGTCCAACCTGCCTTAAAGGCTACCTCTATATGAAGGCCACCTGCTTATAAAGGCCAGAAGAATTGTATCCCAATTGTTCTTTATTCATATTATTTGAACTTGTATATAAAGGCCACCTGCCCATAAAGGCCACTTTTACTGGTTCCCTTGGGTGGCCTTTATAGACAGGTTTGACTCTATATGAAACTGTTTACCCAAGCTTTCATATGAAGCTGTTTCCCTTTCTATTAAGCTTCCATATGAAATCGTTACCCAAGCATTCATATGAAATTGTTGCCATTTCTATCAAGCTTCTATATGAAACTGCTACCCAAGCTTTCATATGAAATTGTTACCATTTCTATCAAGCTTCTATATGAAATTGTTACCATTTCTGTCAAGCTTGCCTATGAAATTGCTACCCTTTCTGTCACTGTTAATATTTCTGCTCTTCTATTGCATTTGGTCCCAATGCACAGGTCTTCATTTGTGGTACATGCAATCATGCATTTTTTAGTGTTTAATCTTTTATTCCTGTTTAAATTATTCATTTACCCATAAATATTAGCTTTTATCACCAATACAATACATATTCAGTCATAATTACAATATTACAAATTTGTCTGTAGTCACTATAACCATAGCAACCAAACTTCATCCAAACATTTTCCATTTCCAATTTTTAAATCTTTACATGTACATTGGATAGTAAACTAATCAATTGAAGCATGTACATGTATAATATACATTATTCTCTGTATTTTACTACTGTAAACATATTTAATTTTGCAGTGAACTAATTTTCGCTTATTTTGCAGTTGTTTGTTTTGTGCGCTAATTAATGACAAGTGAAAATTATGTTATGCTTATTGTATTATAACGCAAAAATTAAACTATGTGGGTATGTCTAAATTTCATATACGGTACCTCAAAAATAAATACATGCAAAATTAAGTATGTTTACAGTATTTGTTGATTTTTGAGATTCAAACATCTGATATTACTATTACACATTTAAGTTTTAATTATTGGAATAGTTTGATTATCATCATTCATGAAGTATCGGATAGTCAATACTAGCCATGTTGTAAAATATTGGAATCAAAGGATTAATCTCTGAAATTACAACATTTACAGAAATTCTTCAATTTTACAAGATCTAAATATGTCTTTCAAAGAAATTTCTCATGCATTTGCATCAAAAAGGAAAAAAAAAACATTTACAGAAATTCTTTAATTATACAAGATCTGAATATTTCTTTCAAAGAAATTTCTCATGCATTTGCAACAAAAATGAAAATGCTTACCCTAAGTCATTATTTTTCATTTTAATATAAAATTTAAAATCATCAGAGCGAAACTGGACCCATTTACCCAGTCACAGTTACATTAACTGTATACAGCCAGACATGATTGAAAAGATTTAAGGTACATAAAAAGTTGAAGAGAAGTATAAGTTTGATATTCAAAAAAACCAAAAATGTTTTATTGTGTCTGGAGGAAACAGTTTGATATTTTTCAACCTTAGCCTGAAAAATATATCTCCTGGTGCAGTAACATTCCATGGCTTGCAGATTATATTTACCGCGGTAATCTCACTACAGAGAGATGTGTACTATATGTGTCATGAGTAGAGTTGAGTTTAGTACTGGTGTTTCACCTCTCAGTAAAGAATATTTCACTTATATTGAGACATCACAACCTGTGTGTTGCGTTGATGACATTACCGGTATGCAGTAATCGTGCCATGCCTACTGTAATACAGGTCCTCATTTATTTTAAGTTCCCATCTGAAAGAACTGCGACTTCCATTTGGTAATGCCAAGTGCTTGGCGAGAGAACAGTCGCAACCCACTTTCAAGTTTTGGGTCAGACCCAGTCAGGTTTCAAACCAACGACCTCCCACTTACGGAGGGATCACTTTACCAGCCGAGCTACAGCAGTGGTGCGTATGTATGCTTCATGATATATGTAGTAAAACTGATTTTGTTGTTTGCGAAAGCTGTGTCTACTCCGACAGCAGACCTGTTTATAATTTTGATATCTTATTTGTTTATTTATTTACAGGTAAGTTTTTATTTAAATTTTCTGTAAAAACTTCATTTTCACTATTTTGTTTTTTAATTAAAAAATTATTTATAAACTTTTATTTAAATGTATACATACCATAAACAGTTTAATTTACATTCAAATTTTAAACAAACTCAAAGATTCCACTAACCAACATGACGGATTAAAGGACCAAAAACTTTATTTCTGAAATAGGACAAATTTTTATGTCACTGACTGATGTAAGAGGATTTCTCTAGGGAAGATTCTTGATTTTGGCATCTAAAACTCCATCCACGCAAATCTGTAACATATGTTACTAATCTATATCCTACATGGGTACACAAAATGGATATTTATAATCTAGACACCCATACCACAATAAGTAAAGACAGGAATTCTGCAACTTTTAGAAAATATGGACTTAATAGATAGGTGGCCTTTATACAGAAGTGGTCACTAAAGCAGGTGTTACTTAAACCACACTAACTGCAGACAGGAGTTCCACAACTTTTTTGTTCCAAAAACTCACCAACATTTTTGAAACTTTGGATTCCCATCCATGTCTTGCCATTTAACATTTTGTGATTGGTAGTATTTCAAGGCACTTTACATTCTTGATTTACAAATAATGTGAATATCATTACAAAAAAGTGACTTACATTACAGTAACACCTATATATAAGGACCACCCTCAGAACCTTGAAAATATGGACTTTATAGATAGGTGGTCCTTACATAGAGGTGGTCATTATAGTAGGTTTTACTGTATAGACAGGTGGTCTTTATGTAGAAGTGGTCTCTATAGCAGGTTTTACTCAAGAGAGGTGATCTTTATAATAATTATAGAGGTGGTTTTTACTGTATGGACAGATGGTCTTTATATAGAGGTGGTCACTATAGCAGGTGTTACTGTATGGACAGGTGGCTTTATAATGGTCACTATAGCAGGTTTTACTGTATGGACAGTTGGCCTTTATATAGAGGTGGTCCCTATAGCAGGTTTTACTGTATGGACAGGTGGCCTTTAAATAGAGGTGGTCACTATAGCAGGTTTTACTGTATGGACAGTTGGCCTTTAAATAGAGGTGGTCACTATAGCAGGTTTTACTGTATGGACAGGTGGCCTTTAAATAGAGGTGGTCACTATAGCAGGTTTTACTGTATGGACAGTTGGCCTTTATATAGAGGTGGTCCCTATAGCAGGTTTTACTGTATGGACAGTTTGCCTTTAAATAGAGGTGGTCCATATAGCAGGTTTTACTGTATGGACAGTTTGCCTTTAAATAGAGGTGGTCCATATAGCAGGTTTTACTGTATGGACAGTTGGCCTTTAAATAGAGGTGGTCCCTATAGCAGGTTTTACTGTATGGACAGGTGGCCTTTAAATAGAGGTGGTCCATATAGCAGGTTTTACTGTATGGACAGTTGGCCTTTAAATAGAGGTGGTCACTATAGCAGGTTTTACTGTATGGACAGTTGGCCTTTATATAGAGGTGGTCCCTATAGCAGGTTTTACTGTATGGACAGGTGGCCTTTAAATAGAGGTGGTCACTATAGCAGGTTTTGCTGTATATTATTATTGATTTCTCATAAATTGTTTAATTTTATGTTATATATAGATATTTATTTATCCAGTAAATTTGTCAGAATGTAATTGTATTAATACCTTTGTACATTAATTGTAAATCAATATTTGGAAATTATATAAGAAATTGCTGTCTTGTTGAGAGTCGACTATTTATTCCTCTTGACAAAAGGTTTTTTTTCTTTCAATTTGAGGATGCTGTAGTCCTCACTGTCAACCATGAGAAAATGTGAAACAGAAAATGGCTATTTTTTTGTCATTGATTGACAGATCACCGGCCACCCCACAATGTTCTGACAAATGCCCGGCATGCTTGAATTAGACACAAAAAGAATGAAAACTCAGCCTGAATTGTGTCATTTAATGATGTCACCGACACTAGTAAGTACATAGTTGCCATGATGCTGCTTTGGTACCATCATGCCGGCCAGTGTCGGAACAAAATAGGCATAGATGGCCATACTTCAGTTCCTCTGGGCACTAAAGTTTTAAATTGAGGAGCCAGAAGTGTATGCTATCATCCCAAAGTTTCTAAGAAAATGTGACATGGCAAATAACTTAGTTTCCACAAATTTAAAAATTATTAGCAGCCAAATTTCCAAAACTTGTAAAAATATTGTACTTTTTAAAGCATTGCTTCATAATATTAGCTAAAATAGGCTTCTATTTGAAAGAATTTCTCAGAAATTACTAGCCAATGGCATTTTTGGCTACAGTACCAAGAATGGAGACATATGGAAGGGTGGGGGATATTTTCCATTATTTATTTTAAAAATTATTAAGTTTTGATAAACAGAAGTAAGAAACATTGCTTTATTTATTATTATTTATAGCTGTGAATTATTTCATTGTGATGTTGAAATGATAAAAGTTGTTAATTTTGAACCTTGATGTAATCAACACTAACTTACCTTTCTAATATTGATTCTAATATAAATGTAATATGTTTTCTTATATATTTATGTCACTCTTGTTTTCTGCAAAGATTCATGTGCTGAAAATAAATCTGATGTACTTGTGAATTAACTTTTATGGTTGTTTTTAATTATTGTTATTTTTACTGACTGGCATAACACTATACAAATTACTTGTACACAGTACTTGTAATTCCTTGCCTCACCTACTGTAAGGGTATTAATTCTACGATTGTATCAATTTTAGCAATTTTCAAAATGATGCAGTAGCGTTTATTTAGATCCAAACTGAAAATGATTATCATAGTACACAAGTTTATCAAATAATTACTCACTGCCCATTACGCCCTCTGGCGTGTGGGGCAGCAACAAAGTCTTTCCACTTTTGATCAAATAGATATATGCTAATTCAAGTCCATGTGAATTAACCTAAATTATATTTTGTACTAAAATTAGTAAATGCTAAAAGTAATACATTTAAAATGTCTTCATAGGAAGAAGGAATATTTGAAAACTAACTCAACATATCGGGTAAATATAGACAAGAGTACCACTAAGAGGACCAAGATATGTCTGTTAACATTTTTGCCATTAAACATTTGGTAAAGACAGCAACGATGGTACAAAGTAATGTAAAATATTTAAGTAGTGGTATCATGTGAAAAGGAAACACAAACTATGGTAAGCCTCTAGTCTATATGTCTCCTTCTATTCAGTGGTGTGGGAGGAGTTGAATAATGGTGTTTAACGTCCTAGTCAAGAATATTTCACTTATATTGAGACGTCGCCAGCTATAGGTGAAGGTGCAGAAATTTTGTTTGTGCATTGCGCGGATGGCACTATACAGCAGGATTCTTTAGTGTGCCAACTCCACCACGACACGGGACCTGGTTTATTTTAAGTTTCCATTCAAAAGAACTGTGACTTTCATTTCGTAATGCCAAGTGCTTGGCAAAAGAACAGTCACTACCCACTTTCAAGTCTTGGATCAGACCCGGCCGGGGATCCAACCCACGACATCCCACTTATAGAGCAAACACCCTACCAACTGAGCTACTGCAGTGGTTAGGCTGGGTACGAAAAAACATCATTAACATTTCAAGGGGCACAACTCTGAGAAATTTACAGAGTTGCTTCCTGTTATTGTACAGATGTTATATCTTAGTATTTATGTACACCAAATGCAGTAAAAATATCTTCAGCAGTGTATGAGTAGTAGACCAAAAACACTATAATACAGACAGACACAGGGTACACCTTACCATTAAACAACAGAAACTCCCAACAGTCAAATACAAATTGAAAAAAAAAGTTTACCAATTGATGGTAAAAAACATGTGCACTAAATGATAGTTTTTCTAATAAATTTGAAGTTTTATAAGAACTGAACAATTTATGATTGATGTCTACTATATTTTTTTTTTGCCCAACAGTTGATAAAATTTTGTTTTAAAAAATTCAGCTGTTAAAGAGTTTCTGGTGTTTTGCAGTGGAATGACATGAAAATGTCAGTAAAAATTATCACTAAAGAGGTAGTGATTCCTATAAGTCATCTGAAAGTTGACACATAAGCTAAAACAAGCCCATTATTTGATTTTTTTTTTTCATATTTTTTGATAAAAAACAATAATGGTCATCTTGACCATATACAGTATAAAATATAACCAATGAAATAACAAAATTTCATATTCTTAAAAATAAAACAGTAAAGATTCTAAATTGCATGTATTATAAACAATGAAATGTTCCTTAGAAAAAGGACATCGAGATTTCTATATTCTTAAAAAACACTTTTAACCTCTTAAATACTGCTTCAGAACAATATATGTAACAAAGAAAAAGTTCAAAAGGGCATGTGTTGTTCACCTGGCTAAAAGGAGATGATGGTCTATAGTCTACTTTTTCTGGTTTTCTACCATTTTTAGTAATGGTGATCATCTTGAATGCTAGTTTGGGTTGATATGAAACAAACATCTTATTTGACAACTAACTAACGGTAATGTTTTGGAAAAACCTGTTAAATGTATTAAATGGTTATAAAACTACAATGTATATGCATTTTCTCATGGATACACACATACCTTGCCATGACATAAGTTCACATGGCCTTCAGCCAGGTGAACTACAAACTTTAAAATAAACTAAAAATAAAAAAAATATATAAATGTTCATCTGACATTTTATAATGACAAATCTAAGTGATTTACAAAAACAATAAACATTAATTAAACAATTAACTGAATTCACATATAAGGAACTTCATCAACTCCGACATAAAAATTGGATATTTATCTGTCTCATATCTGTCCAAGGAAAAAATAAAGGAATGTGTGACAAGTTTAAAAGAGTGGAAAATGAAGTAATGATGTTTAAAGCTCCAGTCAAGATTCTTTTACTTATATTGAGACTGTCAGTTTGCAGATGGTAGCCTGGAGTACCTGGAAAAAAATCACTGACCTTAGGGAAGCAAACTGCAAACCTTCTCTCTGAGGTGGGATTCAATCCTAAAGGGGTTAGAGACACTGTGATCTGTAAGTGCATTTCCAGACAAGTTAAAGAATTTGGTGGTTAGATTTTACCTGTATATAAAGGCCAATCATGGAATCTAAGAAACAATAAGACTACAGACTGGTGGTTTTTATATAGAGGTTATGTTATTCTTAGTTAAAATATGAAACAATGAGACTTTATAACTATTCTAAATGGATAGACTAAGTAGTGATCACATGATCTAAGTGGTGATCACATGACCTAAGTAGTGATCACATGATCTAAGTGGTGATCACATGACCTAAGTAGTGATCACATGATCAAAATGACAATTAGGTGGATTTTATTTTTCATAAAATCTTCAAATTTGGAAAACCAAAGATCCTATAGTTGATAACAAAAAGTTGCCTTATAAAGTACAGCTTATATGACAATTACTTATGTCAACATCAAAATAATTCAAAGTCCTTAATTATCAAAATGGTTAAACTGGAATTTAGAGGAAATAATTTTTAAAAATATTGAAGCCAAAACTTTCTGCATTTATTATATGCTTTATATGTAGTTTGAAACGTCAGAAATATCTTCACAATATCACCTCTTTGTTTTACGAGATTCCTAAAATTTATATAATGCCATTTAAATGTAAAACTGTACAAATCTTAAATTATAAGACTATTTATCATGAGATTGAGCATTTGACCAAGCACATCAATAGAATATCTTTACAATATCACCACTTTATTTTCCAGGAGTATCAAACAATTTCTTAGTACCATTTAAATGTAGTTACATGTATTTTACTACGACATTGAGCATTAAACCAGGTACGTAAATAAATGGTTGTTTATCCAGGTACAAATATGAATGAGTTATCACTTGTGTTCGATGGTTTACGAGTCCTTACAACATTCACATCAGCATGCACACTTGGCTCTTGTGCTAACCCTTTCTCAATTAATGCCTTAGCTACACTTATGTCTTCAGGACCAGTTGTATCAAATATTTCCATCCATAAACAGCCATTCCATGATCTGTGAACAAATAAGATTTACAGGTCATTCACATTTTGATGTCAATGTTTACAAGAAGTCCATTTTAATATTAGGGTGGATTGAACAGCAAGGAAGGTGTATGTATACATACAGTTATATACTGATATTACCTGTTTATGTAATATGGACTCATCTGTGTTATAAACACTGATTGTGAATTACCTTAATACTCATCAGATCAAATAACAGACATTGTAAGGTACGGGTTTGCAGTACATCAGTTTGACAGAATAATGCAATTTATAACATGGTAAAGCAATGTATCAAATATATGTATCAACAATGTCTACAACATGATGGAAAGAATGTGGAAAACCAAGTGTTTCGAGTTCAGAGTTTATTTCCAAAGTCCAAGTGCCGTAACTCATCAATGATATAATAAAATTGGAATTTGATCAGGAATTTGTCTTGGTTAAGTAATGTACAAATATCAAAAGAATATCTGCAAGTATAACAGATTGGTTATGCTGGTATAGAACTACCGGTAATAATGATTTGACATTTTTAATCGAATGGACCAAAACTGATGTCACCATTAAGGTTTTTTTTTTAGTGCAAACAGACCAAATTGTCACATATTAACCCTATAAACCACTTGGCCAACCAAGCCTATCAGTTATGACCCAAGAGACCCTAGAAAGACAGCTAAAACCCCTTGCCTGTATACTGTCGACCGAGACCAATTCCAAGTAGCAACATGCATTTGGTATCATGGGTATCATTGGTCTAATAACTTGTGATATTTGTATGTATAGTAAGTAATAATTACTGACCTTTCTTTGACATGAGCCACCAATGTTTTCCCATCCACCAATTCCCTGAATGTTTGCCTGAAGTACATAATCCATATCCAAAGCATTACATTAAAAATACACTTATCTAAAATATTAATTATTTTCAGAATTCACCATGTTTTTACGTTACTCTAATATTAATTTATTCTCGTCTCTGTAATCTTACTACTCACTTCTAACTCATAGATGACAAAAATTAAATCAATTAGTTTTCATCATTTACTAAGTCAATTATTTTGCTTACAGTGGAACATACATTGTACTGACTTTGACAAGGAATGCAATGGAAACTGCCTCTTTATCAATTAAGTTTTAGTCTTAGTCTTATCTAGCTCAGTCTTTTTCAATTGCTTTTAGTTTTAGTGTCCTCTGTAGCGGCCATAGGTGGCCTACTCTTTTTCGAACTCTACAGAGTTGTCTTTAGTGTGCACTGAGACATGGAACCATGGTTTTAAGTCTCATTCAAAACACTATTTTAGTACTTTAAGCTTTTAACAGCTCTAACATGGACAGGAAATGAAAATCATCTCCAAGTCCCAAGTGAGGTTTGAACCCACAACCCTTGACTTAGAAAGCCGGTGACAGTGCCACTCGGCCATGTCCACCCAACTTTAAGATTTTGCAATTTTGCAATTAAGAACAGAAAGACATTTCATGAAACCTTAGAATCCCAGATGTGATAACACGGAATAAAAAGACACCTCATTTAGAACATATTTAACATATGACAATACTGACCTTGCTTCTTTTGACCATTGCTGACCAACTGGTTCTATATCTAAAAGAAAACTTTCAATGGCTTGGAATGGCAGGTGTAAAAATTCTGGTTCCATTTGTCTAATAGTTTTTTCAGGTACCCACTCTCGGTTACCAAAGTCTACATAAAATACCTGTAATAAATAAATGACTGATTGATTGGTTTATTGATTGAATGGTATTTTACATGCAGACAAGAATATTTGAATCATTCTATGCCTGTCATGACACAGAGTATCAATTTTAAGGTCTCTTCCTAAGGACCCCATACCTTTCATTTCTAAATGCTGGTTGCTTTGCAAAAAAAGTTATAGATAAATGAATGTATATCAATAATAAATACATTAATTCAGAATTTAGGGAGATTTCACATTAAAACACCAATAAGTTTTAAAATGCAAGATACAAATGTGCTTTCAAGACTTTCCCCCAAAACAAAAAACTTTTTTTTAACAACTTACCTGCACTCTATCTTCATCTGTGTCCAGTACTTTAGCTCTATACCACTGACCATCCATACTAAACCTTGATGCTACAAGCTCACCTGGAGCCAGGTGCAACAAATCACGGTCACTGAAGTTTTTCGTGCTATAATGCTCACTGAAACACACAAGTAAGCAATTAAGAGATAAATACAATTTCCAATTAGTTAATATTGATAAATATTATTGAACATCATCTACCTAATACCATGGATAACTTAATACAGTAACAAGTTTTCAGCATCCTCCTTTCTAATAAATTAAATCCAATAAAATCTAAATACATGTACCAATAGCCAAAGTTTAACTATATTTTGAGGGATAAAGTTTTAAAACTGTGGATCACTGTTTTCTTGAGTAGAAAATTTCCCACCTAGGTCATTGAGGTTCCATTCACCAAAACATAATTAAGGGGATTTTCCAAATCTTAAAATGTCTCATTGGGTAGAGTAATAGTGCTATATGCCCTGGTCAAGATCATTTCAATTGAATTGAGGTGGTCAGTTATGGGATGGATTAGACTTGTGTTCCAATGGAGTAATGCAGTAATAGAGTTTTATGCCCAGTCACTTATAACAAGGCAGTCAGTTCAAGGATGGTGGAGGAACTTGAGTGCTCAGAGAAAACCAGTGACCTTCAGCAAGAGAACCAACAAATTTTCTCACACTAAAACCAGTCTTAGGTGGGATTTGAACTTAGGCGCTGAGGAACAATGTGATCCAAATGCAGGCGATTTAAACCACTTAGCTACTGAGGCCTCCTTTGAAAACAACTGAAGTCTGGCAAGTAAATTAAACGATGAAGAAGACTTGTATTGTTAAAGCAGACATGTATACCTCATAGAATGTAACAAATCTTCTAAAGTTTCTTCATGTTCTTCCTGAGAATTTTCCTGTCCATCTGAAAATAAATAACAAGGTCTTACTGACTTTTAAACATTGAACTGTTGATATATGTGTATTATACTACTGTAGTAAACAAGGTATACACCTGAAGATTGTTGTAAAGCATCAAAGTACTTGTATCAAAACATCAAGAAACTGGTAGATATAGCTCAGACAAAGTGAACAGATGGAAAGAAAGATGCACTAACATGTGGAAAGATAAGAGCCCATTCTATATACTCCCACCCAACATATGCTGTGTTAACATGCAGTATCAAATAATAGCAAAGACATCAAAATTTCAAAACATACTGTAATACCATTTGAGACAAAAGCCCGGTAGTCAGAGCAAAACATAGCTGAAAAACGTTAAAATTTCAAAGGGGCACAACTCTTGAAAATTTCGCACAGAGATACCTCCTCTTTTGGGTCACATAATATGATATCCTGGTAAACAAGTTTCGTAAAAATATCTTCAATGGTGCTGAAGAGGTGGTTCTGACAAATTATTATGGACAGACAACACTTAACCATAATATGTCCTGTTTCTAAAATTGGACAGATAATATCATACCTTCACTGGCTTTCTCTTTACTTAGAATGTCAATGGATTTATTACCCCATGGTAAGATTACATAGAAATGTCCTGGGTTCATAATGGTGGCAATTTCCATGGCAACCCATGACCCTGCATCTGGTAATAGCTCCTCCTGGTGGTCAATGCAGCCACCAAATACAGGCTCTCTGTCTAAAGTTATGTAATCTGAAAATAAATATTTGTTTTGCATGAAAGATTGTATGCAACTTGGCTGTTTTTATACCAGACATATCTGTCGTAAGATTTGCAGAAGAACAGGACAAGGTGTTTTCTTTATCTGTTAAAGACTTTTTTAAGCATTGAACTATTGAGATATGAGTATTATGGTCAGACAGCTGACATAGCTATTCAAGGCAAACTGGATAACATGAGTTCACAAGTTATTTAAGCATTGATTCCAGGCATTTCAATACAATATGAATGGGTGCTGTGGTGCTGTACACATCTGTGTAATCTTAAAACAGATGCTCATTATTTTTTGAAATTTCACATTCTTTCCTTATAAAATCAAACATAAACATTCCTGACTATGCTAAAATCACAATCCACAAACAATGTAAAAACTTTGACAACTGGCAAATCAAGATATCCATGTAAATTTGCACCAGGGAAGTGAGGCAATGTGCTTTGGAAAAGTGAGAAACTACAAGACTTCACATGCATAAAATATAGCGTAGAATCCTGTAATTTCCTGTAATCTGAACAAGTGACATACTCATAATATCATGGAAAGAAACAAAGCGTGGTTCCATCTCCAGGAAACCCACCTCTTGGTCTTGGGCTGGCACATACCTGATGAAGTCTGTACATGACGATATGGACATCTTTCTCCTCTCCAGCATGTATTATTAGCGTAGTATTTACAAATTCTCTTTTCATCTTGAGCTTCTATAAAACAAAATGTACATGAACCATAAAATATCAGTAGCTCAATATGAATTTATTTTAAGCTGCTTAAGAAAAACAATAACATCAAATGGGATATTTCAAACAAAATTAGCATCATGTCCATATTCTCTAATGTTACCCTTTAATACTGGTATAGCATCCTTTGTAGCCTTTCTGCTATTCAATTTTTTTTCTTATAGATCTGTTTGTAAGTCAGTGTTGGACACACTTGCACACCAGGTTCCAAACTGGCTTTATTTACTGGTATTTTCAGAAAATGATAGCCAAGGGTTATTCCACAAAATGTGGACTTTTATAAAACATTTTTTCGTCTTAATGGACAGATTAAAAAGAAGATTATAATGTGAAAAGTTAAAACATGAGGCGGCACATGACACCCAATGATAGACAAAGGTAGATGGCTTTAAGTCACCATGAGCCTATGGCTCAGTCACCTAACATAGGTATTTCCATAATCCACAATACATTCACCACTTGTTCCACAGAAAATGGATATTTTTATTGGTGTTCCAGGACAGATTAAACCAATCATAGAATGTTTATTTATTATTTATTTACCAGTAATAATATAAATTACAAACCCATAGGACAAATGTTAAAGCTTTTACTTACTGTATCCAACGGTAGCTACGCCAGCATCATCAACATCTACTTTGTAACTATTTCTTATAGATAAGTAATCCTCCATCATAGGATCCCAGTTTAACATCACCTCTGGACTAGTAGGGCTCTCTACAACTACAATGTATATAATACATGTATATATATATTTAATTTCAAGTGTATTTATTTTCGAGGTACATATATGAAATTTAGACACATCTGAGCAGTTTAATTTTTACGTTTTTAAATATGCACTTTAACACAATAAGCACAAACTTTGTGAAATTCTGAGAAAATGATGTCAGAATATTATGAATGGGTATTTTTCATTGGTATTCATATTTGTACTAATCAAAGAGATTCAGAGACAATCCAGCAGATGACAAATATCTCCTCACTGTCAATATTGTCAGATACTCCAGCAGACGACACATCTCCTCACTGTCAATATTGTCTAATAAGTTAGACTAGGCTATATGTTGTACCCTCAACCTCTCCTTATATAGTCAAACACAAACATGCCTGACCATGTCATTACAACAATCCAAAAAGCAGAGTTAAAAGTTTGAAAACTTGACAAATTTAAATACTTCCACCAGGGAAGTGATGCAGGGTGGTTCAGAAGGGTAAATACTTAGCTAGGTAACATTACCTTGGTTGATATGACTTGTATCAATCATAGCCACTCCAGCATGTATCAGATCCATGTTAACACATATCTCCTCACTATCAGTATTGTCTACTAGTAGTACTTTAAGTGGATCGCTGTCCTTCTCCGGTACCCTACAACAGTATTACAGTAACATATAAACTAAGGTAATTTAATAAACTAAGGTGAAGCCAAGGTTGACAGTGAAAATGCTGGACGACAATATGTACTGCCAACCGAAAAAGAATGCATTTTTTTTAGCAAATAAAAATTTGGTTTAAAACAATGAATACTTGACATTGTCACAAATTTATGGTTGCTTTATAATAATTTTACCACTCACTTATCACCACACAATTCAGAAGTTCCAAAGTCTGTTTCTCGGTTTCTCTTATGTTTTTCTTTACAAGTCTCCATCAAATTATCATTATCGCCAAAACCCATAAGGCCAAAATTTGCCTAAACAAAGTGGTGATTAATCATGATTTTATTGTGTATCATATAGTCATGTAAATTCATGCTCAGGGGTTCAAAATAATAATTTGTAATGAAAGGTTCAGGGCCATTTGCCTTTTTTCATTTTTGGCAGGTCCCACATTCACTTTTAAAAGTTCCATATCAACAGTGAAATGTCTGTGTACAATAATGTTGTTACATAAAACAAAATGCATATGTATCTAATAAAAAACAAAAAATACTGTAATTTATATTCATATGTAGAAAATATGAAAATGGAACCTACGAGAGTAAAAAATGTCAGGTCCACCAGACATTTACAGTGTAAATATCAAAGGTCTGCATGTAAATACAAAAGGTCACAGACCTCTGACCAAGAGAATGTTGAAGTCCATTGGTGCTGAACACGTGACACTACATACAAACCTTATTGAAAGAAGATTAACTTACCTAACTTTATTTAAGTTCCCCGATACTATCAACATGTCATAGAGCTTTTCAAAATCTGTCAAAGTGCAGAAGGCATCAGTAGCTTCAGCTGACCATCCATTCACAGGTGATGGTACATTGTCTAAATTATCCTTGTGTTGAATACTGGGTCTGATGTAGGCCAGACTACAATGAATGGCTAATGGAGGTACATTACTATACTCCTCCGGCAAGGGAAATAACATCTTCTTTTTTACCCATTCCTGATTACCGAAGTCAACGTAAAATGCATGACAAGACTCGATATTAATATCTTCTTTGGACGGAGAGGAGCTGTTGTCTGGGGAGTAGTGTTTTACTTCTGTGATGAGAACACGATAAAAACAATTGTCAACAGAAAACTGAGCACAACATAATTCATTTACAACTGGCTGAAAACTTTTTGAAAGTTTTAACAATTTCTTTTTAGATTTTTGCTCGAATGTTTTATTCAAACTTTTCATCATTTTATCCAAAGTCCGACCAGTAGATTCGGTACCGACATGAACATAAAAACTATCAGGCGATTCAATATGCGACAACATGACCTTGTGACCTTGATTATATAGATAAGATAACTCTTCAGACTGGCCGCCGAAAGATAAATCCATTGGTAAACTGACTGTCTCGCTCTCTGTCGATAACGATGAAACTTGATCATCGCTTACTATTGCTGAAGTCCTATTACTCTTGTTATCTACAGATGTAGACATATTTTGAACTTTCTCAATCACAGTTTCCTCAACATTTTCACGTTTCTCAGTAATATTGCTGTTGATATTGTTTATATTTCTCTGAGAATGAGTATTCAAATTGTTTTGATTGGTGTTCATATTATCCACACTTAAAGAACTGCCTCTTGGATTATAATCACTTTCTGAACTTTTAGATGCAGACATTTGTAAATTTGATTCATGGGAAGGTTCACTGGATATGCTCATTTCAGATTGAGATTCTCTTCTTTGTTCTTTTTTTACATTCTCCAAGTGAGTTTCTCTCATCATATTATTGTTATCTGCCTGTGGTGGGATTTCTTTTTTGGGAGATTTATTCTGTTTTTATTTGTATTTCTTGGTATTTGTTTTACATTTTCATTCTTTATTTTCTTCCCACTGTAATTTTTTGTATCAATGTCTCTATTTCTATTATTACTGTAATTCATATTTTCTTCATCCGACTTAGATCTGGGATGCACATCTTCAGATGCACGTGCTTTAGATCTAGAAATTCCATCTTCATAGGAAGGCGTTTTAGATCGAGAGTAGCCATCTTCTGATGCAGGGGTTTTAGGTCTAGAACTTCCATCATCTGAGGCAGGTGTTTTAGATCGAGAATTTCCATCTTCTGATGCAGGTTTTTTAAATGGAGATTTAATCTTATCCTCTGGCATCCCTAGCAACTGTAACTGTTCACCAACTTCTATCTTTTTTGCACAACCCTGATTAACTAACAAAGCTAAAACACTGACTTGTGTGAAGGAGGGCTGCATGAACACCTGACCACCTTTCACTGCTGGCATTGGGAAATTTAAGAACAAATCAATCAAATGAGGAAAGTCCGGGTCTTTACTATGGAATACAGGAATACAGTTAAACTGTTGATTGGATACGAACTGTCTGAAATACAAGATATCCCCTTCAGTCCACAACCCATATTTATTAGCTGGGGCTACCTGAAATGTAAAAGATAAATAATGACTTTACTACATGTAATGTGAATCTGAACATTTTCTAGGTTAGTTCATTATTTGGATTGAGAACATTTCAAGTTTTTTGATTTTTTTTTTTTTTTTTTTTTTTGCTTAATGAGTATTGAGATGACCGCCAGCCCAAATGCAAATATACATGTATTTTATTCCATTAAAACATTTGTGATAGTTCTACAGTTTCGCCTTTTGGGGTACCACAACTTTCTTTTGAAAAAATGAAATACTGTCAGTCTTACTTGGTGATACATCAATAATATATGAGGTCTAATTAATGTGCTTTAGTCCTTTTTTTAATCTTTCAAATTTATAAGGGTCTGTCTACAGTTTCCCCATTTAAAGACTCAGAGCACACATTTGTGTAAAATGTGTATAATTGAATGCTTCTTCTAAAATATGATATCTGGCAATAATTGTGTCTAGAAGAAGTGCTTTCCCCTTTGTGGGACACCAAGGAGACAAAGCCCCTTCATTTGAGCAAATCTGAAAGCCCTTCAACTCAACATGATTATTGCACAAATATAATATTTGGCTCAGTAGTTTTGGAGAAGATTAAAATGTAAAGGAATAATCCAAATAGCTCATCTCTGCCTTTGGCACCAGTGACCAGGGTTCAATTGCACAAAGCATAATTGAAGTATCGCCTACCATACCTTTTATGTTCCGACACTGGCCGCCATCACAATACCAAAAAAGCATCACAGCAACTAATGACATACTAGTTTCAGTGACGTCATTAAATGGCACAATTCAGGCTGAGTTTTAATTCTTTTTCATGTGTGATTGAAGCATGCCAGACCTTTGTCGGAACATTGAGGACATGGCCGGGGATTTGTCAATTAGAGTTAATCATTAATTAAACCATAATTAGCACAATGACATATAATTTGCTAATTATGGTTTAATTAATGATTAACATTATTTAAGCTTTGTGCAACTCAGCCCTGAAAATCAATCATTTAATTGACAAATAAGCATCCTGTACGACTGTAGTAAATATTAAATTATCACCTTAGCAACAGCACAACTGATAGCCTGGGTTGGTAGTACAGAGAATTCTACAGGAAGTTCTCTTAGATCTGTACATTTTCGTCTTTCTCCGTTACCATAATCAACAAACACTACATCCACAGACACCATCTTATCTTTACCTAAAATAATACAATATATTCAACATACATAAGTGCACTAAATAACAAAAAAAAAAAAAAACAAACAAACAAACAATAAATTCAAGTTCAAGATTATACCAGAGGCTCAGTGTGGCTGAGCCTGTATCGCTCACCTGACTAAAATGCTTTTAAAGCAAATTTGTATTCCATTCGAAAAAAAATTGTCAATCTAAGTAAAGGACCTTTCATACATCATTCCCATAAAGTTTGGTTCAATTTGCTTCAGTAGCTTTAGAGGAGATAGCAAATATATGCTATTCCCATAGGGTTAAACTATGTTCTGTGCTGGCAGCCATCTTTTTTGGCAGATCAAAAAAATGTCCACAATCTAAGTAAACGACCTTTCATACATCATTCCTGTAAAGTTTGGTTAAATTTGCTTCAGTAGCTTCAGAGGAAATAGCAAATATATGCTTTTCCCATAGGGTCCAATGTTAAACTATGTTCTGTATTACGGCCATGTTTTAGGCGGATCTGAAAAATTTCGGCAATCTAAGTAAAGAACCATCCATACATCATTCCTGTAAAGTTTGATTCAATTTGCTTTAGTAGCTTCAAAGGAAATAGCAAATATATGGTTTTCCCATAGGGTCCAATGTGAAACAATGTTCTCCGCTGGCAGCCATGTTTTTTGGCGGATCAGAAAAAATTTGGCAATCTAAGTAAAGGACCTTCTATACATCATTCCTGTGAAGTTTTGTTAAATTTGCTTTAGTCATTTCTGACGACATAGTCAAAAATGTGTTTTTCCCGTAGGGTCTAATGTTAAACTATCTTTTGCGCTGGCAGCCATGTTTTTTGGCCAATCAGAAAAATTTTGGCAATCTATGTAAAGGACCTTCTATACATCATTCCTGTAAAGTTTGGTTCAATTTGCTTCACTAGCTTCAGAGGAGATAGCATATATATGCTTTTCCCATAGGGTCCAATGTTAAACTATCTTCTGCGCTGGCGGCCATGTTTTTTGGCGGATCTGAAACATTTTGGCAATCTAAGTAAAGGACCTTCTATACATCATTTCTGTTAAGTTTGGTTAAATTCGCTTCAGTCATTTCTGAGGAGATAGCCAAAAATTCGTTTTTCCCATAGGGTCCAATGTTAAACTATCTTCTGCTCTGGCAGCCATGTTTTTTGGCAGATCAGAAAAATTTTGGCAATCTACGTAAAAGACCTTCTATACATCATTCCTGTAAAGTTTGGTTCAATTTGCTTCATTAGCTTCACAGGAGATAGCATGTATATGCTTTTCCCATAGGGTCCAATGTTAAACTATCTTCTGCGCTGGCAGCCATGTTTTTTGGCGGATCAGAAAAATTTTGTCAATCTATGTAAAGGACCTTCTATACATCATTCCTGTAAAGTTTGGTTAAAATTGGTTCAGGGGTTTCAGAGGAGATAGCCAAAATGTGAAAAGTTTATGGACGGACGGACAGACGGACTGACAGACGACGGACGCCGAGTGATGGCAAAAGCTCACCTGGCCTAAAGCAAATCAACTTGTGTAAACGATATGGTCATCTCTCATCCATGTTGATGCTTTGTACCAAGTTTGTGAAATAGTGCTTCATAAATTTAGGAGAATTAGCACAGACAAAAATTTACATATTATCCTTAGTAAATTTAGCTAGACAGGACATCCCTTCACAAGGTGGGGGGGACTAGAAAAAGGTAACTCAAACAAAACATCTTATTTCTTACAAAGTAGGGGAGCCTGGGCCCAGTTATAATAACTAACCTGGACTGTAAACATTGGTCACTTTAGCTCTGTAGAAGACATTATCTTTAGAAAACTTTGCTAGACAGGACATCCCTTCTACTGGTTTTTCTATGTTCTTGGCTAATTTCTGGATCATAAAATGGCTGAAAAGTAAATATAAAATTTTGAAAATGTGTGATCATTCAAATATTGAAATCAGAGACATTAAAACAAAATAATCTGGGATATGAAGTGAAAATCCAGAACCCCTTAACTACATGTAGTATAGTTTTGAATTTGTATTTTCATGTAAATAAATTAAAAGTTAAATTGTAATAATGAAAAGTATTCCACACAAGAAATTTTACCATTGGGACGTCAGTATTGTGTGTGTCCCAGTGGGCCAGGTTTTTAAAAAGAATCAAAATTGAGGGGTCAAAACATGCATACAAAATCACCAACATCAGAATATTGGCCAGTAAACATTGTAATATTGAAACACACTACGGTATATCTTCCTGAAATATGACTCTATTTGCAATTTTAGTTAGTTATACAAATCAATAACACATGCATGAGCTCACATAATAAATGAACTTCATCCTCAAAAGATATATTAAACTGTGTCTTATCACAAATTTTCGAAAAATTGGTATAAATGCAACATTACATAAGTAGTGCCCTTGGTTGAGGGAAATATGGAACCCAACCATCAAACACACACCATTCCATCTAGAACATACATACCAAATATCTTCCATTAATTTGTTTAAATCTGTCCCACACATCTGAATATAAAACTTCCATGGACTCCCGGGTTCTGTCACCTCTACCACCGATATACTTCTCTCTGGTAAATCCACAGCCCTCAATTTAGGACCTAGTCCATAACCTCCATAACCATCCATCAATCCTGGAGCTCTGGATCCACCAGAGGATATCTCACTCAATGACCTTGTTGACCCCAGATCTAGTGATTCATTGTCGACTTGTATGACACCTGTTTTCGCTTCATAAGGTAGTTTTGTTTCTTTGGTTTGACACAGTACTTCAGTATCTGTTTTGAGTTCTCCTAAAAGTGAGACAGTATATATCTATATCTAAGTATAATAAAACCTGTAGTGTACATCAGCCCTAAAAATATGGAAATTATATACAGCCTAACAGGTGATGTTTATATATAATAGAGGTACTTCTTGGTTTGAAATATGAAATAAAGGGAACTTTTAACACTAGGATTTAATAAACAGGTGGTGTTTAAATTTTTGTTGAAATATAAATATGTGAAATAAAAAGATGTTAAAACACTGGTCTTAAAAGATAGATAGTGTTTACATAGAGGTGGTCACTGGTCACCAGGGCCCCACAAACGGCAATAAGGTCATTCAGCGGTAAAATTCACCGCTAAAAAAAAAAAAACAAAACAAAAAAAAACAAATAACAAAATAACCCCCCCCCTTCTTCATTGGTTTATAAAGCTTTTTGGTGGAGCTTACATTTCGTCTGGAATGTTACACAGCAAAAATCTACTTTCAGATGCTTCCTTTCTTCATTTTATTCATGAAAAACTTTATTCATCCAAACAGTCACCACAAAGTCGGGAAAGACTACAGCCATGTGCTTTGTTTACTTTCTGTCACTATCATGATTATGTCCCTTTAATGCATATTATTCAAAGCAGAGTGGGCAACGACTATTTGTCGGGTTAAAGTAAAAAAAAAAATATGGCTGTCACATGTTTTTCTGCTTAATGGTCTTAATCATTAAAATCTGGGTTTATTTAGAAGAATATTAAAGAGATCATGATTTTATTATCATCAAACAGCATTCCTATGAATAAGGAATATATAATAAGGTAATTTTGTTCATCTGCCTTAGGCAATACACATCATTTGCCTACAGAAGCTCTGTTCCAGAACAGATGGAGATTTTCTTTTTTTGTGCCGAATATTCAAATAGGATTCGAATAACAGCCAACTAATATTCAAATGCTTAATTTGGTATTCTTTTCAGCTCTTTTGTTTCACCTCGCTGTTTGAATCATCTCCTTAAAACATGAAACAAGGCATAAATAAAACTGAGGCCCTATAAGGTATTTTGTTTACACGGTTTGTTGAACACACGTGGTCTCGGTAATAATTAAGTGATTAGAGGATTAACTCTGGTGTTGATTATACACAGTCAATGATTAATTATCACACCGATTGTACACCTGTGGGACACGTGGCTTCATCTTAAAGTCTTGTGTGATTTCTCGATTGTGAACTAATCTTAATTGACAAGACAAAACTTAGAAGGTTTATAGGGGGGAAAAAACCGAATGACCGAATTTCAATTCGGCGTTTTATTTGCCAATTCGGCGATTTTTAGCCGATTTTGGCGATTTGTGGGGCCCTGCTGGTCACAATAGCAGGTTTTAATGTATATATAAAGTACATTTTTAAGTAAACTGATTAAGTCACACTAATAAAAACAAAAAATCTGTGAGCTACTGCTTACTGAATATACCTACTTTTAATATATGTTAGAATACAAAAGAAAATGTGAAGTACCGGTAAATGTCCAGCAGACTTGAAAACTATGTTTGCGGGAAGGGGTATAAAAATGTTCAACCATTGACCATAAATGTTGAAAAATAAACTAAGTCACAAAACGGGAAGTAGATGCCGGGCATTCTGAACTAACATACAATATTTCAAGTGGCTGTGATCAGTAGTTGCTAAAAAAACTTATGAAAATCTTTGTGACAGACACAAAGGACACATGTTAAGCAGTATAATAATCACACTAATATTACCTGTACCTTCAACTGAATGTACATTTTCTTGGGACAAGTCTTTTTTCTCATCTCATTGTCAACATGATCATATTTCTGTTTACCAACACCAGCTTCAGTTTCCTCAGCATTAGCTTTGGTTTTAGTCTTAGTTTCTGCATTGTCAGCTGGTTTTTCTTTCTCTTTTGATTCTGTTTTCTTTAAGAATAGAATAGTAAGAAATAACTACATGTATAGTACATGGATAGATAGTTAAGTTGGTATGTCAGAGCAAAAATTATAAATATACTTCCACAATCTTATAATGGGATTATTGCCAACATAACAGTCAGTATTGGTGGCAATACATAGTCCCCCACCATTAATGACATGGCATAGAAGGGTCAGTATGGGTGAGGGGTGGTTACATTGGAAAAGGGAATGACTATAAGCTACAGGTTAGGAACGGGTAGGGGACAGACAACATTAATAAACACCCTATAAATTAAATCAAGGGTAATAACTTTAGGGTACAGGGTTGGATAAGTGAAGTGGGGTAGGGTAGGGAAAATATGCCCCATGGAAAAGTATAGGGTAGAAACTGTAAAGAAGTTCAATGCACAAGCAACAAGCTGAAGAGCAGCAACGGTATTTTGTTTTTCCTATCTGGAAAATACAGCATCCTCTAGTCATAAGTCAAACACCTTCATAGTTTCAAAACATTTGCTTCAAAACAGTAGATAGAGTTCTATGCATAAGTAATGTGTAAAATATAAAAATCCAAATTCCGTCTGGGATTTGAAACTAGGCTGTGTAAGGTGCTGTGATCTGTAAAAATGACCACTCAGACACCGAGGCCCCTACAATCAAAGAAGGGTCTGTCACAATTAAAATCAATAAAACTAACTTTGACATGTATTTAGTGTTTTGGTTTTAATGGTCTCCTTATTATGTTGTTCATTTGTATTTAACATCCTTGTTAAAAATCGTCTAGCCACCTCTACATCTACCCTGGGTTGAGCATCTTTTAAACTCCAGTTAGACTACAATAAACAGAAAAATATACAAATGATTGATAAAGAAGACGGAATTAAATTATTGGGTTGGTTGTTTGTAATGTTGTTTAATGTGGTATCAGTAATTTTTAAGCTATTCATGACGAGCAAGTTTATTATGGTAATCTCAATATTCATCAAAGAACATGTTCATGTATGTATGAAATATCAGAGTGTTTTAATACTAGCTGACCCAACCAGGATAATATGTAATGTTGAATTGCACAAAATATTTGAAATCTTTCTAACCTTTTGGGGAAAAGGCTCCCTAACAACAAACTGAGCAAATTGCATTTACAAACCCATAAAATTTACCAAAGAAAAAGTCAATTTTAGTCATATTTAACAGGTTAGGGTCTAATTTCCTGAAAACAAACCTTTTCAGTTGACTTCCTGGTATTAGATGTGTTGTCATCCTTAAAATCTTCTGGTGCTGTAAATGAAAATTTTGTTTTAAATTTTGTTTAAAAAATTCATCACAAGGCAGAATAAATGCATATTTAAACACTTTATATTTATAGACCTTCATATACATTTATTTACTTGTTAATTTTTTACTTTTTCAAAATCAATATTTGTTCAAACATTTCACTTGTAATAAAAGATTATGTTATTTCTCCCTTTTGGAGTCTCCGGACATAACCCCTTCATTTGTGCAAATCTGAAAGCTCATCGCCCAGACATGGTAACTGCAGAATATCATCAATTTTGGCTCAGTAGTGTTGAAGATTAAAATAAAAATCATTTACCCAAAATGCATGACAGATGGAGAGTTGTTGCAGTAGCTTAGATGCGCTTAAAATTTCTAAACAAATCTATACAAGCATGGTATTGATAAATAATCATCAACTTGACCTGTGGGTCAACAAAATTAATAGGACCTAGTGGGTGATAATTTTGTTGCAGATCACGAACAAAATTTATGTGCATGACCCACGTCAGTTGACCGTCCTGATGATAGGCACTATATGTCATATATCACAGGGTTTTCCCGGACGCAAGTTTCCTGCGTATCTGACAAAAGTTTTTCTTAATGGACCCCCTAAAATATTTCAGTGTGTCCCATGAGACACAAAAATTAAATCCATGCTAGGCTATAATTATTTTTTCAGTCTGAACAGATCTATATCGGCAATAATGTTTGAATGCTATTTATAGTTGACAAACACTTGTCTAACAAGTCTGCTTTTTATTTGGTAAGCAAATTAATAGATTCTTCTTAATCCAATTTAATTTCTGTACAACAGTTGCAAAGGGTACATATAATTTTCTATAAATACACAAAATCATAAACCTGATAAATTGGCCTTAGAAGAATCCGCATTTAAACCTGTTGCCAGATGTTTAGCTCTTTTCTCCGAGCCCTCTTCTTCAGTAATGTTTATCAAGTGTTTGTCTGTAAACGGTTTATCAAAGCTATCACTTTCATTTACAGATGGAGGCTTTTTCTTATTGGTACAAATATTGGCGTCACCTCTCATACCAACACCAGAGACTACAGTCTCTTTTACACATGGCTCCGTTTCCAATGATGCGGGTTTTGTTACGTCTGGTTCCGTGCTCACTGGAACATCACCAGACAAAGATGGATCACTTGAAACAGTTTTAGAACCAATCCCTTCATCAGCATTATCACAGACAGGCTTCACAGATTTGTCTGCCTGTTGTGTTGGTAATTTTAAGGTTGTGGTATTATTTCTATTTAGCTCAACACAATCCTCATTATCCTTGCTGATGTCGTCTTCTTCAGCCGTTGTATCATCCTTTTCTAAATAAACAAGTACAAATATTTATTGAATATTAATTATCATTGTGTAGAAGGAAACCAATCAACTTTTACCAAGTACTTTAAAGGGGATTATTTTCTCTGGATAAAAATTTCAAGATTTCTGAAATCTGGCATTTCGTGTTGGTGTAGTTTTCGTGTAACCAATATAAGTGGTTGCATATTCCATATATTATCCTGTATCATGACATTTTTGCATGGGTAAAATTTTGGCAGCAATTTCTTTAGTGTGAAATAAGTGAAAATTCCCCCTTTACAGTAAACCGATATTTTTAGGTGCAACTAGACTGAAGTTTCATTATTAAAAGTTGAGAAAAATGAAAATTGTAAGATGATAACAATAGATTGTGTGCAATTACAATTTGCAATTTTAATGGTTGTTTTTGCATACATGGACATTTTTAGATTTTACCAATCTGAATCTGAAAAAATATTTATAAATGGTGTAAAATGTAAAATGTGACATGAAAGTTGCTTCAGGTGGTAAGATTTGGTGTAGACACACATATCAAACAATGTAATAATAGCAAGGTTAAGACCAAGAATTATTAATTTGTTGAGGTTTGAATCCAGTGTGCAATCCAGAAATGTATTTGCTGGGGTTTTCCTAGCCAAGGTCTTGAAAAAACAGGGGCCATGTTTACATTAATCATGTTGATATGATACTAGTAACATCACTTTATTCGAAAACGTCAGTGTTAGTCAAAGATAAACAAGAATAAGAAAGATTTATTCAAAAGACAATAAAGACTCAAAAGATGGACCAGGGTTGCCCTTGCCCAAAAACAGTACCGTATAACTGATATTTCTTGCGGGAAGCTAATTTTTGCGTTTATTTGTGGATTTTCCACAAAAATTAAAATCGCAAATTTTTATTGTTACAATATATATTTTAATCGTAACAGTATTCCCCATTGCGTACCTCTGTATCGATCGATAACTTACATGACATACCTACTTATCTATTTATAGATATACTCTCACCTTTTTGTTACCTGTAATACCAGTAATATCACACAATTTAACCAGGTAAATTGTGCTCTAATTAATGATTTAATTTAGTTAAAGCCATATTTGAGAAAGGATGGCTTTACTGAAATATTTAGTGAAAAAAAATCCCGGCGATCTTCCCGATCCTTCTGGACCTTTAAGTAAAAGCTTGTCACCATTGGAAATAACGGAGTGTAATGAAAAAGTTTCCACATGTTTAAATGCCCCAAAAACACCGAAAGAGAGAGGAAAATATAAAAATGTTTCTCCGGCAGATAGAGGCAAAATAGGACAGTATGCCTCAATATATGGCCCAGTCGCTACAATGAGACACTTTCCAAGTCAATTTCCGGGTCTTAAAGAAGGTACTGTAAGACATTATCAGGATTTATATGTGAAGGAAACTAAATAAAAAAAAAGAATGTTAATTTTTGATGATGATGATGTTAGTGAACTTGACACCGATATTGAATTAACGCAAAAAAAACGAGGTCGAAAATGTCTTCTTGGCGACAAATTAGATTTAAAGGTGCAAACGTGCATCTCTTAGACGTTCTGGTGCCGTGATTTACTCTGCTATTTGCATCGCCGTTGCGGAGGGTAAAGTTTTAGCTCACGATAGACAGCTCTTAGCAGATTATGGTGGACCTATATCATTGAAAAAAAGTTGGGCACAATCTCTTTTAAGTCGGCTCAATATGGTTAAGCGTAGAGGCAGCTGTACTGCCAAAATGTTCATAAATGATGACTTCGATAAATTAAAGACTGATTACTTGGATAGAATCAAGAAGTGTGCGACTGATCACAATATACCACCACAACTTGTGTTGTGTTGTGTTGTGTTAAAAGGATCTGACATCTTTTGAAATGAAACTTGTGTATATCACATATCTTTATTGTATATAGTTTTCTGATGGTGATGGTGAAATTAAATGTTTATTTTTTGCATTAGAGTGTTTAGATATGATTATGAGGGCCCCTTTCAAGCTTTGATCCACAAAAATTAAAAACGCAAAAAATAAAAGCACCACTTTTGATATGAAAACACAAAAAAAAAAAAAAACGCAAAAATTTGCACCCGCAAAAATAACCAGTTATACGGTATTTATGAGGAACAAAATCAGTTTTTAGGGCTAATGACACCTTAATTAAACAATGAAACATAACTACAAGAATGGTACAAACGTACCTGCCAGATTCTCTGTTTCAGCAATAATGATTTCAAATCCATTGTAACACTTATCCAAGTTCAACATGACACCCATATAGTCCTGCATAAACTGTGTGGGATCTGAGACAGAGAGTAACGACTCAGCTTCTGCTGTAACCTGACAAGATCAACAATAACAATGCTTAATTAACGTACAATTCAGAATTTTTTACACCAATTGACTTGGTTGCCACAAATTTGAAAATACAGAAAGTGGTAAAAATTTAAACCCATGCAGTATGATCTGGGCAATGTACAGGTAGGGTTCTTGGACATATCATGCCTTCCCTGACAAGGGGCATCAGTTTTTAAGGTCTCTTCAAAAACACACTATGACTTTCATTACTAAATTCCATGTGCCTGGTGAAATAACAGTCAATAACTTTTTCAAGTCTTGATCTTGTTTAACCCAAGAGGACCTTCCACATAAAGGGCGAGTTCTGTATCAATTGACGTATCGCTGGCCACGCCCACAATGTTCCGTCAAATGGCCAGTTGCTTGATTTACACGCAAAAAAGAATGAAAACTCAGCCTGAATCTGAATAGCGCCATTTAATGACATCACTGACACTAGTGCGTCATTAGTTGCTGTGACGCTGCTTTGTAACCATGATGGCGGCCAGTGTCGGAACATTGTGGGTGTGGTCGGCGATACGTCAATTGAGCAACTGTAGTGGTACAACAAATTGTTAGAGATTAATTTTAAAAGAGAATCTTATTTTTAACTTGTTTAATCAATACATGTATATGATGTAATAAACACAACAGTCTTCTATTTTGTTGAATCTTAAAACTTGCACCATTTCAATGCAGTTTTTGTCACCTGAAAAATCATGAAACTTCTGGATATTTTAGCTAGAAAAGCATTTTGTGACAGTTTCAGTCGCAATTTCTAGTTTAAGTCAAAAGTTGCAGTGTTTCTACTAACACAAGCTTTAGAAAAAGGGTCTGTTTGTCACAAGTCTTGGAATGGAAGCCATGATTATAATAATGCTACAGGGGTTCATAATTATGTTTTGTAATGGAAGGTCCAGGACCTTTTGCCTTTATTTTTGGCAGGTCCCACATAAAGTTTTGAAAGTCCAATATCAACATTGAAAGATCCATGTGCAATTATGTAATTATATTGAAAAAGTAGAATTATTCTGGTAAAAATGGCAGGTTCAGCGGACTTTTACAATTTAAATATTAATGGTCCCAAGGTAAAATCAATAGGTCCCGGACCTCGGACCCAGGGAATTTTGAACCCCTGTGCTACAATGATGCCTTGTGCAAACTGTAAATATAAAGGTTGCTTTGCTTTGTAAGCAATAATAGCGAGTCTATATTCATGATGTATGACCACGATTCTAAAAGGCAGGGCTACAGATCTGCTTAATGTGTGGCCAAAAATATGCCAATTTCCTTGAGTCACTTATGTTTTTCCAAGATATTTTGGTAAAGTTTCCCCAATTTGAAGTACAAATTTGTAACTTTCACATTTTTATTATGTATTTTCCCCATTATTTATTTTTTTTTTACAAAAATTACATGAAACACCACTTATTTTCCTAATTTCAAAGGGTGGAACCCTTTCCATTACAAACAAGAGGTGTGGCACACATTAAAAGACTTATGTGTGGACACGAGATCAATGAACTAAGGTATCACTACAGATTAATTTTATTGCCAGTACTTCAAAGTTTTACCAACATAACAACGTATCTTTAAGTCTGGAAAGCTTGTAAAACTGCAGTCCATACCTCTGAAACATAATGCTCTATTATAGCATTGAGAATTTCTCTTTGTTCTTGTATGTTTCTTAGTTTATCTTGAACTCCTTTCTTTAGTTTCACAATCTGACGTCTTTTTGCTGAAGACATTTTCCTGGAAAAAGATAAACACAATAAATGTTTCAAGCAGATACTTGTGTTAATGCTTAAACGGACACTTTTGTTAGAATCATTTAGTCCTGTTCATATACTGTTACAGAGAATACGGAATGAATGGACAGACGGGGTAATTAATATATACCCACTAAACTTTCTTTGTGCATGGGTATAAAAATGGAATTTTTAGCAGCAACTTGCCTTATGCAACTACAAATGAATCATAATTTTGCATAATTTGTTGCACTAGAATTCTAAAAGTGAAAAAAACTTTTCAATGTTTCCATATCCTCTCGGACACAGTAACTCCGTGGTAAAACCAAAGGTTTTTTGTTTGTACCAGATCTACATCTATTGTCGACTCTGTAACTATTGATGATTATGTACCAGATCTACATCTATTGTAGACTCTGTAACTATTGATGATTATGTACCAGATCTACATCTATTGTAGACTCTGTAACTATTGATGATTACTCAACTTGTGGTGCTGGTCAAGAGTTAGAAAGAAAATTATAGTAAATTTAAAAAGTTGAGAATCACTGGGATCTACTTACAGCTGAGACCAGGCCAAGGACAAGTTCAACGAATGATGCCAGGATTTCCTGTTTCACCCCCCCCCCCCCCCCCCCCCAACACACACACACACTCTAGGTAAAAAAATATCAATTATATTTCACATAAATGTTCAATTTGTCTAAATTATATCATTTTAGGCTTTCTCGCTTTTTCAGTCAAATTTTAATTTATGTACAGGTCCTAAACATGATAAAATTTTAATCAACTTTAAAAAAATGCAAAAGTTAATTTTTCTCATGCAATACTTGGCATGTCATGTTTTTCAAATAAAATTTAGGATTGTGCATCTATAAACGTACAAGATGTCACAACAAGTCAACGGAAAATTATTTTCTGTAAATCATAACAAATCCATCTCAGTAGCAGTCCCGCCATATGACATAACACACGTGTTTTTGTTTGATCACGTGACTCTAGTAGTTTTTCCAAGGGAGACAACAACCGAAAGTATAACTTGATTTTATTCAGAGTTTCTCCCATACTAAGGAGCACTCCGTAGCGATACTCTTATCGTTTTCTAAAATTTACTACTGTAGTCAGATTATTTTCTATTATAGTACCACAAGTCATATAAACATTAAATAAATACACCGTGTACAATCAGTATAAAACACATGCCTTAAAAGACTTATGAGACACTTTTAAATATATACGCGTGATAACTTATGCTTATCGGATATATACCAGTGTATACGTAGACGAGCAAACTGATAATTTCAAAAATGTAACAGTTTGTCTGACTAAATCACGTTTCTCAGGGCCAATGAGATAAGTTTTTCGGTCACCAGCATCAGGAAAAGAAACTCGGAACAAAATGAGGTTTTTGTCAAAAGACACTTCTTGAACATTGCTCTGACCGATTGACGTATTGCAAAAGTAAAAAAATTAAGCAACTGTACCTATAACTGGTGACGTCGCGATATATGTTCTTCATTGCAACGTAAATCAATCAATCAATCAATCAATCAATCAATCAATCAATCAATCAATCAATCAATCAATCAAATCTCAAATGACTAGTCTACGTGACATCAATACAGTCATGCATGTGACGTCATCCCGTGGAGAACATGATGTCTTCATGCGGACATCCACCATCTGAAATTCTGAAATTTTAATGCGTTTCAATGTTTGCTTCATCTTATTGTACATTCTTTCAACTACGCTAAAAGTACATTGTTGGCGTTTGTAACCAAGGACGTCACAATCTTAATGGGGTTCGCCGCTGTACCACGTGGTCAATATTTCTTAACGTTTGTGCGTAACATTTTGGAAAACGTTGACAACGTCACACATTCCCGGAATAACGTCGTTTTTACGGGAAAATGTCATATTGTGCGATTCCATGTCCATCGGAAACAAGCGTTTCGCACACACGTTAGAAGGTATCACGTGGAACAGCGGCGAACCCCATTGTAGACATTACAATCACGGTAACATTGTGACGCCAGAGTCTTTAAAATGCTTTGGAAAGGATTATAACGTCACAATACCAGTTTGATTATGACGACAACAATTTGGACTGTGACGTCATTGTTTGAAATTCAGCGGCAAACATTGTACTTTTTTGCTTCAGAGTTTTGGGGCATTTTCAGGAATAAAACGTTTTTATTCTTTTTTTCATATTGTTTGTTTATGAACATTTTTTTATTTATTCATTTTATGTTAGTTTGTCGTTTATAGACGGTATAGCACAATTTATTCAAACCGTTGCAACAAGGGGCAAAAGCCTGTGAATAAAATGAGGTGGGGATATACAATGTATATACCGTGACAGTAAAATTTTAGTAACAGTGCGCGGTTTATTGCAGCGCATTGGTATTTGATTATATAACTACATTTATATTTGATATAAAATACAAGTAACAACAACCAACTGCTTAAAAATGCTTAGTCTTGATAACAAGCTTAATACAAAGGTTAAATATGTATGTACGTGTCTGTCTGTGGTTATCAAGAATGCATAGGTTACTCATTTGGCAGACGGATGGAGAACTTGCATTGTTTGGATATTTAGTAATGCCAATTTTTTACTGAGTAACATGTTTTCATACATTTTTGTTTTTATATTAATTATTATTTGTTCACAAATATATTGTTGTCTCGGGGATATTTGCAAGCCCATGTTTTTCCTGTATCCTAGAAATATTTGACGTATCATGGTCCTTTCATTTAAATTTTGAATTCACAGACAGGAGGTACTTAGACTTCCGTAACACCTGACCTCACTTTCTCGGTTGAAGTCCACGTGTTTAACTTTATTTCCCAATTGTCACATTTTTTTCGCCCTCACGGTGTGATTCTCAACAGTGCCGGGTATTGTAGTAAGCGTCGTACGATTGTAACAATATGCTATGTTTTACGATGGTAGGAACACAAAAAGTAAGTTACCACCGGCGGTCAGTTTGGACTACAGAGTAATTTCTTGTAATTGCAATATAAGAACATCATAATCATAAACTTAAGCTCAGTAAAAAGATTGTATTATTATTTATTTATATGTTTAGCTAGAGATTACTGCATATAAGAAAATCGTGATCTGTAACAAGTACATCAATTACTAATGACCCACAGTACAGACCTGTCGAATGTTTAACACTAACCTAACGAGTGGGGTGGTGTGCCGTAATTGTCTCAGTTTTACACCCAAGTCAAGATTCTGTAACTGATATTGACAGGCGTCAGTTCTACAACGCCGACCTACAACAAGAGAACTGACAAGGATCTGTCCCAAGTGGGATTCAAACTTCTAAAAGGATGAAAGACACAGTGTACCTCCGTAACGGGTACGGTTTAAACCAATCGGTTATCGAGGCCCACTGAGCTAACGAATTAGTGCCGTCTGATCTCGACAGTTTCCTTCTTCAACAGTAGCAGCAGCAACAACAACAACAACAGCAACAATAATAAAGGAGGAAACGATACAATATTAAAAAGTATTTCACCATCTTGGTATGATGGGCAACAAAATACTATAATAGCACTGCCATGTGCTGATTTTGAACTATTAATAAAATAATGCATTCAAAATCCGGTTGTCGTGTGCTGATTTTGAATGCATTATTTTCTAATACAATTCAAAATCAGCACATGACAATACTAACAATAAGAAATGAAGTAAACACAATTCATGTTCCTCATTTCGTTTATTAGACCTAAATACATGCAATTCTTTTTTTTTAAAAAATAGTCAAAATAATTCAGCATTTAATCAACGTTTTAAAAGCCATTTTGAATCGTCTGCTCATGGTGCAATAAAGTAAAAATATAAATGGATAACTCATATACACCACTGTGTTAAATACCACTGAAGTTGTCCCTAAAATATCCTCACTAAATATAAGTTCCTTTAACATCAGTGACAGTGTCAGCAGGATCTGTAGAATGGCCAGTGGAACTTCGACAATCACAACGATCGCAATTATGATAATGATAATCCACGTCATTCTGACGTTTTCTTTACGCGCGTGTGTAGCATGGTGTGCGTTTCTTGTAATCCATCGGTCACTCTCCGTGACCATTAAAGAACGCATTTTATCAGATTTCCGAACTTCTAGCAGCATAATGGTGTCCAGAGTTATCAAAGCAGTCAATGGTATAAGTTGTACAACTATCACATACACCCAGTAGTATATACATTCGTATAAGATTTCATCGCCTTCTATCCATTGCGCATGTTTGGCAACACAAGTTACAATTGTTGAATTTGAATTGGATATATTCGTTTCAATAGGTATATATTCCGTGTCGAAAAAACGACAAATATGAAGTAAGCATGATGCAACGTATACAACAGCTATGCTTTTGAGAGATTTTACTTTAGAACAAAAACGTCGTGCGTGAAACGGGTAACAAACGCATAAATACCTGTGAATTGCAAGACACACAGTTGACCAAATTGAGGCCGTGTGTGAAATGGTTGGTATAGTATTCAAAAAGTAATCCCATACACGGCACAGGTTTAATGGCACAAACGGAACATATCCAAAACCGAACATGTACATCAAAAATGGCGTCGGACACACGACGGTTACTGTGTTTGAAACTGCCAATCCTATTAATAAAACGTTCATTGAAGTTAGAAGATGTCCTTTGACGAATACAATTATAACCACAGTGTTTATTACAAGAACACTTAATGCAAATATAGGGACAAGGTACAAATATAGCGGAATTTCTAGTTCCGGTTTTGCCCACCCCCATTGCGAAAGATGGATGTGAAAATCTAAATTTCCACCTATAATTTCAATATATTTGTCCTTTTCGATCCCTGTATAGTTTTTCATACTGTTTTGCTTATCGATGTCCTTAGAAGAGAATTCGTGTGCATTTCGTTGCATGCAATATGATTTCAAAGCAGAATTTTTAATATTAATTTGCAGTTATTCAGTCACCTTTCTCAATCTGCACTGGTGCTTCATGCGTCGACAACAGTGGAAAGTTTCATATACACAATAAAGGAACAAATTGTTTAAACAGTTTTCCAACATTTATTTTCGTAGTTCTAAACATTCACCAGTATTTCGGCTTTGGCAAGCGGTTGTACATTTCAGAAATTTGATGGTATGATCGTCTTTGTGGTATAATGTAAAAATAAAATCCAAGGTATACTAACAAAATAAACAGCACCTCCTTGATTTCTCTCAAACGACCGAAATGTTCAATTCTTTAAGACAATTGTGAGCCTAATCCCTGGAATTACTGAATACAATAGATTCACAACAATCTTTTTCACAACTCCAAAAGTGACGTAATTCCACTTGGTAAGACTTAAAACACTTCTAATATATACATCACAAAGACAATCACAGCATAAGTACAAGCACAAAAAGTTACACTTGAACTTTCCAATACATCTTTTAAAGGCATTTTTAAAAAGATTTATCTATGTTATTTCATAAAATCTATACATTCAATGTGAGAAATTGAACAATGAACGAGTAATGCTTACAGACAATACGTAATTAAGAGAATATCTATGTCTCTCATAAGATAAGTATTACAAACTTCCACTATGTAAGAGCTTATCTGAAAAATGATTATTTCTATAATAAAAATATTGTACATTATAAGATTCATCCAGTTATCGTAATTGCTTCGTGTTACACGCGATCTATTACTCGAGATATGGGATTTCTTACGTGTATGGTATTGGCACCGAAGTACAATTAGATTCCCTCTTCTTCATGCTATCGCAGTCCATTTGGGTCTCGTAATTGCTTGATAAATGCTTGATAATTAATTTAAGGTATTTATGGGGTCAAATATGGTGTTACAATATTTATAATTCATAATTGCAATATAGTCGCACCACTTACTTTCCACGGAGTAGTTTTCTGTTACTACAGTTAAAAAGATTAAATTAGTAAGGTACTAGGTGTAGTATGTTTTGAGCTCAATGTCCATATTACATTAAAATCAATCAAACATACTCATATTTCCAATTTTACATAGATGTAAAGATCTGTGTAAGATGAGAGAGAGAGAGAGAGAGAGAGAGAGAGGGAGAGAGAGAGAGCGTTAAAATTACTGAGGTCGACAGAAACATAGGGCGTGTATATGGGACCTCTATCCTGACTTTAGGTCATTCTGGAGTTAACCTTTTAAGACACTTAAACAAACACTGGTTCTCACTTTTCACTTTCTCCTTTTCTGTCATGATTTATATGATATGTTCACCACTCTTCCTCGGTTTTCACTCGTCTTTATCCAGCAGGTTTGTCATTAAATCCACAGAAAAACACTCGGTTTACTCTGGCAAATACCTTTAATGTCATTACAAAAACTTACTAGGAATGTTATTTTAATGCAAACAGATAAGTAAAGCTTAAGGTATTAATCCTTTGTAGGGATATCATCAACAGACAAATACTAATATTTCCAACCATCTCTAGTGAAAAGGCCACCATATACTTATAGATTACATGTGTGTGACACTCAGCTGTGAGCAGATTGTCAATGGTTTTTGATATTTATGTATATGTTGCCTTGTCTTATACCTGTTTCATTCGTGTGTCAAGTTAGGCTACAAATTACTTGGCGATTCCATTTTCATTTGAATTGCATCGCAAATGAGTCATTAAGCTGAAAATCAAACAAAGAGAGCACTGTAGAAGTAACAACACCCTTCTGAACCAATGATTGCTGAGAAGGACAATTTAAAATACTTGAACTGCGCTAAAATGGTTTTATTTTTATCTGGTACATGTCAAAAGTCGATTTTTTATAATCATTGTTTTCACAGTGTGAGTCAAGTACACTGGATAGTGCCGAGTTCGAAACCGGCTTAATAATGTGTTCTTGTGTTGCTTCGTTTATTTTGTTGCAGTAAGTCCGTGATATTTTATTACGAATTCGTAATCACTAAACCAACCAATAGTAACAGTACCCCCATTCCATTCATAAAATGGTAATAGATAACTGTTGGTGATTTATTGTACTAGTACATCACTTGATGAACGGCTTCAATTCACCGTTAAGTAGAAAAGTTGAAATCATTTCATGATACTGACATCTACTAAGTATAGGGAATGGCGTGGGTGTGATTGCGTGATTCGTTCAGCTAAATATCTTTTTGATGTCTAGTCTCTTGCTCCAGAGTGTGCATTTGGTTAATTTGAAATGCCTAGGTAATCGATTTGGTGAACATTTCCAATTAAACATTTCCAATTAAAGCAAAGTTTGAAAAATCCTGACTACAAAATGGGGAAAGGGTCGTGTGGCCCACTTTAGCTGTATATGTTTTTGTCGTCTAGCCGTATGCTTCAAAGAGATCTACTGTTATTGGAAATTCCTAAATAATCGGCTCGATAAACAATTTCAACTAATCGGAGATGACCTGCTGCTTGGTTTGCATTGTTGGCTATGGTTCAGCCCATCAAACATTTTTTTTCAGACGATTCTTTTAAAGCTTAAAAGATTAAATCGCCAGCCAACTTTAACAAAATTCGGCATGCAATGTTCTTTGGTGATAAACTTAATAAAAATTGTACCGGACATATGTCCGTCCGAAAATCTAAGATGGCCGCCAAATGAAAATAGCTGAAAATCTCTCACTTGAAATGGGCGATGATTATATATATACATGTGTAAGAAGTGGCATTAACACATATTAACACATGTAAGGTGTGGTCTTGTATATGTTCAAGGTCACCAGTTTGTTATCCTCGTGTGTCCTAAGTTCGTGGTACTAACAGTTTGTGTTAAAAAATTAATGGGCAATCGTCAGTAAACAATAACCATTTGAGTCTTACTTCAAATCAGTTTCAAAATCGGAAATAATCTCGGTTATTTTCGTTACATACCGGTAAACATCGTTTGTAAACAATACCCTCAGGTTATATAGTATTTTGAAGAATGTGTGGAAAGTTCGTGGGAGGTCTCCCGGATCACGTGATTTTACGTGATCAATTTCTAAAAAACTGATTTTTTCTAAAAGAAATATTTTAAGTAGTCTAGTTTAGATTTACAATAGAATTTGTTAAAAAATAAAATTTATAACAGTAAAAAACGATCATACACTTCCGGTATGACATGAGCAATTGACCTCGTTTTTACACCCGTTTTTACATCATATTATATAGTGAAAAATGCATAATATTTTACTGAAAATGGCGTAAGTGTCACACGTTTTTGATTTCATTACAAACTATATTTACCTGGTACTAAATGTTTCAAACCAGGATCGAATAAATAAGCCAGAGACTCTATTTGCAGACGACATAGTTTACATCTTGATTTATTTTACATGTGACGAATAAATAATGAGATAGTTTAAGAATAATTTGGGAATAGTAAAATTTGTCTAAAAATTAAAATTTCCGATATTTTTACATATTTTCGTAATTTTAAAACATATTTTAAAATTTTTCTAACGAAAATAGAAAGTTGAACACTTATGGCGTCTTTTTGACTTTGAACATGTGCAGTGATGTGCTTCCTATGATTGATATCCGGTGTAAACAAAATGCCACGAACTTGACGCTACCACGAAGTTAGAGCACTTGAGGATAGTTAAACACCAAATACCGATAGACTGTTCCAGGTGAGCGATAAGGCCCCATTGGGTCTATTATTAATGAGAATCCAGGCGCAAATCAATATAAATTTAAAATATTCTGAATTTCCAGAAGCCGTTATCTGTTTTACTTGGTATTTTGTATTGTCTAGCTGTTATATTGAGCAATAAACAGTCAGGTGAGCACAAAGGCCCTTGTTGGTTGTGACGGAACTCTCCTGAATGGAGGTAATAAGGATCGCTTACGTACATAACAGTTCCCGAAAAGCTAAAGTCCACTGAGTTGGATACTCTTCAACTGAGCGACAATAACGTCGTAAATTTTATGGAATCGGGACTTAAACTAATTTCACTCTTAAAACTGAATTATTTACTTGCGCGATCATGTCGCAATATTTCTCTAGGTAAGTTAATTGGAGTTAAAGGTTGTAGGGTCACAGACAGGTGTTATCAGATCAAATTTAAAACATCAGGCTGACCAATTCCACTGATTAATCCATTTTTGATGGAATTGTAGCCCAAAAACGGATAAACGGACAGATAAAAAGAAAAGGTCGAATTAGACAGATTTTTCCCAATTTGTAGGTTTTTTTTTTAATTAAAAGTACTAAAAATTCTGACTTTTTGTATGGAAATTGTACCAAAAGCAAACACTTAATGATAAAAAAGTGCCTAAATGGCAACCTTGTGTGCTAAAAATGTACCATTCTGGACAAATAAATAAATTTGATTGATCAGCCTGACACATTGATCATTAGACATTGACAAATTAAAAGCACTAACAAACTATAGGGTAGAATTATAATGAATGCCATTTATATTTATTGTATAAGTCAAATAACAATGAACCACTATGGTAGTGGAGTTGGAAGAGTGCCCCCATATGTGGAAGGTCAAGTTTGACCAAGGTTAGAAAATAGGTAATGATAGTTCTTTTGCCAAGCACTCCCATTTAGAACAAAAATGAATGTCAAGGGTTCCTTTGAAAGAGACCTTAAATTGACCTTTAAAACCAATGCTCCATCATGTCATGTTAGTTGTGGCACACTAAAGAAGGTTCCCTACACATTGCACTGAACACAGGTAAAAATTTCTGACACTTCCCGTGACGGCTTGATATACAATGGATGGTAAAGGAACATCAAATCCCAGTCAATCAAATAATATTAAAGATGTATTCGCTTTAAATGATAAATTCAAAAAGCGAGGAACACTTGAATGAATTGAAAATAATTGTTATAGAATGTATGATGTTTGTTTTATACCCGACTTATTTCTATTTCCAGGCCACCATAAACAATTGCTTAGTTTAAGAAATAGTTCATCACTACCTCGTTCTTCAAGACTTATGTCCAATATGTCTTCATCAACATCTCCAACAATATCTTTGTCACACCAAGATGCTTTGGTGGATGAAAAACTGAGAATTAGTTTGTCAGGGTTAGATAAACAAGCACCAGTGACATTACATGCACATGTGTGTGAGAGTAAGATGAATTTTGGATCTTATGCCTGTTATATCACAGATGATACTGGAAGTGTAGACTTGACTCGTCATGAGTCTGTTAAGGGTACCTACATAGGTGAGTGCTTATGAGTACTTGTGAGTATGGACTCGAATATTTTGCCAGGCTATTCTAAACATTTGAATTTGCTTCAGTTTGTGTCTTTGTTTAGGGGTTTTTAAACTAACATGAGTTCTACATCCAATTCTACATCCAGATTTAATTGGAATATTCTTGACCACAGGGGCCATCAGAGGACTTCAGGTCATATTAAAGTACATTTGTTGCAAGCCATTTACACTGAAGAGAGAACAACTTCTATTAATGTACTCACCTAGTATAAATAGCCATTTATAAACTGATTACCAAGTAATAAAAACAAACACAGTAGTCTTTTTATATTTTGATTTGTTAAATACAGAAATTTGTAGGTGAAAAATACATAGTTGCAAAAAGTCAGTGTAACAAAGAATAACACATTATAGCAACAAATAAAATGATGAATTACAAAAACACCCCTGGATTGTAAAGCTCAGGACTGACTTTGCACTAGTACTATTTTATGGGCTAGTAGAATTTAAGTAAGGACTAGTAAAAATTCTTAGAATTAGCCTGATCGGTCTGGTGTTGAAAAAGTATGTGTTGAACTCTACTATGGGTATTTTTTAAAATTTATTATGAAACTTGCCCTTGTGTTCTTGACTGGAATGTAAGACTCCATTAAATCAATCAATTTCCAGGTGTTTTGCATCACTAGCTTTTGTTCATAAGATATTTGAGTCTCTGCTCAATGCTGTTCATTATCTGGAATTAACAGATAATAATTTGGAATTATTCACATGCTGATGTCGGGTGAAATGTTACCTTCAGCCTATACATGTATATGTATTCTGTACCCTGTGCACCCTCAGGTATTTTGTATCTTTAAACTAAAAATAACTAAGGAATAAGTTATTTAATGGAGTATTAGTACAAGTAGAGATCTAACAAAATGCCAAAAATCATATTGCAGAATTATTTTACTGTACTGCAAAACATATTGACTATGTGTTGTACTGGTATATCTTTATTGAAATCATTTGAAAAAACATTGTATTTATCTAAGTTCTTGTTTATTACTTTGGTTGACAATGATTGCAGTGAAATAGTTACTAAAAGAATGAAAATTATCAAAACCACTTGACAGTATACCTTGCTAATGTTAATAACACTGTTGCATTCCAATGTTCAGGAAACATTAATTTTGGCAGTATCTAATTGTGATATAGGATCCTATTTGGACATTTTTACTTTATCAGAACATAACAATATTTGAAACTTGTGTCGGGGTAATCAATCGGAAGCACATTGAATGAATTTTACTGGTATATCAGTATACCGTTAGTCCGTTACCCTCTAATTACATGTCATCATTGTTCATGCTTAAGACAAATATTCCTGAAATTTACCTTTTTTAGGTTTAGAACCAATGGGATTGTTTTGGAGCATGGAGCAAGAACCAGGTCAACAAAAAGGTTTAAGATATTGGAAACGGGACGTTACAGAGCCTGTATTAGTAACACTTAATGTATTTAAAGGACATTATAGTTGGGATGAACTGTATAGTAAGACTATTCAGCCATTGGCCAGTACTGTTATCAGGAGATGGTATAAAGCACTGGATGTACAGAGGGAACCAGTCAGAGTTGGAAACATTAGGGGTACCTTGTTTTTACCTCCAGGTAACTAATATATAAACCTTACCTCAGACACTCAGTAACCGAGCATGAGATTTTTTACGTGACTTGTGTTACAAAGGTTAAAAGTCTATCTGGACCACTTTACTTCTATTTCTGTTTCATGTATATGCATATAAAAGGAAGGAAAAAATACAGGGTCGGACCTGGGATTGAACCCGGGACCTTCCACAGATTTTGTATTTTGCCAACTGTTTTCTGTCTAGTATTAATTCATGCTATGGAAAGAAACTGTTTTGCACATACCGGTAGTAAGCTATGTTTTCGTTCATATGTAGTCAAAATCGCCATTCTGAGACATTTTTGTTCAAATTGAAAGGTTTAGCATATTTGTTAAAAAATACTTCAAAAGATTTATATTTTCACAAGCTTAGAAAATTTGGCTAATGATGTTTTTGCAATTGTGGAAACCTAAAGGTTTAGCATATTTGTTAAAAAATACATATGTACTTCAAAAGATTTATATTTTCACAAGCTTAGAAAATTTGGCTAATGATGTTTTTGCAATTGTGGAAACCTAAAGTAAGTTTTGTATACAAGTTGAGATACATGTTGATATATTATTCTTAAATCGAATGCAAGGTATGTCAAGATTGATTGTTCAAACTGGTTTATGTGCGGATCAAGATCATTTCACTGATATGTCACCACCTTCAAAAGGTTAATCAAAGATGTCAAAAGAAACTATGGTAGGTTTACAATGATGAAGACAGGTTCATTATGAAAATGTTGACAATAACATACAAGTTATGTTATTTATGACGATAGGTAATGGTCCATTTTTTGTTCCTGATGAACATATTTGGATCAGCAGGATTTTGATAATTTATTTATGATAACAGGTAAAGGTCCATTTTGGGTGTGATAGACATGTTTGGATCAGCGGGAGTTTACTTATTTAAATAATGTTTTATTTATGATAACAGGTAAAGGTCCATTTTGGGTGTGAAAGGCATGTTTGGATCAGCTGGAGTTTAATAATTTATATAATATTTTGTTTATGATGACAGGTGATGGTCCATTTTGGGTGTGATAGACATGTTTGGATCAGCTGGAGTTTAATAATTTATATAATATTTTATTTATGATGACAGGTGACGGTCCATTTTTGGGTGTGATAGACATGTTTGGATCAGCGGGAGGATTGATGGAGTTTAGAGCATCATTATTGGCTTCTAGAGGTTTTGCCTGCTTAGCGTTGGCTTACTTTGCCTATGATGATTTACAAAAGACTTTGTTAAACCTAAATATGGATTATTTTCAGGTAAAAAACATGAATTATGAGTCTGTGTCACTTGGTAAAATATTTTATTGTTGTATACAATTTATTTTCATCTGATTTATGCAATCCACATCATTTCCATCCTAAAAAATGCCCTATAGCTCTGTACCAGAAAAGATTGAGAGATTCTCTTTGGTGCCCACAAATATTCAAATGCTGAATTTGGTATTTGTTTCAGCTAAAATCACATGTGTGCCTGTCAAAAACACTAATTGTCCCGTCTATTTTAAGTGTCTGTATGACATACTACCGCCTAACAAGCATACATTAAGTGCATTGTGAAATACCAGTTTTTTTTTAGTGTATCACAATACAAACCGATCTTGTGTGCACACCACGGTTTACCGATATACTGGTATATTGTTACACCCCTAGTATACAGTTAAGTCTATCCTATCTAACAAAATCCTGAGTAAACAATAAGTCAGTCTAGCTGATATATCTTTTAAGACGACAGCAACATGTAGTTACCTGAAGCAAGTTACAGTACTTCATGTCACATTGCTGCAAACTAACTCAGAGTCAAGATAATGGACCAGTGTGACTGTAACCTCGCTCTGAAATCCAGAGCATGATCTAGTACAAAGTAGACATACCGGTACACATAATACACACTGCCAGCCAGTCATGGTCAGGTCACATCAGGGAACACACTGCCAGCCAGTCGTGGTCCGGTCACATCAGGGTACACACTGCCAGCCAGTCATGGTCAGGTCACATCAGGGTACACACTGCCAGCCAGTCATGGTCAGGTCACATCAGGGTACACACTGCCAGCCAGTCATGGTCAGGTCACATCGGGGTACACACTGCCAGCCAGTCATGGTCAGGTCACATCGGGGTACACACTGCCAGCCAGTCATGGTCAGGTCACATCGGGGTACACACTGCCAGCCAGTCATGGTCAGGTCATATCGGGGTACACACTGCCAGCCAGTCATGGTCAGGTCACATCTGGGTACACACTGCAAGCCAGTCATGGTCAGGTCACATCTGGGTACACACTGCCAGCCAGTCATGGTCAGGTCACATCGGGGTACACAATGCCAGCCAGTCATGATCAGGTTACGTCGGGCTCCACATTGCCAGCCAGTCATAGTCAGGTTACATCGGGGTACACACTGCCAGCCAGTCATGGTCAGGTCACATCAGGGTAGTCTAGTGAACTGGCTCCACAGTACAAAGTAGACATACACATAATACACACTGCCAGCCAGTCATGGTCAAGTCACATCGGGGTACACACTGCCAGCCAGTCATGGTCAGGTCACATCGGGGTACACACTGCCAGCCAGTCATGGTCAGGTTACATCAGAGTAGTCTAGTGTGAACTGGCTACACACTGCCAGCCAGTCATGGTCAGGTTACATCAGGGTACACACTGCCAGCCAGTCATGGTCAGGTCACATCTGGGTACACACTGCCAGCCAGTCATGGTCAGGTCACATCGGGGTACACACTGCCAGCCAGTCATGGTAAGGTCACATCGGGATAGCCTAGTGTGAACTGGCTACACACTGCCAGCCAGTCATGGTCAGGTCACATCAGGGTAGCCTAGTGTGAGCTAGCTCCACACTGCCAGCCAGTCATGGTCAGGTCACATCGGGGTAGCCTAGTGTGAACTAGCTCCACACTGCCAGCCAGTCATGGTCAGGTCACATCGGGGTAGCCTAGTGTGAACTGGCTACACACTGCCAGCCAGTCATGATCAGGTCACATCAGGGTAGCCTAGTGTGAACTAGCTACACACTGCCCTGCCAGCCAGTCATGGTCAGGTCACATCGGGGTACACACTGCCAGCCAGTCATGGTCAGATCACATCAGGGTACACACTGCCAGCCAGTCATGGTCAGGTCACATCGGGGTAGCCTAGTGTGAACTAGCTACACACTTCCAGCCAGTCATGGTCAGGTCACTTCAGAGTACACACTGCCAGCCAGTCATGGTCAGGTCACATCGGGGTACACACTGCCAGCCAGTCATAGTCCGGTTTCATCGGGGTACACACTGCCAGCCAGTCATGGTCAGGTCACATCGGGGAAGCCTGGGGTGAACTGGCTACACACTGCCAGCCAGTCATGGTTAGGTCACATCGGGGTAGCCTAGTGTGAACTGGCTACACACTGCCAACCAGTCATGGTCAGGTTACATCAGGGTAGCCTAGTGTGAACTGGCTTCACACTGCCAGCCAGTCATGGTCAGGTCACATCGGGTAGCCTAGTTTGAACTGGCTACACACTGCCAGCCAGTCATGGTCAGGTCACATCGGGATAGCCTAGTGTGAACTGGCTACACGCTGCCAGCAAGTCATGGTCAGGTCACATCGGGGTAGCCTAGTGTGAACTGGCTTCACACTGCCAGGCAGTCATGGTCAGGTCACATCAGGGTACACACTACCAGCAAGTCATGGTCAGGTCACATTGGGGTTGCCTAGTGTGAACTGGCTACACACTGCCAGCCAGTCATGGTCAGGTCACATCAGTGTAGCCTAGTGTGAACTGGCTTCACACTGCCAGCCAATCATGGTCAGGTCACATCGGGGTAGCCTAGTGTGAACTGGCTACACACTGCCAGCCAGTCATGGTCAGGTCACATCAGGGTAGCCTAGTGTGAACTGGCTACACACTGCCAGGCAGTCATGGTCAGGTCACATCAGGGTAGCCTAATGTGAACTGGCTACACACTGCCAGCCAGACATGGTTAGGTCACATCGGGGTAGCCTAGTGTGAACTGGCTACACACTGCCAGCCAGTCATGGTCAGGTCACATCAGGGTAGCCTAGTATGAACTGGCTACACACTGCCAGCCAGTCATGGTCAGGTCACATCAGGGTAGCCTAGTGTGAACTGGCTTCACACTGCCAGCCAGTCATGGTCAGGTCACATCAGGGTAGCCTAGTGTGAACTGGCTACACACTGCCAGCCAGTCATGGTTAGGTCACATCGGGGTAGCCTAGTATGAACTGGCTACACACTGCCAGCCAGTCATGGTCAGGTCACATCAGGGTAGCCTAGTGTGAACTGGCTTCACACTGCCAGGCAGTTATGGTCAGGTCACATGGGGATAGCCTAGTGTGAACTGGCTTCACACTGCAAAGATATAATGCACCCAGGTCACATTGGGTTAATTAATGTGAACTAGCTCCACAGTGCAAAGATATAATGCATGCATACAAGCTAATTAAAGGTGTCAAATATAGTGAAAAATGAACACATGCAGTACAGGCCTATCGAAAGTTTAACATCAACTAACGAAAAGAAGTCGTATCTAAGCTGGGGAGCTGCAGAGAAATGGATAGCTAGTTGCCGAATAAGCTGTCAAGAGATAGATAGATAGCAGCTACCACATTATTGCCAACTAGGAACCAAGATGAGTTGTCAACTCAGTATTAATTCTTTAGCTTAGTGTTAAACTTTCTACAGGCCTGTACTGTATATCGTGCCTTAAATTGATTTTGAATACTAAACAGATGCCTTATCTATTCTTAAAAAACTCTCTGCCCTATGAGACCAATAAATTGCATATTAACAGGAAAAAATTAGATTTTGATTTTTGTCTTGTAAAATAAAAAAAATGTTTTCTTTTTTTCTAGGAAGCAGTTGATTGGTTTATGTCACATCCGACAGTTATTAAAGATGGTATTGGAGTTGTTGCTGTGTCTAAAGGTGCTGAAATATGTCAAATGTTGGCTGTTAATTGTCCTAAGGTAAAAACATTTATCAAGTCAGTTAAAATAAAGCATGCCATAGGTTTATATGTGTAACAGGAGGGAGGAAACACATAAAAAAATTCAATTCCTCACCAAGTGCCCCAGTTCAGAATCGAACCCACTTCTCTCTGATGAAAAACAGGTGTTCTACTACAAGGCTAAAAGATCCAGACCAGAAAGTCTGGCAGTGAATTGATGGACCACCAGTCACGCCCACAATGTTCCAACAAAGACCAGGCATGCTTGAATTACACACAAAAAGAATGAAAATTCTGCCTGAATTGTGCGGTTTAATGACATCACTGACACTAGTACGTCATTAGTTGCTGTGACGTTGCTTTGGTACCATGATGACGGCCAGTGTCAGAACATTAGAGGCATTGCAGGCAATATGTCAATTACTGGATTATTTATACTATAAAACACTAAAACACAACGTCTAGCTCAGTCCTGCTGCATATGCTTATTATCGGGGTAACTCATTGTTTATCCTGGGTTTATTAAGAGAACATGGTCCTCTTGGCTAGAATATGTGTACATGTATATTGCCCAGTTAAGCCAATATATTGTTCTAGCATGAAAAGTTCTCAAATAAGATTACTGCTAAATTAAGTACAATAACAGTATTATGTGTTTATTTTCCCTGCATCCTTTGGTTTTAGGATGAGACGTTTAACCCTGATTTTTGATCACTGAAAACATACATGTACATGATTTCTAATTACAATGTGCACATTGCAAAGTTTCTGCAAATAATTTATTGATCTGTTACATCACTGGGGCCAGATTTATTACAAAATTTTAAAAAGTTCTCTTTTTTTTTGTATCACATTGGTATTTTTTCAAATTTCAAAATGAATCTAGTCCATGTGGTTGACATCTTGATTTACTGTTAATCTGAAAATTTTAGCATCAGTTAAATTTTAGAAGAACCATCAATTCAAGACATTCACATACTTTTATTTTTAGACAGTAGATGATAGTCAGTGCAAAAACCAGTGAATTATATAAAAAAGATTTGAAAGTTTTATTTCCACGTATTGTTTTTCTTGCAAATATACGCAAAAATAAAACAAACACAAAAATTGCCTAATTTGCAATAAACCACTTTGTCTTAAGTCCGAGTTTAAAATTAATGCATATTTTGATGAAATTTAATAATAAACATATATTGACACTGGGAAGTAAATCTAATAATAATAGATTTTCAGGTTATTGTTTCTTATACCTCTGAATAAATGTCACAGATGTTATTATTAATGAGATTATTTTATATTTAAGATCCATGCCGCTGTATTGATAAGTGGTCCTCCATGTTGTACAGCACTTCCGATCATCAATAATGGTAAAGAAGTTCCTGCAGTAATGTAAGTACATCACATTGATTAGAAATTTAAAAAAAAACAAAGTTCAACATTGTCTTTACCAAAAAATAGTTGTTTACCAGCTCAGCTTATCAATTTTGATTACACATGTGGCAGGTGTACTAGGTTAAAATGAGATGCTTACCCTTCTGGAGCACCCAGTCTCACTTTCCTGGTGGAAATTCATAACATGTTTAGCATAGTTTGTCAGTTTCAAAGTTTTTACTCTTCTTCTGGATTATGATTCAGACATGGATTAGTATGTTTGTTTTTGATTATGATATGACAAACCATATTTGTCTGTCTTTGGGTGTGAAACATGACAGGCCAGTTGAAACCATACTTGGTATGGAAGGACCTGTTGTATCAGGTGACCCTATTCTAGAATTAAATATGAACCATTTAAAATTTTCAATATGCTCAATAGCCAGCAGAAATACTGTAAACATATTTATTTTCGCAATGTACTAATTTTTGCTTATTTCGTGGTCGTTTCGTTTTGCGTGAAAATTAATACCAAGTGAAGATTATTCTATGCTATTGTGTTATAGTGCATATTTAAAAAAAACACGAAAATTTAACTACGCGATTATGTCTAAATTTCCTACACCGCGAAAATAAATACACGCGAAATCAAATACGTTTACAGTAATACATGTAGCTCTGCTGAAATGTTACCAGGTATTTCAAGATACATTGATTAGCATAAATTTTCTTTAATAATAATATATAAAGGAAAACACAAAAGAAAAAGACTTTTTGACTTAAAAATACTGTGGTTGGTAAATTAGATGGCAAAGTTATAGAGGGGCATTATTTTAGATATAACTTTCAATTTGTTGTGATTTACGGGGTATAAACAAATTTGGAAGTAGCAATTCTTATAAAATTGTAAAGAAATATATGATTGAATTTGACAGTTCCTGCTAGTTTTCTGAAATGTAAACATTATTCTCGTCAAAAAAGTTTATGTATGAAAAATCAGTGATTCTTAATCTAACAAATTGTAACATGAGTTTTACTGTATCAAAACTTTTAAAAATGTTGGTTTCAGAGGAGATTTTGACAAATTTAAATTGACAGATGAGGGATTGATCATGAGGGATGCTTACAATGTTGAAGAATATGAAAATGTACCAAAGATTGAGGTAAGGATTTACCCCAAATTGAGTAAAGCTGAACCTGTTTTTAAAGACCACCTAAAGGAAGCCACCAAAAGTGGCCTTTATGAGCAGATGGTCCTTATATACAGGTTCAAATTACATGGATGAAGAATAATTTGGATATAATTTTACTGGCCTTTTAAAGGCAGGTGGTTTCTATATACAGGTGGCCTTTAATGCAGATTTTTAGTCCCCTACCGGCAAAAGCCGAAGGGGACTTTAGGTTTGCACTCTGTCTGTCTGTCCGTCTGTCCGTCCGTCCGTCCGTCCGTCTGTCCGTCTGTCACACTTCAGTTTTCCACACTTTTTTTCTAAACTCTTGTAGATAATGAACTGATTTTTAGTATGTGAGTCTACCATGATGTGTTGCAGATCAAGTTAGCGTTTCATTGTGGTCCGCTAATTTTTACCGGAGTTATGGCCCTTTGACCTTTGAAAATTCACTGAAATTTTAGTTTTCCGCATTTTTTTTCTAAATGCTTTTAGATTATGAACTGATTTTTGGTATATAAGTCTACCATGATAAGTTACAGATCAAGTTAGCGTTTCGTTTCCATCTGCTAATTTTTACTGGAGTTATGGCCCTTTGAACTTTGAAAATTCACTGAAATTTCAGTTTTCCGCACTTTTTTTCTAAATGCTTTTAGATAATGAATTGATTTTTGGTATATGAGTCTACTATAATGAGTTACAGATCAAGTTCACGTTTCGTTTCCATCTGCTAGTTTTTACTGGAGTTATGGCCCTTTGAACTTTGAAAATTCACAGAAATTTTAGTTTTCCGCATGTTTTTTCTAAATGCTTTTAGATAATGAACTGATTTTTGGTATATGAGTCTACCATGATGAGTTACAGATCAAGTTTATGTTTTGTTTCCATCTGCTAATTTTTACCGGAGTTATGGCCCTTTGATCTTTGAAAATTCACACAAATTTTAGTTTTCCGCATGTATTTTCTACACGCTTGCAGAAATGGAACTAATGTTTGGTATGTGACTCTACCATGATGTGTTACAGATCAAGTTTATGTTTTGCTTCCATCTGCTAATTTTTACGGGAGTTATGGCCCTTTGAACTTTGAAAATTCACTGAAATTTCAGTTTTCTGCTCTTTTTTTCTACACGCTTGCAGTTAATGAATTGTTTTTTGGTATGCAGCTCAACCATGATGAGTTACAGATCAAGTTTACATTTCGTTTCATTCCACTAGTTTTTATGGGAGTTATGGTCCTTTGAACTTTGAAAATTCAATGAAATTTCAGTTTTTTGCACTTTTTTCTACATGCTTGCAGATAATGAATTTTTGAGAACTCCATTGCTGGTTTTTGATTTTACTATGATCAAGTTTTGCTTTCATCTTGAACAACACGTATAATTTATAACTATAAATCTTTGTACCATATAATAATGTACATTTTACCTAAAACTTTGGGATTAGTGAAATATGCGACCGGTAGGGGACTATGTATTGTTTTGCAATACTCTCAGAATGCTTGTTTATATAGTTTTTGTATTGTCTGTCTGTTTGTTTGTCTAACAGTATTAGACATTGCAGACACCCACATTTATTTGGAATGCAACACAAATAATTATCCCAATAAAAATGGATGATTTTGATGTCCAACACTGTTGAACTATTTGTCTGTATATCACAACCATGACCATTTACATGTATATAGTCAAAATTGATACAACTGTGTACCACCATGAGATGATGCTTCATGAAACATGTTTAATTACCAAGTAATTAACTCAAAGTTCAAGGTCATATGGTAAAGCTTAGAATTTTTGTATTGTTTTTCCTGTTTACACTTTTATATCTTGATTAAACTTGATGCAATTTTGCATCATCATTAGACATTGTTATGAAACATGTTTAAGTATTTAGGTCAAAGGTCAAGGACACATGTTCAAATCTTAAATGCAAGTTTTATGTGTAAATAACAGCTCATAACACAATTGGTCTGCCATTCAATTGGTATTTTTGTCCCATTTTCAAATTTTTCTATATACATGTATATTGCGATATCACCAGCAATATGATCAAATGTAGATGTTTACAAGCATACCTATATAATGTCTTTATAGTAATAAGCAGTAAAGGTTTTTCATTTTACCATATATTTGTTTTTATGTTATTGCATATACCATTCAACCTGTTATACTGGTACCAAGACGACCAGTAAATGTTACCACAAGGAAACAATCTTTCACACATGCTAGTACATTTTTATTATCCCGTCTTTTGAAGTCCTTCTGTCCAGCCCTCTTCTACAGATAGTTTCTTTTACAAATACATGGAAATCCATTGCTAAAATTCTCCTTACCAGTAAATTATGATGAATTTGTTGAATCCTCAGTTTTTTATTCATTCATTTATTTATTAATCTATTTGAACTATCTATTCATTCATTTATTTGAAATATTTATTTGTTCATTTATTGGTTTGCACTATTTATTCATTCATTTAGATGGTTGATGGTTGAATATTGCTTAACGTATCAGCTATTTTTCAGCTATTCGCAACGAGAACTATTTTATTAATCTCTGTGGATTAATCTATGAACAAAGTTTGTGTATGCATGTGAAGTGCGAGTGTGGTGTATGGTCTGCCTTGTACCAGTTTACATTAAGGGAAATTTTAAGGTGCTAGCTCACCGAGTCAGTACACCGCAGACAAGCATACCACTACCTCAGTCACATTATACTGACACCGGATGAACCAGTAAAGGCCAACAGCAAGGGAAATTAACTTTCCCATATGTGGTCTGAGCAGAACTCAAACTCACAGCAGTGAGAGATCCTGGATTTGTAGACTGACGTCTTATCCATTAGGCAACCACAGCCTCTCATTCATTTGGAACTAGTCAGTCATTCAATCATTATTTCATTCATTCAGTACCATTCAGTCATTCAGTGCCATTCATTCATCTATTATTCATTCAAAACCATTTATTTGTTCTTTCATTTAATTTATGAGCAGACATGGCAGAGTGGTACTGTCACTGGCTTTTGAAGTCAATGGTTGTGGGGTCCAACCTCACTTGGGACTTAGAAATTTTCTGAGATGATTTTCATCCCCTGCCAAAACTTGAGCTGCAAAAAGCTAAATACTACTGTAGAAACCACTGTGGCTGTGACAGTGAAATTCTCTTTATATCCATAGAAAATCAAATAAATTTGAATAAAGATCGATATTTTTCACTTACTTGTACCTAGTCGTAACAGGAAATCTGTATGCGCATCTGCGATTAGCCCAAAATATATCTGCATAGGGAAAAACGTTGGTGCTATGGGGATTTAACATGTTGAAAAACCATGCAAATGGCGGCTTCTGTTGCGCATACGACGTAAAACGTCACCAAGGACATCACTTCCGGTGTAAACATCGTCATTTTCGCATGTGTAAAATCCCCATACCGCCAACATTTTCCTTTCTACAGACATACTTTATGACAATCGCAGATGCGCATACAGATTTCCTGTTACGACTAGGTACAAGTAAGTGAAAAATATCAAACTTTATTCAAATTTATTTGATTTTCTATGGATATAAAGAGAATTTCACTGTCACAGCCACAGTGGTTTCTACAGTAGGATAGTCTTTCAGATTAGACTCAAAACGGAGGTCCTGTGTCTCAGTGCATGCTAAAGACAACTCTGTAGAGTTTGAAAAAGAGTAGGCAATCTGTGGCTGCTACAGAGGATGCTTACATAGAAAATGTGATTGAAACAGACTAAACAAAATAAGTAAGAAACTACATTGTATTAATCTAAAACTAATCACTCATTCATATACTTTTTATTTATTTTACACAGATATGGAAATCCAATGCTAAAGTACTGAACATTGTTGCTGATGATGACCAATGTGCTGAGTCATCTGTTCTGGCATCACACGTAAATGGTTATCCTGAACACTTAAAATGTAACATAGAAACAGTTGTATATCACGATGCTGGACACCTCATAGAGCCCCCTTACTCTCCGTTCTGTCATGCATCATATAACAAGCTGGTTGGTAAGTGTTGTATATCACGATGCTGGACACCTCATAGAGCCCCCTTACTCTCCGTTCTGTCATGCATCATATAACAAGCTGGTTGGTAAGTGTTGTATATCATGATGCTGGACACCTCATAGAGCCCCCTTACTCACTGTTCTGTCATGCATCATATAACAAGCTGGTTGGTAAGTGTTGTATATCACGATGCTGGACACCTCATAGAGCCCCCTTACTCACTGTTCTGTCATGCATCATATAACAAGCTGGTTGGTAAGTGTTGTATATCACGATGCTGGACACCTCATAGAGCCCCCTTACTCTCCGTTCTGTCATGCATCATATAACAAGCTGGTTGGTAAGTGTTGTATATCACGATGCTGGACACCTCATAGAGCCACCTTACTCTCCGTTCTGTCATGCATCATATAACAAGCTGGTTGGTAAGTGTTGTATATCACGATGCTGGACACCTCATAGAGCCCCCTTACTCTCCGTTCTGTCATGCATCATATAACAAGCTGGTTGGTAAGTGACCAAGGGTTGATGGTTTCGAGCCTTGTATTGAAGGAGATTAGTATCAAATTGCTAGCCTACAGTAATGCTAATTTTAATCTTCTACAAATTTGAATAACTTTCATAATGCACAAGGTGATTCATGAGATTTATGCCATTTCAAGTGCAGGTGAACTTATCCAAATTATAATTTGTGCTCAGTTTATATGTTTACTGTCTACACAGATGTTTAGCAATGAAACAATAGTGCTTTAAATCTACTGCCAAATTAAATACAGTCAAACCTGTCTATAAAGGCCACCCAAAGGAGCCAGTAAAAGTGGCCTTAATGGCCAGGTGGCCTTTATATACAGGTTCAAATAATATGAATAAAGAACAATTAGGATACAATTATACTGGCCTTTATAAGCAGGTGGCCCTTGTATAGAGGTGACCTTTAGGCCAGGTTGGACTGTATGACCGTAGTGCACAATGCAGTCCTTCAGATTTTTCCTAATTCTAGTCCAGATGATCTTACCTAAATTTTTTGTGCTAAAATTAGAACTTGCTAAAATTGATACATTTACATTATTTCTTTGTTTTATTAAGGGAATAAGATGCTAAATGCTAAAATCTGTACTGGCTAAAATTAACACATTTACATTATTTCTTTGTTTTATTGAGGGAATAAGACACTAAATGCTAAAATCTGTACTGGCTAAAATTAACACATTTACATTATTTCTTTGTTTTATTGAGGGAATAAGACACTAAATGCTAAAATCTGTACTGGCTAAAATTAACACATTTACATTATTTCTTTGTTTTATTGAGGGAATAAGACACTAAACGCTAAAATCTGTACTGGCTAAAATTAACACATTTACATTATTTCTTTGTTTTATTGAGGGAATAAGACGCTAATTGCTAAAATCTGTACTGGCTAAAATTAACACATTTACATTATTTTTTTGTTTTATTGAGGGAATAAGACGCTAAATGCTAAAATCTGTACTGGCTAAAATTAACACATTTACATTATTTCTTTGTTTTATTGAGGGAATAAGACACTAAATGCTAAAATCTGTACTGGCTAAAATTAACACATTTACATTATTTCTTTGTTTTATTGAGGGAATAAGACACTAAATGCTAAAATCTGTACTGGCTAAAATTAACACATTTACATTATTTCTTTGTTTTTTGAGGGAATAAGATGCTAAATGCTAAAATCTGTACTGGCTAAAATTAACACATTTACATTATTTCTTTGTTTTATTGAGGGAATAAGACACTAAATGCTAAAATCTGTACTGGCTAAAATTAACACATTTACATTATTTCTTTGTTTTATTGAGGGAATAAGACACTAAATGCTAAAATCTGTACTGGCTAAAATTAACACATTCACATTATTTCTTTGTTTTATTGAGGGAATAAGACACTAAATGCTAAAATCTGTACTGGCTAAAATTAACACATTTACATTATTTCTTTGTTTTATTGAGGGAATAAGATGCTAAATGCTAAAATCTGTACTGGCTAAAATTAACACATTTACATTATTTGTTTGTTTGTTTTATTCAGGTAATTTAATGGTGTGGGGAGGCAAAGCAAAGCCACATTCAGATGCTCAAGAAGATTCCTGGAAAAGGATATTATCATTTTTACGAGAAAATATCATCCGGAAAGACTCAAAACCTATACTACAAAGTCAATTATGAGACTTGTAGAGTTCGAACTGTCACCTTCTTGTCTGAAAATTTTGTTTGTATCAAACAAGGTTTATAACGGTGCATTTAATTGTCACAATTTGATACCCCACAACAGTGATACGGTAAAACCCATTGTTAAAGTTCACTCAGTCATACAAGTACTTAATAACAGTGCATTTAATTTCCACAAATTGATGTGATAGAAATGGCAAACTGTTGTCCATCTGTCTAGAATAGTTTGTCGGATCCACTTCTCCACTAAAATTGAAGATATTTTTTACTTACTGTAATTTGGTATAAATAATTACCAGAATATGATATTGTGTGTGTCAAAGAGAATGTAACTCTACACAAATTTCTGAGACTTGTGACCCTTTGAAATTTTACTTACAATTTCTCTTATTTGGCCTACAGCTCACACACTACTGAACAAAATGGGACATATTATGCACTTGAACTTTAGTTATTGTTTCCCTTTTACATGATACCAGTTAATATATGCCCCTTTTTAACTCTGCAATCATGGCGATTTTCACAAACAGTTTAATCGCAATTTTTGTTTAAACTGGCTTATTTTGCTTGGCCTATAGCAACACGCCTATAGCAACACTCTTGTCACACTGGTAATGATGCCTTGTCACACTGGTAATGATGCCTTGTCACACTGGTAATGATGCCTTGTCACACTGGTAATGATGCCTTGTCACACTGGTAATGATGCCTTGTCACACTGGTAATGATGCCTTGTCACACTGGTAATGATGACATAATATAGACTGGGTAGACTCTGTGCCATCTAAAATAAATTTATAAACTTAAGTTTTTAGAAATGTCAAAAAATGTTTTGTTATAATAAAGTTTCACCATTCAAGTTAACCACTACGAAAGCTCAGTTGATAGAGGTGTTTCTCCATCTGTGGAAAATTGTGGTATTAAACCCTGGCATGATCTGACCTAGACTTGAAAATAGGAAGTGGCTGTTCTTTCGCCTTACACTCTGCATTAAGGAAATGAAAGTCACAGAGTTCTATGTAAGAGACCTTAAAAACTATTGCCCATTGTCATGGCAGGTTAGGCACATTAAAGAACTCTCTCTGCACATTGTCCTGGACCCACTGCAAAGGCAATGATTTCTGTCACTTCACCTACAGCTTGTGAGGTCTTGATATAAATGAAATATTCTTGACTGGGATGTAAAGTCCCATTCAATCAATCAACATTCAAGTTAACAAATACAGTGTACTTTTAAGTTAAACCTTACTAAAGTACCTCAATTGAAGGTTCATCTGCATTTAATGATGAATAACTGTGATACACAAGGTTACATGTTACTTAAGACCAACTGCTCAAAAGGTCCATTAGTACAAGTTTTTATTTTAGTATGTATTTTATTTTTTCATTTATTTGTTCTAACCATCTTTTTCATAAGACTGTCAGGCTTTTTGTTACAGATTATTTTTTATTTTTTTTTTAATTAAATTAAATTAAAAAAAAAAACAAATAACTTATCATGATAATATATCATATAGCAGCTTACTATTCCTTGCAGGTTTGCGGTTTTTCCGTGGTATTGGCCTAGTTTCTGTTAAATTATACAAACACTCATGAATTTTGATATTGCAAAAATAGGTCATTCTACCCTAGTACTTAATTGTTTCTCAAACAGGATAATTTCTATCACAGTATTTGTTATGTTTGGAAAGAATATTGCTGTGTACAAATTTTAAAATGTGCACCATATACTTGTTTATGTTTCTCATGAATGACATTTGAGTATGGTAAGCTTGAATAATGTTATGTCATTATTTTATTATTTTGTTAATGTCAGCTAGACCATTTTGCAAATTTCAGTAAGAACTCATGGGACTCAATCAACTGAATGTAGATTCATCATATTTATTTTTTTATTTCATATTTTTTATTTGATCTTAAAATTTCAATATTCAGTTACTGGTATAAAATTGTTTCAAAATAAAATAAATAATAATAAAAACAAATTAATGTAACAATTAACCATATTACATTTATTAATTTATTCATCAGACGTTTATCCTAAACTGCAAATATCTAGTTAAATTCAGAAAACATGTTTTACAAAAAAAAAATGGACCTCATCAATATGTGTACCGGTGATATCATGGATATAGGACCCACATTTTATATGTGCACTTCTATTTTGGAGGCATATGTTTTTGTTACACAGAATTAGATATACATTATGTTATTTTAATTGAAACATTATAATTTATTTCAGGATTTGGGTGTATTTTATTTAATCTCATTAAATATTTTGATATTATCTTGTTGATTTATGCATTTTGATGTCTATTGAAGCACAAATGGAGTCACAAATGAAGTTTTAATTTATGTGTATACACTATTTCTTGAAAATGAAATGTATAACCATTAGATGTGAATGAATATTGAGCAGCAAATATGATACATGTGTGTGTGTGTTTTTTTCATATTATGTAATACTTTTCAAATTATGTATGAATTGTTTTTGTGCAGTTTGTATCTTTTGAATGGTGGTACCTCAGGGACCAAGTGGTCTAAAGCTATGGATCGCAGTGCCTCTCACCAGATAGGTTCAAATCCAACTTGGACAGATCCTAGTGTGAAAAATTGTTTGTTGTTTGCCAAAGGTGGGTGGTTTTCTGTGGGTCTTCCACCATCTCTGAACTGGCCATCTTGAAATTCTTTAGTTAGTGAAAGAATCTTGACTTAAAACACCATTACTTTGAGTTTATGTTCTGTTTCCTTTGTTGTACTTGTAAGCAAGAGAATGAATGAATTTGAGAAATACAGTAAAAACATGTAAACAAGCAAATTTTGTCTATGTTGGTATGTCATTCAATTAAAATAATATTGTTTTATATATTAATGTAATAATAATGTTATCAGTGGTTGTTTTGCAATGATTCTATAATAAACAGTGTGATTTAATTGTTTTAATGTCTGTTTTTACAGCTGTATACATATGTAAAAAAACAACATTTGTTAAGAAGCTTTTCATTTCATGTAAATCACACACACACACACACACACACACACACACACACACTGAATACTTTTATGATTTCTATTTACAAGCAGTACCATTTCTTGTAAAGTAATTAGCTTATGTCTCTCATCACCTAGTCACTTTGTCAGTCATGTTTATTTGAAAATTCTGACATACAGCATAACTGAGCATAGCATATAAATATTATTATTATCAAGCATGTACCAACATTTAGTAGTATCTAGACAGAAATTGAATATATTCTAAAATTACATGATCTAACTATTTATAGGGGTTTCATCATCCATTTTGTCCTTGTGGCACCCTCTTATTCCACTACCGGTATTTATATAATTGCAAACACAAGAGCTACCTGGGTAACATAACAATGTTGAAATGTACACAATTAGGAATAGCAATATCTCAAATTTTAAAGCCTTGTTTATGACCAGACAAGGATTTAATCCATGACCTCCTATTCTCAAGGTGGACACTCTACCACTGAGGTCATGGTCTTGAATGTGAATATGCTGATCATACTATAGCCAGGCCTAGATATTTTAGATGTAACATCTCTAGGATAAGCAGTATTTAATTTGCACAAACCTCAGATGTGGGGTCCAAAATGGGAAAAACTGTAGAAGGTCTCCATACATCCAATGATTCCAATAGCATACATAATATATTTTAGATGTAGCACATACTGACAAATTGTAGTTAACCCATACCAACCTTAGCTGTGGTGACCCAAACAGAGAAATGTGATGGATACCTTACATCCATAAATCATGTAAAACTCATATCAAAGCCTGGTAGCCAAATCTTATATATTATAGATGTAGATATCAGTGTGACAAGTAGTATTTAATTTATTTAGACTTTGGCTTTAGGGACTAGAATGAGACCCTGTAGAGACCCTATAAATTATAGACTAATTAACAGACAATGGCTACCCCAGATGTTTATATATGTAGGAGATATGGAAATTAGCAATCCCCTTTTATCTTTTAACCCAGGTGATTTTCCAAAATCTGTGGGGTGTTGTTCGGATGCTTGTTATAATTTCTTGGTGTATGTTATACATCGTTAATACAGTACAGGCTTGTCGAAAGTTTAACACTACTAGCTACCCAATTGGTGCCAAGTTGGCGGCTCTTCTTGGTCTCTCGTTAGCTACACAACTACTACTATCAACCAGTCAACTACACTTAATAAAGCACCAGGAGCCTTCAGTTTTTATATCAATACGACTGTAGCTGTTTTATGGTACAAATCCGTCAAAAACTGATAAATCCGTCGAATTGGCCAGCCTGAACTAGCAATAATTTTTATGGAACACATTAACATTATAAAAAAAAATCCATTTTAAGAAGTTTCGATTAGATTTGAAAAATTCCCCAAACAAATCATGCAACACTGTCATGGATACATCTTTTGTGAACTTGAAAAACGGCTAACATCCCAGTGCCAGTATCTAGTCACTGGAAGTGTTTGTGATCTTTTATATACACACAACATGCTGACATGATAATTCTGGATCTAAAAACAGAAATGACAACAACGCTGGAAAAGGAAGCTTTCATATCAGGAAGAATGTTTGATCCAGGATTGTATTTTAACGTGTATCGACGGGTTGTGCCCTAGGAAGCATTCCAAAGTAAATTAACTTTTCACCCTGTTGATGGAATTGGCGAGTTTGCAACGTTAGTCTTAGTACATATGCTGGAATGTTTACTGCTGCCTCTCCATTTAAGGTCTTAAACAGGAGAATGAGCCGGGCTATTCTTCTGCGTGTTTCGAGGTTTTGCCAACCAAGAGTCTGTAAGATGTTGGTCAGTTCCTGGTTCCCGAGTAGCTGGATGTAACAAACCGGGCGGCTCTGCGCTGTACCATTTCAATTCCATGGATGTGTTTCTTTCTGTATGGATCCCAAGCTGATGACGCATACTCGAGATCTGGCCATACCAGTGCTTTGTATGCCTGTTCTTTGATGTCTTTGGGGCATTTGTAGATGTTCCTGCGGAGAAAACCTAGGACTCTATTTGCCTTTGATGTAATTTTGCTGATGTGTGGTTCCCATCCTAGGTCTTCAGAGATTTCCATGCCAAGATATGGATAATGGTGGACTGTATCCAGAATGTCCCATCATGTGGTATTTGTATTTGATGGGGTTTCTTTTCTTGGTGACCCGCAGTATGTAGCATTTGGCAGGATGGAATGTCATTTGCCAATTCTGTGCCCAGTCAACAAGGTCGTCGAGATCTTTCTGAAGGGTTTCAGCATCTTGTTCATCAGATGTTGTTCTGAATAGTAAGGAATCATCCGCTGAGCAAGAAATTTGTCATATTAGGATAAATGATGCATAATTTTTATAAAAAAAATAGTAAATATGATTTTACATCTTATATTTTTAGATCTGACATTTTGTTTTCCCCTAACATATCGATTTTGCAGTTAAAGATCTATTTTAAATATGTGCAAATAACCACTCTGTTAAGTGAACATGCAAACTTCTACAAGCAGTCTTGAATGACATCGCCATTGTAAACACCCACCTTATATTTTGTCGCATGAAATGATATATATGAAGTAAAGATGGACCCGAAACAGTTTTTTTAGTTACGACTCAGCTCATGTAAGTTAGAGAATTATGATTTGTATCCCTTGTATTGAAAATCTATAAAATATTAGCATTTTTGCTTTCTTTGAAAGAGCCTAAACAAACAGTAACAAAATTGGTTTGATATTTTCAGGAGGTACAAGTAGAATTTGAAGCCAGGATGCCAGAAGACAGTGATTTCCATGGAATCAGAACATTACTACAGCAGGTGAAAAATTATTATTTTTAACACAATCATATATCCCTGTGGTCAAAATATTGAGGATATCTTTGCTCTGTTATCTGTTTAAAAAACTTCACCCTTAACTAGAACTGCATAGGTTTCAATAAAGCCAGCAAGGCAACAAAAGTTGTCTGTAATGATTTTGGATTTGGATCAAGTTTTTCAACTTCTTCCACTTCTTTTACATTTTCTGAATATATTTTTGCAAAACTTACTACTCCATACTATTGCCTACTTTTAAGAAATTTGTCTTCTACTTGGAGATTTACTTAAAGGGCTGGACTGACTATTATTACTAAAATCAATATGGTTATGGTTTCTTCTTTATCAAGACATGTATGAAAGTTATATGGATGCATTATATTAGATTATCCATATTTCCCATATTATTTAATATCTCATTCTGGAAAGTGTTTGGATGTAATCCCCATTTCTACAAGTGGTTCTATGATAAAAGATTGTAAAATGATAACAATGCATATCAACAGACTTCCAAATGGGTTATATGACCAAATGGATTAATATGAACAGAAATATTTTTGATTAGGACATTCACCTTTATAAAAGCAAAATGTAACTATAGATACCAATGTTAGTATCCCAAAAACTTTGATAAGTTATCTGATATTAAATGATAAAACTGATTTTCTACCACATTATTGATGGGTTAATAATCTAATGCCTCAGCACCATCAGTACTTTGATTTTCATTGTATTTTTACAGCTGTTTTTAAAAGCGAATGTAGACATTTCAGAAGTAGCCAATACCATCATATCACATCGGAAGTGTTGTCAAGGTGAGAGTTTCAAGATAAAATGTCAAACTTGGTTGGTTGGTTGGTTGAATATTGCTTAACGTCGCATCAGCAATTTTTCAGCTATTCGCGACAAGAATTATTTAATTAATCTCTATGGATTAATCTATGAACAATTTTTGTGTATGCATGTGAAGTGCGAGTGTGTTGTATGGTCTGCCTTGTACAGCGCACGCTCAGGGCGACTTTACCGTGCTAGCTCACAGAGTCAGTACGCCGCAGACAAGATTACCACTCCCCCAGTCCATTATACTGATACCAGGTGAATCAGTAAAGGCCAACGGTAAGGAAAATTCACTTTCCCACATGTGGTCCGAGCGGGACTCGAACTCACAGCGGTGAGAGACCCTGGATTTGAAGACTGACGTCTTATCCATTAGGCCACCGCGCCCTCAAAATGTCAAACTGATCATTTGAAGTCCAAGCTTCTTGGTTTATATATCTGAGCCGTTGGGGTGCTGCTATGAGCTATATATATTCTAACCAAGAGGCTTAACATGGATTTTCCAATACATATTGCAAGAATCCAAATATTTTAATAGAATATTTGAAGTATGAAACCACTGTAATCCACTATGCTTACATGGATAAGTTTTTTTGTTGTTGTGTGTTTGTATTTTTGTAGCTGATTGTACTTTTATATAAGACTAGTATGTCACAGCTCATGAGAATTTTATATCCTCTGTCAGAATATAATGTACTCTTTACTGTGAAATTTCAGCTGCACTGGTTGTATATCTCTATGTAATTCCCTTGTCAGTCATAATAATATTATGGATTTTATTTACCATTTCTGGGGTTGTAACTATGACAGTCCTTCCAAGACAGGGGTTATCCTAAAGGCAGAGTCTGCCACTTTTGAATCCCACCACCCACTTTTACTGTAGCGTATAACAGTTCATCTTTCCCAGGTGTTTCTTCTATATCAGTATGGATATCTTCAGATGCTGAACATTTTTTATAGAAATACAGGATAACTGCTCTTTCACCAATTATGTCAATTTTGCAAATGTCACTTGCCTTGTTTACATTAGAAGGTTACCTCATCAATATAAACTGACTAAATGACACCAGTTCCTAGTAGACAGATTTAAATAGCCAGGGAGTAGTTGGTTTGAAAAGGATATCGATATCGGTACAAGGCTCACATTATTTAAATCGGCCCTCATACTATTACTTACGACTGATACTGAATGACATTGATGATTCAGTGAATGTCATAATAATTTTAAAAGATGTTAATTGTTTGAGAACTTATAAGAAATATATGATATATGATATGTTTCAAACCAGTTAATATTTTAGGCCAGCATATTGCATTGTGAATATATTATTCCAGTATTCCTATTTCAGCAAAGTTATATACCTGAAGATGATAGTGATGACGATGATATGGTTGATGAAGACCCTGTATTTGGATTAACATCAGTTCTAAATATCACTGACAGAAAGGTAGAATATCTTGAACTTTTAAAAAAAGAAAAAATACATCTCCCTCTCTCTTTATCTCCCAATAGAGAGAAAGAGAGAGTGAGAGAGGATAGTTACCCGTTTTTATAAGGTAGAATATTTTGAACTTAGATACATTGTAAAAGAAAAAATTACATCTCTCTTTCTCTCTTTATCTCCTTAGAGAGAGAGAGAAAAAGAGTGAGAGAGAGGCAATAGTAACCCGCTTTAATAACCACATACATAATTGTGACAACATGTTTCCACATCTCTCATTTTCAGTGTTAGTCTATCCTTCTGTAGTTCTGTGGTTAAAGAACAATTGTTTTATCCTATTTGTGGTATACCAACATGAATTAATGAAACACAGTATAAAATGTTAGGTCCAATGGTGTTTTAGAACTTTGAGCTACAAAATAAAATGACATTTTGAGTCTAAATTACATTTCTATAAATAATAACTTTCTTGTTTTGATCAGTTTAAATGATACTTGGTATACTTGTAAATACATGTATAAAACAAGGCCCCGTTTGATTTTGAAGTTTTCCATTAAAGATTTCTAGAGAAATTGACATAGTTGGCCTTTGTCTGTGATTACCGCAATGTACTTTTTGAAGACCACTGGTAATGTATTTCGATCCCAGATGCATCTCCTTTTTAGAGTCCAGTTTTCTCTCTTAGGGTTAGCTTCTGCTCTAAAAAACTTGACCAAACAATTAGCCAATATTGAAATTTAGGAGCCAATTTATATGTTAACAAGCCAGTAAAACTAAGAAACGAAAACATGTAAAAGCAACTAAAAAAATTTAGAGCAAAAATATTTCTTATTTTTTGGAGCCCAAAATTGTAAGTTTTAGCGATCGCCGAAATGTGCTAATGGCAGAGCCAACCCTGTCTTTAAAAACCAGTTTAAATAAGTTTTTTGTTCTTATATACGATATATATTTCAGGATTTAAATTGTGTTGGTCATATAAAGTCTATGCTGGTTGAGAGATGTAAATGTGCTGCACCAGAGATGTCACAAAAGTTTTCACAGCTTATAAACAGTCCAGATCAGCAGTTAGGGTTACTTATTAGTGAGAGATTTATCAACATACCACCACAGTTGTCTGTGCCCATGTTTGAATCATTAATGTAAGTATATAATATCTAGTGTTTGAAATATGTCAAAATTTTAAACCAGTACTTGTCTTGATATTTTTAACATTTTCTATTGTGGTGTAAGGGAGACTATTGAAAAAGTAACTGGTCCTTTCCAAAAGTTACGGACTGTGGGATTGGTTATTACTTCGAACACTGATATAATCACACATGTCTAAAGTTTACTCATATCATTGATCTGGTATCTATCAGGTTCATTGAAAATTTGGTTGGATGCCTTAGCATGCATTAAGACCTGGTTAGTTAAGTCAGTCCTGAACATATAGATTCATACGTTCTTATCTTGGTTGCAGTGGCTTGAACTTACCAAGAATACCGGTGCATACAGTACTCCCACTAAGGCATGACAAGACAGGCTTTAGTCTCTCCCAAAAACCAATTGATATTTATTTCTTCTAAAATCTAGTTAACAGACTTAATGGTGATGTTTTAATAATATTTTATGTGTATTTGATTTTAGTAAAGAAATGGAAAAGGCAAAGAGGAAAAAAATGAAATATGACTTCAGTCATTATTTAATGATCTGTAAAACATACAGGTGTAAACTGATGGGGGGTAAGCAACAAGGAGGAGGAGATTCTGGGGAGGAACAGGTGTTTTATACCAACCCAGAAGAAGAGTTAATTAAAGAAGTAAGAAACATTTGTTAATATATAATTGCTTTACTGTAGTACTGTTGACACAAGTGTTGTAATTTATTATGCCTTTCCAAAGTAAGAGACAGCAATGGTAATTGTTGTTTTACATCCCAGTAAAGAGTTTTCAATAACATTCTGAAAGCAGACTGACAATTTTTTTTAACTTTTACATCCCAATCAAGAATCTTTCAATAATGGTAGAGAAAACTGGAGTACATGTACCTGGAGAGAATCTATGACATTATATAAGCAGACTGGCAAGCCTTTTCTCACAGGATCTGCCTCTGTCTGAGTTATGGTGATCTGTAATCCAATGCTGAAAAAACTTGCTGCTAAATCTCCATCTTCCTGATTGTTTGTGCATAGTCCCTTTAATTTAGATGTTTGCAAGTTAGGTATAATTACTTCTTGGTACCAAATGTATTGGTCTTTTCATGTTTGTAGAGAATTTCAGGTATATGTACTCTTGATAAATGCTCATTTCCCATAAAAAATGTTTGCCATAAATTCCAATATACATTTAATACTTTGAGGTGACTTTAATGTTATTATCTCCTGCCTTTCAAAGAAAAAGGGTATAATTGATCTTCTATGCTTCCATCTGTTCAGACACTTCTTGGTTTGCTCATTTTCCTGGGATTTATTACCCTTTCATCACAAAAAAACTCCTACTGGTGGGGATCCTAATTTATTGACTTTGTTTCTTTATATTTTCAGGTGAATGATTTGAATTTTACATACTCTGTACAATCAGAGCGGGACTCTATTGTAGATGGAAAGTGGAATGCTGAAGATCAGATGGAAGCATTAAGAACTGTGTTGATAATATCTGCTGATAAACTCCCACTTGTGATTCAGAAAATCAAGTCAGAGTTGGGAGCTACTTGAAATTTCATTGTTATATTTTATTTTTAAATGTATATAAAATAAAAATTTACATTGTCATTGTTTGTTTTGATACTGTTAACACCTACTGTAAAGGGGATTATTTTCCCAGTGTGAAAATTCCGCGATTTCTGAAATCTTGCATTTCGTGTGGATGTAATTTTCGTGTAACCAATATAAGTGGGTGTATATGCTATATATGTGATATATTAACCGGTATGTTAGACATTTTCACCTGGGTAAAATTTTTGCGGTAATTTCTTTAGTGCAAAATAAGCGAAATTTTACCCACGCGAAAATTTCCCCTTTACAGTATTAATTTAAGCTGTGTATAAATTTTAGCGATTTAATTGCTGTAAAATTCATACATGCTTAAATTAATACATCTACAGTAAAAAAAAATTTGAAATGGACGATATCTCAATACTGTGTATTTGTCATTTGAATGCGTTAAAAGTTGATTTTCTTCACTATGAATGTTACACTATTTACCAACCTGCACTACATGAACATATGTTAGATTAATCCTTGAAGATGGTAAAATATGTTTTGTCATGAATAGCAAAGATCAACATAAACTAGAATGTGACTAGCCACACTTGCAATTCTACAAAAGAAAAGTCACATTTATCTCAGAAATTACTGCTGAGGTTTAAATAGAAGCAAATGATTCATAGCAAGGTAATTAACATTTATCAAATTAAGTTGATTTAATTGCCAGCACCCATAAAGAAGATGTGCATATGAAGAACCTTTTACTTCATTAAAATAAAAATCTAGTAAAGAAATTGTAATTGAAAATTAAAAATGAAAAAATATACTTCACCATAGGATAAAAAAACAACAAATAAAGGAGTTGAGTAATGGTGTTAAACATCCCAGTCAAGAATATTTCACTTATATTGAGACGTTGCCAGCTATAGGCAAAGGTGCAGAAATTTTGCCTGTGCATTGCACTGATGACATTATACAACAGGGTTCTTTAGTGTGCCAAAGCTACCAAGACATGGGACCTCATTTGTTTTAAGTTCCCATCTGAAAGAACCGTGACTTTCATTTGTAATGCCGAGTGCTTGGTGAAAGAACAGTCACTACCCACTTTTAAGTCTTGGGTCGGAGAGACCCGGCCAGGGTTCAAAGCCATGACCTCCCACTTACGGAGCGAGCACTCTACCAACTTAGCTACCGCAGTGATCAACAAATAAAGGAAGTATAGAGACAAGACAAGATAAACATGTATTGAGTGACCACTGATTATAAAACTCCAGACTGCTGGGGGCAGCCATTCTGCTACAATAACTATATGATGTCCAGTGGCAGTGTTCATTCTAGGATTTTTCAGAGGAAGCATTTTCAAAAAACTCTAAAACACTGTAACATCAAAATTATTGCATTCATGTAATGTTAAATATGGCCCACTAAGGCCTTAACAATAGGGCGATTTGGCAAAATGAGGAATCAGTGGCCTGTTAGAATGAACACCGCAGTAGTGTGGTAGTCACACCAATTTGACTTGGAAGCAGATTTTCTACAGTTCTTACAATAAAAGATAATTGCCAGCTGAACAACATGTACTTGATAATAAGGAGGATAACCTAGAACATGACACAAACACATTGAGTCCCTAATTATAAATCGCTCACTTTGGAATAACATTGGATTCTGTAAACAAACTTTTATTTGTGGATATTAACTTTCATGATACTCTAAAACATTTCATGAATGAACTTTCCGGATGTGAACTTTACCTGAAAATTTGGTATAAACACATGTACTAGTAATGCCATTTTCAAAAACAAGTTTGCAACGAATAACTTTCGCATTTATTTTGTTCATGCGAAACTCGTGGAATATTAATAGCATGCGAATAAAAGTTTGTTAACAGTATAATGTCAAAGTGGTTCAAAAACCTTAGTAGAATCAAATCAATCCATATCAATTTTTAGCTCACCTGACCATAGGTCACGTGAGCTTATGGCATAGCGCAGCGTGTGTATGTGCTTGCGTGCATGAATGCGTGTGTGGGTGAATGCGTGCGTGCGTGAGTGCGTCGTTAACACACATTTTCGACTTCTCCTCTGAAACTGCTGGACAGATTTCAATGAAACTTGGTAAGAAGTATATATGGGCCGGTGCAATTCAGATTTGTTCGTGGCGTTGCCATGGCTACCATATGTAGGTCAAGGTGTCCTAGGGTTATCTTCTTCTCCAAATCCAATGATTGGAGAAAAAATCTGATGTGATATTTGGCTTCTCTAGGGTCTTAAGCCTATAGTTTGTTCATTTTTTGAAATTCGGACAAAAATTAGGTTACGCGTTTTTGCGTTTAATTTTGAAAAAATCGTAAAAAAGCTTCAAATTGTTAAAACTTGACTATTTGACCAGATAATGACATGGGGTTTTCAGTTTTGACATATTCTTATAATTACCTTCAAAATGGTGTCAAGGTCAATTATGAAGGTCATGACCTGATTTTTTACCTTATATTATTTATTATCTCGAAAACTATGAACTTTTTATATAAGCATGTATATTAGAATATTGTTGGTATTGATGTAACGATTATTTTGATATATAGATTAAGGTCAGTGGTTCAAAGGTCAAGGTCACAGATGCGAATGAATACTGAAATGATTCATTATCTTGAAAACTATTAACTTTTTGTATAGGCATGTATATTAGAATGTTGTAGGTATTAATACAACGATCATTTTGATGTATAGAAAAAGGTCATGGGTTCAAAGGTCAAGGTCACAGTAGCAAAACTATACCAAAATTGTTAATTATCTCGAAAACTAAACTTTTTGTATAGGCATGTATATTGAAATGGTGTTGGTTTTGATGTAACAATCATTTTGATATATAGATTGAGGTCATTGGTTTAAAGGTCAAGGTCACAGATGCAAAAGAAACCTGAAATGGTTCATTATCTTGAAAACTATTAACTTTTTGTATAAGCATGAATATTAGAATGTTGTAGGTATTGATACAACGATCATTTTGATGTATAGAAAAAGGTCATGGGTCCAAAGGTCAAGGTCACAGTAGCAAATCAATACCAATATGGTTAATTATCTTGAAAACTATAAACTTTTTGTATAGGCATGTATATTGGAATATTGTTGCTATTGTTGTAATGATCATTTTGATATATAGATTAAGGTCATTGGTTCAAAGGTCAAGGTCACAGATGCGAAAGAAAACTGAAATGGTTCATTATCTTGAAAACTATGAACTTTTTGTATAAGCATGTATATAGAAAGTTGTAGGTATTGATAACGTCATTTTGATGTATAGAAAAAGGTCATGGGTCAAAGGTCAAGGTCAGTCAAAACAATACCAAAAAGGTTAATTATCTCGAAAACTATAAAGTTGATATTAACACAAGAATTCAATACTGATGAACTTTGAAACATAATTTTCATTTATGCATTATTTAAAATCCAGCACAATGTATGTTGCTTTTTTGGTCCCAACTGCTGAAAGTTTAATTTGGATGTTCTTTGTAATAAATGTAATAGACTATTGAATCCCTGCACGAGATACTGCCCATATCCACAGATGAGTGTAAAGGTCTATGTGCCTCTTGTTTTAAGTATACATAGACCTAGATCTACTTCAACCAGGGAAATGAGACCGGTGCTCCGGCAGGCTAAGCACCTCCTGATTAGCTAGCTACATCCCACAGGCACTTGTTTCTGATATTAAAAAATAACACTCTCTACTTAAACATAACATGTTATGTTTAAGTAGAGAGTGTTATTTTTTTAATATCAGAAACAAGTGCCTGTGCTACATCCACCGCGTGAGTACCGTCAATATTGGGAATGAAAGGAAGATGGAACTATGGGATGTCAATATATATCCAGGGTAATTATGGATACAGATATGTCATACTTTTTGAAGGCCTTGGTAAGCCTGGACCTGCATTATCCTTGTGACCACAATTTGTAAGCAGCTTTCTTCGTTGTATAAAGTCCCCGTGGTTGGGGAAAAGCTCTACCATGGCCTACTAATTGTAAAACAAATACACTATAAGCAGAGAAGCAGGTTTATTGCTGCATAGAAAAATGAAAGTTGACAATAGAAAAATTGAAGTCATCACGTTTGTCATACAGCTTCAATTTTACCCTTTCGTTTGCGTTATAACTGAGGTATAAGTGTAAATATGAAGCAGAACCTGAAGAATCGGTCCAAGCTCATCAAGCTCACTGGGATAAATGGCATCCATATAATCTCTAAGTTTAAGATGATAGAAAGTCATCTATATTTGTGTGTGTAGTTGCATGATTTGGCGACATTCCTCTCTCAAGATGTAACCAGATTCTGCATAAATTCTACTTTATACGATTAAATAAACTCACCAGCAAGCAATGGTGTACAGTTTGTACCCATTGATATATCGATTGTTTGTTGGAAAATTATATTGCCAAACACAGCAAATATAAAAAACTCTAGTCATATCTTCAGGATTCTTCTCAGGCAATAGTTAACAAAACTATGTAGTCTTTGTACCATCTGGTTTGATTTTCTTCAAGTTTCAGAGCCAAACAATAAGACAGATTTAATTTAGAAATGATTCCATACTTTCTCCAAGATGATAAAAACTGTTCTGGCTTTGGTGATTCTTGATCTTGGCTTACACTTTTACAATATTTGTATATTATTTCAGAGTCAATAAGGCAATGTTCATACTAGAGGCCCAATGAGCCTGATACACTCACCTGATAAATTATGACTAGCTGATACATTTAAAAAAACCATAAATTTAATACAATGTACTGTAACTCCAATGTAAAAATATTTCCATATAGCGACTATTTGAGGCTTTTTCAGATAACTAACCATTTCAGTATTCCTTTGCATCTGCGACCTTGACCTTTGAATCCATGTTATTCATTTATTCATCAAAATGATTATTGTATGAAGACCTGCAATGCTCTAAAATACATACAAAAAGTTTATACTTTTTTAGATACTAACTAACCATTTCGGTATTCGTTCATATATATGTGACCTTGACCTTTGAATCCACGACCTTTATCCATACATGTATATCAAAATACTCGATGTATCAATGTCTGCAATATTCTAATATGTATGCCTTACAAAAAATATAGTTTTCGAGATAATCAACCATTTTGGTATTGATTTGCATCCTTGACCTTGACTTTTGAACTGATGACCTTCATCCATATATCAAAATGACCCCTAGGAAGAATGTCGATTTCGTCCATTTGACGGCTGTGCATGCAGACCCCCCCCCTTTTTTTTTTTTATCTAATACACCCCTGACAGTCACTACTCACTTTTAAGTCTTGGGTCAGACCCGGTCGGGGTTCGAACCCACGGTCTTCCACTTACGGAGTGATCACTCTACCAACTGAACTACCGCAGTTGTGATAAGGTATGAACTCGTTATAAAACCTGTATTATCTCGTTTAAACGACTTAGAATCTCGGTTATACAAATTAATATATTTTTTCTTTTGTATAAAATGGCACGAATTATAATAAAACAAGCTATTCCATAGGCCATGAATGCTGTTTAGCTTCCATTTTGCCATTTGTTAAAAGTAATACATGCCACACAATGTTTGACAGTCTTTGGCTCAGGTAAGGCAAGCTAATGATAAAATATACGTCTTTCGTCTTTGGTAATATTCAAGCTCGCGTTAAAATCGGAGAGCTCCCCTTCTTTGGGAATTCTATATCCGTTGGATGCAACTTCGATTCCTTGAGGGCTCTATACGTTGGGGGCTCCATACAGGTTCTAACCTGTTGGTCGGTCACTTCCCAGTGTCAGACGACCATCCTATGTAACAGAATAAGGAAAAATTCAGGGCCAAACTGGGACTCGAACCCGATACCTTCCCAATATTTGCGGCATGCTCTCAGTGAGCAGCTAAGCTACTCGGTCACCTTTCGAGCACGGTCTGCCATAGTTTCTGAATGACTCGGGCAAAAACCCAGGCCTCTTTAACAGGGTTTTTATTTTTTGGACAAAGTGAAATTTTATACTCTCTACATGTGGCAAATTATCAATAACGCCAAACTTATGTTTTCAATTATTTTGTCAGCAACTAGTAACTTCTTAACAAGTTTTTAATGAAAATTGATAAACTATGATACGGCCGGGTAGAGTGGAGTATTGGTGTTTTAAGGCCCCAATCACTTATATCGAGCCTGTCAGTTCAGGGGTGGTGGAGGAAACTGGAGTGTCTGGAGAAAAGCGACCTAACAAACTTTCTCCAGGCTGACTAATCAAATTTATTTATTTGTCCAGATCGGTACATTGAATTTGTAAATGCGCACGGTTGTCATTTAGGTAGTTTTTTATCGTTCAGTGTTTGATTTTTGTACAATTTTCATACAAAAAGTCCGAATTTTTAGTACTTTTAGTTTTTAAAAAAATAATTCAAAATGGAAAAATCCGTGTAATTTGACCTTTTCATTTTATCCCTTTTATCCGTTTTTTATGGTACAAGTCCGTCAAAAACGGATAAATCCGTCGAATTGGTCAGTCTGTTTCTCACATTTCTGCTCAGAGAGGGATTCCAACCCAGGCGGCGAGATTTTTTTCTATAAATTATTATACGAAAATCCTTTGTATTGGAATTTTCTTCGCTCATTGATTGATAAACTTTATTTTTTATTTTTTGTTCATTCATCAATCATCTTTGCAGAGGACATAAACAATGTCAATTAAATTTTATAATAATTTCAAATGTTATCAAAAGTGAATACAGGGTTGTTTTTTAATTACATTTTTAAAATTTTTAAAATTTATTTTAATTTAATGTAATTTAATTTTTAATTTATTTTTTGGTATAATTGCTGATCAGTTAAAAATCTAGCGACAGTTAAAATATCTTTGAATTTCCCTTTCAGTTGGCCCCTTATAACATCAGCCAATTAGGACAAAGCAGCGCCACGTGGGATGCAAATGCAACAGCCTTGGGCGCCATTAAACCAGGTGCGGTCTGGGTAGCAAGTCGGATCATAAGTTAGTGTTGGATTATTCACGTGGTGCATTTGGATTTAGCTGTTTATTGGTGATTCTTAAAATTCACGCGTTTCATATTGGATTTAAATAGCAGTTTATTGGTGATTCAGTTAATTCATGTATTATATATTGGATTTAGCAGTGTAATCAACATACCGGATACAGCGTGGTGACGTTCTAATTTGAAAAATCTTCAAAAAAAAACTTACAAGACATCTCTGTGTAAGGTAAGTGCATTTGTTTATTATACCACTGACATGTGCTACTTTTAATGTTATAAAATAATTCATTTAAAAGTACGTTTGAAGGCATTTTTCTTAAAAATTCAAAAGTAGCACCTGACACCACGTGCAATTCTCGCCGCAGTTTTCAAGCGTGATAATTTTGTGGGTAAATATTTGCATTGATTGAAAGTATTAGTAAATCCAAAATTAAACATTATATTATTTTCCAAATATTGAGTAAATAACAGATAACTAACGTTTTTTTAAATAAAAAGTTTAGACACATTTTTCAGTTGCGTAAATTAATTCAAAACGGAAGCTCCCGAGGTCGGGTAAATTTATTTCTTTCATAAATTATCACTTTTGAAGCTGCGTGCATTATATTTAGTTATAATTAACTTATTTTGTAATAGTGACATTAATATTATTATTTTACAAAGGCTGGGTATGTAACTACTGTTTTACTGAGGTAAAACATTTGCATAAAATGAATGTCAAAAGTTTTTTAAATGATTTTTTGTAACAAAAAGTAGACATTTAGGACCTTAATTTCTCATAAAGTATTGCAACTTTCAATATATTTTTACATTGGGAGAAAGTATGTTAGTTTTATTGCCGTTCAAATATGAGTTTACTAGGCGTGATACTTCAGCTGTACTGGTCTGGGTAGCTCAGTTGGTAGAGCACTCGTCTATAGTGTCGGAAATCCCGGGTTCAATCCCCGGTCTGATCTACATTTTTCTCATTCCTGTTACACTTTGGTACCAGTGTGTTCCACTGAATTGATTGACTGGCAATTATGGGCCATATAAAGTCCATCAAAGGGAAACATGGGAAATGGTGTGAGATTTCCCACTTGAGAATAGGAATATATTATAGTGAGATTTGGGTAGCTTAGTTCGTAGAGCACTCTCCTCCTGTGTTCCATCTCTGGTCCTACCCTGCATTATTGGAAGTTAGGTAGTTATAATAGCTGAACCGGCTTTTTACCACCACACTGGATATTATTTATAATGTTTGAAGAAATATTTACAAATAAATATATTCTAATACTAGGGGTGTGCGATAATACCGGTATACCGGTATATTGCGGTATGGCAGGGTCAATACAATATACCGGTACGCAAAATAAAAAACCAGTATACCGCAGAAATTTAAAAAAAATCAGTAGATTATGCTTTACGGTCAATTTTTTGTTATTAACACTCAAAAGGCTGTAATATAATCTTTATCTCGTAAGTGTTTGTCAACTACATACAAAATAAAGCGCGTTTGAGATACAGACATGTATACATGTTATAACTGATACTGGCAGACGACGAAGTAAAACTTGTCAAAAACAAACGAGCAAAGGCGAAAGTGTGGGAACATTTTAAATTTAGGCAAATAGCGGGGACTATTAATGAAAATATAGCAGTATGCACTGTCTGTAATGCAGACGTTAAATATGCTGGGGGTACAAGTAATCTTACTTCGCACATTCGCCACCATCACCCAAACTTGGATGCCGGTTCGTTTATCTTTTAAGCATTCATTAACTTTGCAATAATATGTATTGCAATATTTTCTCAAATAATGCAATATATTGCAATATGCTTTTTTTCCCAATACCCACCCCTATCTAATACTACTTCATTTAATTTCAATGTAAGCTCACCTGTATCATTACGTTAATTTTTTTATGATCCAGACCTTGGAAAAAGCACTTCTCATCCTGATCAAATTGAAACAGCCCAGTGACTAGTGGAAGTTTATTAACACTTGGCCTAGTGCCAATTAGATTATTTGTCAGATGTCGTCCTTGATTCCAATTAAATTGCAAAATTGTAGCACTAAAAAAAACCATGAAATAAAATTACATCTTCTCGTGCAAAATAACAACTACTTGGTGCAAGTACATAAATAACTAGTATGGCGACACCTTAAGGGGTTTCGCAGGAAAGAATGGAACAATCTAGAGGATTCCCATTGTATTCCAATACACATGCCTGTACAAAAAGTTTTCCAGACAATTGACCATTTCAGTTTACTTTTGCATCTGTGACCTTGACCTTTCAATCAATGACCTTCATCTTTACAGCAAATGACCGTTGTATCAATACCTACAATATTCCAATATACATGCCTTTATAAAAAGTTTAAAGTTTTCCAGATAATTAACAATTTACATATTTTTTGTACCTATGGCCTTGACCTATGAACTCATGACCTTCATTTACATTTCAAAATGAATGTTGTACAAATATACAAATGCCTACAACAATCCAATAAACATGCCTATATACAAATGTATGTATAAAAGATGATAATTCCAGATAATTAACCATTTCGATTTTCTGTTGTATCTATGACCTCGACCTTTGAACTCATGACCTTCATTTACATATCAAAATGACATATTGTGTACATGGGGTGTCCAGGTTAGGTTGGTACTCGTATCTACAGTACTTGCCTGTCAAAATGACAAATGTTTAAAACAGACCTGGTGATGCAGGGATTTATCAGGGTCTTTTGGGAAAAGGCCCTAAACTAAAAATTGGGAAAAACTATCAACTTTTTGCTCATTTTGGGAAAACTTCAACATCATGTCAGAAGTTGGTTAACTCACGACCTCAGGAGCCTCCTTTGCAGATGTTGTTTTAAAACAATCTAGAATCTTTTACTTGATTTTGCTGATTTTGGAGCTTTCGCAAAATTTACTGTCGTTTTTGTTTAAAAACAACACATTTTCTAATTGGGAATTTTCATAGCCAATTTTGGGAAAAATCAATGTTTTTTCCATTGGGAATGGGGCCGAATTTCGGCCCTAAATAGGCCCCTGATGAATCCCTGTGATGTCTTGATATAAGTGAAATATTCTGTACTAGGAAAAACTCATTCAATCAATAAATTAAGGTGTGGGGGATTGTGCTTAACAGGTGACCAGGTAGCTCAAATCCAAAGCATTCTGTTAGTATGGGAAGGTCCCAGATTCAAAGTACACGTATAGGTTTTCCATGTGCATTTGTCTCAGAGTCTCTTTTCCGTTTCATAGGTATTAACTACTAAGCAACCATTACCCCATTAAATGATTAAGGCCATGTTGGTTTAATAGATCTTAGTGTGAGAAAGGTTGTTGGTTTGCTTTCCAAAGGTCTTCGGTTTTCTCTTGGCACTCCAGTTTCCTCCACCATTTACGATATAAGTGAAAATACTCTTGACTTAAGTAAAATTAAAAAAAACCAGTTATATTATACTGGCATGTATGTAGACAATCAGGAATGGTGGAATAGATTAAAACAGTTTTACACCCAAGTCAAGATTCTTTTACTTATATTGAGATGGTCATTTCTGAGATGATGGGAGTCTAGAAATGATGTTTTACTTCCCAGACAAGATTTTTTCACTTGTACCAAGAGTTGGTGAAGTTGAGTATTGATGCTTCATACCTGTTAAGATTCTATCACTTATCTTAATGGGTGGAGTAATGGTGTTTTATATTTAATTACTTCCCAGTCAAGATTCTTCAAGATCCTGTTTCAGGCTGTCAAATTGCTGACATCCAAACCAGCTGTATATTGATAGGTGGATTTAGTCTATGAACCATCAATGCTGCAACAGAAAATTAAAACGGACCACAAAGCATTGTTACACATTCTATTCCAGGATAGAAGTAGATTTTAAGAAATAAAAATTCTGATTAAATTATATAAATAAGTACATAAAAATTTAAAAACTCACCAGTGATCAACATGATCAAATAGATGAATAGATGAAACCCATGCAGACAGATTTAAAATAGTTGTATATTCTGAATGAGTGGATCAATTGAGTGATCGATTGAAATGTTTTTACATGTCTTTTATATTGAGACATCACCAGCTATTGGTGAAGTGGCAGATAATTTTGATGTTCTCAGGGCCAGGTGCGGTAAGGTTTTTTTTATGTACCACACCTGCCGTGGCACGGGACATAAATTTTTAAGGTCTCTTCATTTCTTAACGTTGATTTCTTAGTAAAATAACAGCCAGTACCTATTTTCTGGTGGCTGGGACAGCGTCATGTGAGTGAGTAATGGTGTTTAACATCCCAGTCAAGAATATTTCACTTATATGGAGACGTTACAGCGTCATGTGACAAAGCGTGCAGTATGAAACAATTTATTCAGGAAACCTCTGACAGGAACAAAGTTAGCATGCAAATATCGTATTTATTGCACGCTAACACCTCAGAATTTATCATTTAAACTTTAATTTCTACGTGAAGCATAATATTGCTATATAATAATGTGAAATATTGTCCCTTGTTGACTCAAAATTCGCACTCGCTAACTTAGAGTGTCCCGAGTTGGCTCGACTTTTGCACTCGCAAGCTCGTGACTTTGATGCCATTAATGATTAAATCTAATGCTTTTAGTGTATTGAGTTGATTGAAGATTGAGAAAAGCAGCAACATCTATGGCCATATTTCAGCTATGTATCTGGTACGATTTTTTAATTGGAAATTTTTTCAGCCCATTTTGGGAAAAAACCAATGTTTTTCCATTGGGAATGGGGCCGAATTTCGGCCCTAAATAGGCCCTTGATAAATTCCTGCCTCTCGACTATCCGTTAGGTAAAAACACTGATTCAGTAAACACGACTAGTCACACATGTTTTGAAGTGTTTTGGAGAGAAAATTGTGAAATTGTCTAACTATGGAGTTAGTCAAAGAGAGACTATCAGGAGAATGAGCAGAGAGGATAACATTCGTATATCAACACTGTCAGTGAAAACCGAGGTGTTGAAAGTCATGTATTGGAGCTAGGTATCTGATGATGACAGCAGATTAACAGATTAAATTAGGATTATGAGTTTATGACACCTGAGGCTGATGTTATGTAAAATTAATAATTAAATCAAAGGAACTGTGATGGTAGTAGGCCAATTTTCTTTTTGTTTTAAACTCCCGCTCCATGATAATGCCCACTCCATAAGTGGGGGGTCTTAGGTTCGATCCCTGTCCGGGTCTGACCCAAGACTTGAAAGTGGGTAGCGACTGTTCTTTTGCCAAGCACTCGGCATTACGAAATGAAAGACACGGTTCTTTCGGATGGGAACTTAAAATAAACAAGGTCCCATGTCATGATGGGCTTGGCAAGCTAAAGAACTATGCTGTATGATGCCATAAGTGCAACACACTGGCAAAATTTCTGCACCTTTGCCTATAGCCGATGTCGTCTCGATATAAGTGAAATATTATTGACTGGGACGTTAAACACCATTACTCAACTCAACTTCATGATAATGCCATTAATGGAACATAAAAGATTCAGAAAATTCTGAAAATAATCAGGTACTTCACCGTCCTGGCATTAATTTTATTTACATTTTTGTCATTTATTTTTATTATTGATTTATTTAAAAAATAGTTTAAACTTAAAGTATTATGCTAATTTGGAAGTTTAACCAACTGTATAATCTTTGGACCAATATCACAACAGATATTGTATTCTAAGGCGAGTCTTTCATTGCCATTGGTGTAGATCTTAAACAAATGGGGAGGGGGTATCATACGTTGAGATTTGTTTATTATTTTATTTTTACAGTGTTTAAATTAAGTTTTAACTTGTGCACAGAGTTCTATCGTTACCAGCTAGTGTATACCAGTACCCAGTCAGTGGATTTACTGTTATGGGGGGGGGGGGGTTAAAATATATTTTAAAATCCATACATTACTTCTCATTTTTGTCACGATCGGCGATACCATTTTTGTTATTTAAAAATCTGAATGTTGAGTAAATCTATGCACATACCTTCTGCAGTGTATTTTTCGTGGTTTTTGTCACTACCGAACAAACGTGTGTGATCATTAGTTTTTGTGACCTTGACTGATTGTGTTTACATGTGTCAACTGGTTCGGGAGCAGTCATTTTCTGTACTTGAAAAGCTATAATTTTAGATTGGCCATGATATTGGTATAGTAATACGCAAAAATATTTTAACAAAAATAAACTTTTACGCAAATAAATTACCTCAAGTTTTTGCCTCTTCTGTAAAGTTTTGGGCCGGCGCCATGCTGGATTCTTTCGTTGTAAAGAGTTATTGTAAATTTTGTACTAAACACAGAGAAAATATAAAAATACCGTTATTTTCTTAATATTTTAAAATATATTTTGACCGACTTTCAAGTTGATAACTAAAAAAGTGACTGCGTTTTTGGGAAAATTCATTCCCACAGTCTGCACGTGCCGGTTTGCGGATTTTTTTTATTTTTATGATAGGGTCGACTTTAAACACTTATTGTGGATTTTGTGTACAAGATAGAAAAAATATAAAAATACCGTTTTTTCCGTAAGATCTTAACCTTTTTTCGGTCAATGGACGACTTTTTCGTACAATGAACGGTTATTGAACAGGAGTGCGTTAAACGTAATTATTTTCTGAAAAATCCATTTTTTGCATTTTTGGCCCCAAAAATAAGTATGATCCGGGATTTTCCCAAAAAAAATCACCAATTTAGAAAGCTAGATCGCATCAGACTCCATAAACTCTGAAAGTTTTATCAAAATCGTATGAAGCTTTCACATCGTTCCCAAAAGTGCTGTAATACGCGGCAAAAAAGGAGAAAGTTGTCGCCTTTATCATTTCACATCCAGAGGATGTTCTGAATGAATTCGGAACTAATCCTCTAGATTGTTCCATTCTTTATTATAACTGTAAAAAACGAAAAATTGTGTTTTTTCAAAAACCACGCTACCGGTTCCACATCTGACATTTCAGACAGGTAGTTCCCATCATTCCTCAACTTTTGAACACATTGTTCATGATTCCAATTATGTAATTACAAAACAGCATCCAATTTTGGTTTTAGCTGTTATATTTATTATCACTGTAAAAGGAAAAATTGTGTTTTTTCAAAAACCACGCTCTGACATTGTCGACTCTTAGTACCCATCATTCCACAACTTTTGAACACATTGTTCATGATTCCAATGACGTAATTACAAAACGACAGCCAATTTTAGTTTTTAGCTGTTATATGTAATATAACTGTAAAACCAAAAATTGTGTTATTTAAAAAAACACGCTACCAGTTCCACATCCGACATTGCCGACAGTTAGTACCTTGCCGACAGTTAGTACCCATCATTCCACAACTTTTGAACACATTGTTCATGATTCCAATGACGTAATTACAAAACGACAGCCAAGTTTGGATTTAAACATGATTTCTGTTTATTTCCTAAATGTTGTATTATTTCAAAAAACACGCTACAGGTTTCACATCTGACATGACCGACAAGTAGTTCCCATCATTCCACAACTTTTGAACACATTGTTCATGATTCCAATGACGTAATTACAAAACGACAGCCAAGTTTGGATTTAAACATGATTTCTGTTTATTTCCTAAATGTTGTATTATTTCAAAAAACACGCTACAGGTTTCACATCTGACATGACCGACAAGTAGTTCCCATCATTCCACAACTTTTGAACACATTGTTCATGATTCCAATGACGTAATTACAAAACGGTAGCCAAGTTTGGATTTAAACATGATTTCTGTTTATTTCCTAAATGTTATGTTTTTTCAAAAAACACGCTACCGGTTCCACATCTGACATTGAGGACAGTTAGTACCCATCATTCCACAACTTTTGAACACAATGTTCATGATTCCAATGACCTAATTACAAAACGACAGCCAATTTTGGTTTTAGCTGTTATATGTATTATAACTGTAAAACCAAAAATTGTGTTTTTTCAAAAAACATGCAGCCGGTTCCACATCTGACATGACCGACAAGTAGTTCCCATCATTCCACAACTTTTGAACACATTGTTCATGATTCCAATGATGTAATTACAAAACGACAGCCAAATTTGGATTTAAACATGATTTCTGTTTATTTCCTAAATGTTGTGTTACTAGTATGGCGACACCTTAAGGGGTTTCGCGGGAAAGAATGGAACAATCTAGAGGATTTCCATTGTATTCCAATACACATGCCTGTACAAAAAGTTTACAGTTTCCCCAGACAATTACCGGTAACCATTTCAGTATACTTGTGCATCTGTGACCTTGACTTTTCAATCAATGACCTTCATCTTTACAGCAAAATGACCATTGTATCAATACCTACAATATTCCAATATACATGCATATAAAAAAAGTGTAAGGTTTTCCAGATAATTAACAATTTAAATATTTTTTGTATCTATGACCTTGACCTATGAACTCATGACCTTCATTTACATCTCAAAATGAATGTTGTACAAATACCTACAATAATCCAATATACATGCCTATATACACATGTATGTATAAACAAGAGGGTCACAAGGCCCTGGGCGCTCACCTGAGAATAATTTAAATTCTACACATTTTTAGCTCACCTGAGCCAAAGGCTCAGATGAGCTATTGCAATCTATCACCGTCCGTCGTCCGTCGTCCGTCGTCCGTCGTGCGTCGTCCGTCGTGCGTCGTCCGTCGTGTGTAAACTTTACATTTTAATCTTCTCCTCCAAAACTACTGGGCCATATTTGATGAAACTTAGTGATTATCATGCCTGGGTAGCAGCCTTTCAAAATTGTGTTCGGGGTTTGGCCACGCCCAACAAGATGGCCGCTGTTACTAAAAATAGCAAAAAGACAAAAAAATCTTCTTCTCTGAAACCAAAAGGTGCAGGCAAATTTTGATTGGATATTTGGATTCAGCATACCTGGGAACATTAAAATTGTGTTTTTCATGAAAATTAGACGAAAAATAGGTTACGCGTTTTTTGCGTAAAATTATGTAATTTTTAAAATGAGACATTTATTGTTATAACTTCATAACAGCTGAAGATAATTATATGGAGTTTTCACTGTTGATCTTGTCTTGCAATTTTCTTCCAATTGATGTCAAGGTCAAAGGTCAAGGTCATGTCCCAGTTTTTGACCTTTGATAAAAAATGCTATTTTTTTAACATTTCTCGTGAAAATGGCGTAGGATTTCCAGTTATTTGTAGGTATTAACATGACGATCATTTTGATACATAGATCAGGGTCATGGGTTCAAAGGTCAAGGTCACAGATGTCCAAGAATACCAAAATAGTTAATTATCTCAAAAACTATAAACTTTTTGTATAGGCATGTATATTGGAATATTGTAGGTATTGGCCTAACGATAATTTTGATATATAGATAAAGGTCATAGGTTCAAAGGTCAAGGTCATAGACGCGAATGAATACTTAAATGGTTAACTATCTCAAAAACTATAAACTTTTTGTATAGGCATGTATATTTGAATATTGTAGGTATTGGTCTAACGATCATTTTGATACATGAATGAAGGTCATAGGTTCAAAGGTCAAGGTCATAGCTGCGAACGAATATTTAAATGGTTAATTATCTCAAAAACTATAAACTTTTTGTATAGGCATGTATATTGGAATAAAGTATGTATTGGCCTAACGATCATTTTGATACATGAATGAAGGTCATAGGTTCAAAGGTCAAGGTCATAGATGCAAACTAATACTTAAATGGTTAATTATCTCAAAAACTATAAACTTTTGTATAGGCATGTATATTGGAATATTGTAGGTATTTGTCTAGCGATCATTTTGATATATGAATGAAGGTCATAGGTTCAAAGGTCAAGGTCATAGCTGCGAACGAATATTTAAATGGTTAATTATCTCAAAAACTATAAACTTTTTGTATAGGCATGTATATTAGAATATTGTAGGCATTTGCACAACAATCATTTTGATATATGAATGAAGTTCATAGGTTCAAAGGTCAAGGTCATAGATGCAAACTAATACTTCAATGGTTAATTATCTCAGAAACTATAAACTTTTTGTATAGGCATGTATATTGGAATAAGGTATGTATTGGCCTATCGATCATTTTGATATATGAATGAAGGTCATAGGTTCAAAGGTCAAGGTCATAGATGCAAATGAATACTTAAATGGTTAATTATCTCAAAAACTATAAACTTTTTGTATAGGCATGTATATTGAAATAAGGTACCTATTGGCCTAACGATCATTTTGATATATGAATGAAGGTCATAGGTTCAAAGGTCAAGGTCATAGCTGCGAACGAATATTTAAATGGTTAATTATCTCAAAAACTATAAACTTTTTGTATAGGCATGTACATTGGAATATTGTAGGCATTTGCACAACAATCATTTTGATATATGAATGAAGGTCATAGGTTTAAAGGTCAAGGTCATAGATGCAAACGAATACTTAAATGGTTAATTATCTCAAAAACTATAAACTCTTTGTATAGGCATGTATATTGGAATATTGTAGGTATTGGCCTAATTCACATTTTAATATACAGATGTTTTAGCTGTTTATAAATAATATATTGTAGCTAGACTTTAAATATGTTATATATAGCATACTTATATAATAATTATTATAATTAATTTGCAAAAATACTTGCATATTATTGGCCCTTACTGCTGAAAATTTTGTTATTCTCTTTTATTAATGTCATTGACCATTGAACCTCTGCATAAGATATGTACTCTTCTTCAGGTGAGCGTTAAGGCCCATGGGCCTCTTGTTTAATTAATGTTAACAGGGTTCATTTTTAGATAATATAAACTTGACCTAGCATTTGTCCTGAACATTGTTCTGGACAATTATATAAAGATTGGACAAAACATATGGACTCTAGAATGTTTTTTATGACTTGATGTAGTAACCTAGTTATTGACCCAACATGACCTATATACAAACTTGACCTTGCTTTGGTCATGAACATCATTCTGGACAAATTATATGAAGATTGGACAAATAATATCATAAATATGTTCTCTAGAGTGTTAATAAGGTTTTTCTATGATTTGACATAGTGACCTACTTATTGACCCAACATGACCCATATACAAACTTGGTCTTGCTCTGGTCATGAACATCATTCTGGACAAATTATATGATAATTTGACAAAAAATATGGACTCTAAGATCTTAGTGTTAACAAGGTTTTTCTCCGATTTGACCCAGTGACCTACTTATTGACCAAATATAACCCATTTACAATCTTGACCTGGCTTTGGTCATGAACATTGTTCTGGACAAATTATATGAAGATTGGACAAAACATATGGACTCTAGAGTGTTAATAAAGTTTTTCTTTAATTTCATGTAGTGACCTACTTATTGAACCAACATGACCCATATATGAACTTGACCCTGCTTTGGTCATGAATATCGTTCTGGACAAATTATATGAAGATTGGACTAAAATGTGGACTCTAGTGTGTTAACAAGGTTTTTCTATGATTTGACCTAATAACCTACTTATTGACCCAACATGACCCATATATTAACTTGACCTTGCTTTGGTCATGAAAATTGTTCTGGACAAATTATATGAAGATTGGACAAAACATATGGACTCTAAACTAGTGTTAACAACATTTTTCTTTAATTTGATCTAGTGACCTACTTATTGAACCAATATGACCCATATATAAACTTGACCTTGCTTTGGTCATGAACATCATTCTGGACAAATTATATGACAATTGGACAAAAAATATGGACTCTTAGAGTGTTAACAAGGTTTTTCTCTGATTTGACCCAGTGACCTACTTATTGACCCAACATGACCCATTTACAATCTTGACCTTGCTTTTGTCATGTACATTGTTCTGGACAAATTATATGAAGATTGGACAAAACATATGGACTCTAGAGTGTTAATAAGGTTTTTAGCTCACCTGACCGAAGGTCATGTGAGCTTATGGCATAGCGCAGCGTGTGTATGTGCGTGTGTGCGTGTGTGCGTCGTTAACACCTATTTTCGACTTCTCCTCTGAAACTACTGGACAGTTTTTAATGAAACTTTGTCAGAAGTATATATGGGCCGGTGCAATTCAGATTTGTTCGTGGCGTTGCCATGGCTACCATAACTAGGTCAAAGTGACCTAGGGGTGCAAAAATCTTAAAAAATCTTCTTCTCCGAAAGTACTGATTGGAGAAAAAATCTGATGTGATATTTGGCTTCTCTAGGGTCTTAAGCCTATAGTTTGTTCATTTTGTAAAAATCGGATAAAAAATAGGTTACGCGTTTTTGCGTTTAATTTTGAAAAAATCGTAAAATAGCTTCAAATTGTTATAACTTGACTATTTGACCAGATAATGACATGGGGTTTTCAGTTTTGACATCTTCTTGTTAGTATCTTCAAAATGAGGTCAAGGTCAATTGTGAAGGTCGTGACCTAATTTTTTTTACTTCTGATTATAATTATTATCTCGAAAACTATAAACTTTTTGTATAGGCATGTATATTAGAATGTTGTAGGTATTGATACAACGATCATTTTGATGTATAGAAAAAGGTCATGGGTTCAAAGGTCAAGGTCACAGATGCGAAACAATACCGAAATTGTTAATTATCTCGAAAACTATAAACTTTTTGTATAGGCATGTATATTAGAATGTTGTAGGTATCAATACAACGATCATTGTGTTGTATAGAAAAAGGTCATGGGTTCAAAGGTCAAGGTCACAGATGTGAAACAATACTGAAATGGTTAATTATTTCGAAAACTATAAACTTTTTGTATAGGCATATATATTAGAATGTTGTAGGTATTGATACAACGATCATTTTGATGTATAGAAAAAGGTCATGGGTTCAAAGGTCAAGGTCACAGACGCGAAACAATACCGAAATGGTTAATTATCTCGAAAATTATAAACATTTTGTATAGGCATGTATATTAGAATGTTGTAGGTATTGATACAATGATCATTTTGATGTATAGAAAAAGGTCATGGGTTTAAAGGTCAAGGTCACAGATGTGAAACAATACCGAAATGGTTAATTATCTTGAAAACTATAAACTTTTTGTATAGGCATGTATATTACAATGTTGTAGGTATTGATACAACGATCATTTTGATGTATAGAAAAAGGTCATGGGTTCAAAGGTCAAGGTCACAGATGCGAAACAATACTGAAATGGTTAATTATCTCGAAAACTATAAATTTTTTGTATAGGCATGTATATTAGAATGTTGTAGGTATTGATACAATGATCATTTTGATGTATAGAAAAAGGTTATGGGTTTAAAGGTCAAGGTCACAGATGCGAAACAATACCAAAATGTTTAATTATCTCGAAAACTATAAACATTTTGTATAGGCATGTATATAATAATGTTGTAGGTATCGATACAACGATCATTTTGATGTGTAGAAAAGGTCATGGGTTCAAAGGTCAAGGTCACAGATGTGAAACAATACTGAAATGGTTAATTATCTTGAAAACTATTAACTTTTTGTATAGGCATGTATACTAGAATGTTGTAGGTATTAATACAACGGTTATCATGATGTAAAAAAAAGTCATTGGGTTTAGTATTTATGTTTTCTTTAAATCTATCAGCTAGCCATTAGTTATCAGGTGAGCGTATCAGGCCCATGGGCCTCTTGTTCTTTAATTTCATGTAGTGACCTACTTATTGAACCAACATGACCCATATATGAACTTGACCCTGCTTTGGTCATGAATATCGTTCTGGACAAATTATATGAAGATTGGACTAAAATGTGGACTCTAGTGTGTTAACAAGGTTTTTCTATGATTTGACCTAATAACCTACTTATTGACCCAACATGACCCATATATTAACTTGACCTTGCTTTGTCATGAAAATTGTTCTGGACAAATTATATGAAGATTGGACAAAACATATGGACTCTAAACTAGTGTTAACAACATTTTTCTTTAATTTGATCTAGTGACCTACTTATTGAACCAATATGACCCATATATAAACTTGACCTTGCTTTGGTCATGAACATCATTCTGGACAAATTATATGACAATTGGACAAAAAATATGGACTCTTAGAGTGTTAACAAGGTTTTTCTCTGATTTGACCCAGTGACCTACTTATTGACCCAACATGACCCATTTACAATTTTGACCTTGCTTTTGTCATGTACATTGTTCTGGACAAATTATATGAAGATTGGACAAAACATATGGACTCTAGAGTGTTAATAAGGTTTTTCTTTAATTTCATGTAGTGACCTACTTATTGAACCAACATGACCCATATATGAACTTGACCCTGCTTTGGTCATGAATATCGTTCTGGACAAATTATATGAAGATTAGACTAAAATGTGGACTCTAGTGTGTTAACAAGGTTTTTCTATGATTTGACCTAATAACCTACTTATTGACCCAACATGACCCATATATTAACTTGACCTTGCTTTGGTCATGAAAATTGTTCTGGACAAATTATATGAAGATTGGACAAAACATATGGACTCTAAACTAGTGTTAACAACATTTTTCTTTAATTTGATCTAGTGACCTACTTATTGAACCAATATGACCCATATATAAACTTGACCTTGCTTTGGTCATGAACATCATTCTGGACAAATTATATGACAATTGGACAAAAAATATGGACTCTTAGAGTGTTAACAAGGTTTTTCTCTGATTTGACCCAGTGACCTACCTATTGACCCAACATGACCCATTTACAATCTTGACTTTGCTTTTGTCATGTACATTGTTCTGGACAAATTATATGAAGATTGGACAAAACATATGGACTCTAGTGTGTTAACAAGGTTTTCTATGATTTGACCTAATAACCTACTTATTGACCCAACATGACCCATATATTAACTTAACCTTGCTTTGGTCATGAAAATTGTTCTGGACAAATTATATGAAGATTGGACAAAACATATGGACTCTAAAATAGTGTTAACAACATTTTTCTTTAATTTGATCTAGTGACCTACATATTGAACCAATATGACCCATATATAAACTTGACCTTGCTTTGGTTATGAACATCATTCTGGACAAATTATATGACAATTGGACAAAAAATATGGACTCTTAGAGTGTTAACAAGGTTTTTCTCTGATTTGACCCAGTGACCTACTTATTGACCAAACATGACCCATTTACAATCTTGACCTTGCTTTTGTCATGTACATTGTTCTGGACAAATTATATGAAGATTGGACAAAACATATGGACTCTAGAGTGTTAATAAGGTTTTTCTTTAATTTCATGTAGTGACCTACTTATTGAACCAACATGACCTTGACCCTGCTTTGGTCATGAATATCGTTCTGGACAAATTATATGAAGATTGGACAAAACATATGGACTCTAAACTAGTGTTAACAAGGTTTTCTCTGATTTGACCCAGTGACCTACTTATTGACCAAACATGACCTGTATACAAACTTGACCTTGCTTTGGTCATGTACATTGTTCTGGACAAATTATATCAAGATTGGACAAAAAATATGGACGCTAGTGTGTTAACAAGGTTTTTCTATGATTTGACCTAATAACCTACTTATTGACCCAACATGACCCATATATAAACTTGACCTTGCTTTGGTCATGATAATTGTTCTGGACAAATTATATGAAGATTGGACAAAACATATGGACTCTAAACTAGTGTTAACAAAATTTTTCTTTAATTTGATCTAGTGACCTACTTATTGAACCAATATGACACATATATGAACTTGACCTTGCTTTGGTCATGAACATTGTTCTGGACCAATTGTATGAAGATTGGATAAAAATATGGACTCTAGAGTGTTAAAAAGGTTTTTCTATGATTTTACCAAGTGACTGACTTTTTGACCCAACATGACCCATATACGAACTTGACTTAGCTTTTGTCCTGAACACCATTCTGGACAAGATTGATGAAGTTATAACTAAACCTGTTGCCTCTCTAGAGTGTTAACAATGAAAAGTTGACGAACAACACAGGACGCACGATGGACAAAGACTGATCACAATAGCTCACTTGAGCACAAAGTGCTCAGGCAAGGGAGCTAAAAATTGTTAGATTTCCAGATGATTAACCATTTTGATTATCTGTTGTTTCTATGACCTTGATTTTTGAACTGATGACCTTCATTTACATATAAAAATGACACATTGTCTACATGGGGTGTCCAGGTTAGGTTGGTACTCGTATCTACAGTACTTGCATTTCAAAACTGACAAATGTTTAAAACAGACCTGGTGACATCCGGATATAAGTGAAATATTCTGGGCTAGCTAAAACTCATTCAATCGATCGATTAAGGTGTGGTGGATTGTGCTCAACATGTGACCAGGTAGCTCAATGGCAAAGCATTCTGTTAGTATGGGAAGGTCCCAGTTTACCATGTGCATTTGTCTCGGAGTCTCTTTTCTGTTACAAAGGCAACCATTATCCCATTGAGGCCATGTTGGTTTAATAGATCTTAGTGTGAGAAAGTTTGTTGGTTTGCTTTCCAAAGGTCTGTGGTTTTCTCTTGGCACTCCAGTTTCCTCCATCATTCATCATATAACAGTCTTGATAGTGATACAAGTGAAGATACTTTTGAGAAGATTAAAATGTAAAGTTAACACACGATGCACGACGGACGATTGCAATAGCTCATCTGAGCCTTTGGCTCAGGTCAGCTAAAAACACATTAAATTATACTGGTATATATCTAGACAATCAGTTCGGGAATGGTGGAATGGATTAAAAGTGTTTTACACCCAAGTCTAGATTCTTTCACTTATATTGAGAGGGTCAGTTCTGAGATGATGGAAGTCTTGAAATGGTGTTTTACTTCCCAGACAAGATATTTTTTCACTTATACCAAGAGTTGGTGAAGTTGAGTATTAATGCTTCATACCCGTTAAGATTCTATCACTTATCTTGATGGGTTGGATTAATGGTGTTTTATATTTAATTACTTCCCAGTCAAGATTCTTCAAGATCCTGTTTCAGGCTGTCAAATTGCTGACATCCAAACCAGCTGTATATTGATAGGTGGATTTAGTCGATGAACCATCAACTTCAAAGCTGCAACAGAAAATTAAAACGGACCACAAAGCAACGCATTCTAGGATAGAAGTAGATTTCAAGAAATAAAAAATCTGAATAAATTATATAAATAAGTACATAAAAATTTAAAATCTCACGAGTGATCAACATGATCAAATAGATGAATAAATGAAAGACATGCAAACAGATTTAAAATGATTGTATATTCTGAATGAGTAGATCAATTGAGTGATTGATTGAATTGTTTTTTTACATGCAGTCAAGAATATTTCTTTTATATTGAGATATCACCAGCTATTGGTGAAGTGGCAGACATTTTTGATGTTCTCACAGCAAGCTGTGATGTGGTTTTTATATCATGTATATGTACCACACCTGCCGTGGCACTGGACATCATTCTAACTGCTGAATTCTTGGTAAAATAAGTCAGTACCTATTTTTAAGTGGCTGGGATTCGAACCCACAACCTCCCACATGTGGAGCAAGCAATCTAATGATTGAGCTACTGCAGTGGTTTCTGAATGAGTGGAGTAACCCTGTATAATACCCCACTCAAGATTCTCATGGTATAAAAAAGAGGTAAATTTTGAAGGTTTCAATTCTGAGAGGGTGGAGGAAAATCAGAGTACCTGAAAAAAAAAACTATTGAGCTGACAACGTAATTTTTATACTGTGAAGCCAAGGTCCTTGATGATTAAGTTGTCTAAATGTATAAAACACAAGCTGACTGTTATAGATCAGTGTCTCTCAATACCTAGGTTAGAATCTCACTTCTGAGTGTGAGATGGAGATATCTCAGTAGCTGATAGAATGTTCTTGGAAATAGCAAGGTCCATCAAGAATACACTAAAAATAAGACTGAACAAATAAGGGGAAACACATGTCGGACTACTGATTATAGCAACACTGTCAGTCATAGGCGTAGGAGCAGGGGGGGTGGGGGGGGGGTGGGGGCAGTTCCCCCCCCCCATGTCAGAAAAGGTTTAACAGGAAGTATCCATCTGGTAACCGATTAATTATCAATTTTATCATTATACTTGTAAATGAGCATCTTGAAATTCACCCTTAGAAACGGCTCACAGCATCTCCAATGGCAGGGGTGGATCCATAATTTTTGAAAGGTGGGGTTGAGAATTATATCAATGCTAGGTGCGAGCGCCTTCCAGAAACGAGGGTTCAGAAATACAGAAATGGGTTGTTATATTACCATAAGGGGGTCTCATCAGTCAATAGCTCTCTCTCTCTCAGTGGGGGATTCACGGGAGGGGTAGGGGGCATATACCCCCCCCCTTTTATGTTGCTAATATTGCACCAGAATGCAGGATTTTTGCGCCATTTTTAAAAAAAATTCTTGTGGAGCATGCCCCGGACCCCCTAGAAGGTTCGAGCCTTCAACTCTCACATTGTACCCCCCGTTCCGAAAGTTCTAGATTCGCCTCTGTCTGTCTGTCTCTCTTTTTTTCATTGGACTTAATTATGTCATGCAGTTATTTGTACAATTTTGTCTTAATATCTCACTACGTTTCAGTTTCTCACTCAGAACGCTGCATAATTTTCCGGGGTACCCCCATATCCATCTCCAATGAGAGGGTTCATTATGGAACTTGTGTCATACGGTTATTCTATATAATCTTACCTTGATATCACAGTATTTTAACCTATCAAACCACCGCAAATTACATTGAAAATGCGTCTAGACAGAACTTAGTTTTGAAAATTTTACAGGGAGGCCCCCCCGGACCCCCACCTATGCGAGGGGTTTAACACCCCTCTCATACCGAAGCTAGTCATTTCGTACCATAACGATTTCGTACCAAAATTTACCATTTCTTACCCAACTCTGTTCATTTCGTACCATGCTATATGACCAATTCATACCCAACTCTGTCCATTTCGTACCATGCTATATGACAGGGCTCAAATTAGATTTTGAAACAGGGAGAAGTGACTTCTCCCTCAGCCAAGATTAGGGAGAAGTTTTTCAAAACAGGGAGAAGTTTTTCCGCCGCGAAATTTAATACCCAGCAACGTGTGTTCCAAACTGTTTGCCTTATAAATGGGAGCATCCCTATTTAGGACTTGCTTATTACATAATGTAATATTAATTATTTAATCAAAAGAAACCAAGATGTAAAATTCTTCTTAATTATTTTCCTTTTTCTGTTTTTTTTTTTTTTTTTTTTTTTTTTTTTTGGCAATGTGTAGAATTATATATGTACAAGCTCAGTGCCGCCATACTGATAATAATTTAATAAAACATATTGTTTTTATGTTTATTGTAATTTAAAGGCTCTTTTATGAAAGCAAAACACATTGTCACATCACTATTTACACTGTCTATATATTACAATGTAAATGTGAAGTACATGTACAATTTGTTTTAATAATTAATTTTAAAAATACAATGATTATAAACATAAAACCAAAAAAGTAAAAAAAATAATAATAAATATATTGTAAATATATAGGCCCCCTATGTGCACTTTTATTTTCTGATTGAGTTATCCCCCTTGTTTAAAAGCACATGTCAAATGGCTGCTGACTCCAAATTTCTATAGACGATTTTGCTCATTTTCAATCATTCAGTCGGAAAACACCTGTAGATATCGTAAGTTACCTGTTGTTTACCTTTCTATGGGAGGCGCCTTAGGGGTTAAATACACTTGGTAAAACTTAGGGCGACTAGAACTTCGCTTTTGAGGCAGTTTAGGGCGAAGTTTTCTTAAACAGGGCGAAGATATCGCCCAACTTCGCCCTTATTTTGAGCCCTGTATGACCAATTCGTACCATAACCATTTCGTACCATGACCATTTCGTACCCAACTCTGTCCATTTCGTACCATGTTATATGACCAATTCGTACCATAACCATTTCGTACCATGACCATTTCGTACCCAAATTTTCTTTTCTATGGTACGAAATGACTAGCAAATTTTTATTAAAATAATGCATTCAGAATCTGCAAAATACTACCATTTTGTACTATATTTATAAAATATAACGACATTATTTGTTGATTATATTAAAAACATGTTCTTCATTAATAAGAATTTATTTAAAGTGTTACTTATTAATATTAATTAGCCTGATATGAAGAACTGGAAAAAAAAGAAAATTGATAAGATTCTCCACTTTATCATTTGGGAATTTCGTGACCGGGCTTTTTTTTGCAATGTTTTAGATCTGATGCCCTTAGTTCAGCAAAACACATTGTTTTTTTTAACATAGATTATCAAAGTCCAAGCTTTTTTTAAGATGTTCATCTTTTTCAGTTTCATATCATGTTGAGAGAGAGAGAGGAGAGAGAGAGAGACTTTCACGGAATTTATTGTACAATTATAGGAATTGGTAACACTTCACTATAATGTGGTACGAAATGGTAGCAATGTAGTGGTAATATATGGTAAAATGGCTCGTGTTGGTACAAAATGGACATGGTACGAAATGGTAGTTGATATGGTACGAAATGACTATAATTCTCTCATACCCTCCCTGCCTCGTGCCTGTGGCACGACATAGACATAGCTTCGGTTTGCCCCCCCCCCCAATATTAAAAACCCTCCTACGCCTATGTCAGTGTCTCAATGTGAACACTAAGGTGTTGAAAGTTGTGTATTGACACTGTGATGTCAGTTGGACATTTTTTTACATCTATGATAAATGCCTAAAAGATTCAGAAATTCTGAAAATAATCAGGACTCCCCGTCCTTGCATTAATTTATTTACATTTTTGTCATTTATTTTTATTATTGATTTATTTAAAAAATAGCTTGAACTTAAGCCTTGTCATTATCGAATGAGCTGCCTCATTGTGGATAAGTCAAGTACCGAAGGACCAAATAAATTGCTGAGTGTCCAAGAACAACTGTTGCCGAGGGGCCGAGAGTTGGGCCGCTCAGTGTTTAACTTTCGACATGCCTGTACATAATTTGTCCGACGATCTCGGACTCTAATCAAATAATTACTCCGAGTAATCACTTTGTCTGGTTTCACAAAGTTTACATATAAACAAAAACATGATCCTTACCTAATATAATAATCGACTTCGTGATGAATGTCCTGCAGCGCTCAAAATTATCATCTCACTCTGACTTCAATCAAATCAATCTTCCATATCCAGCTTGTTGATCACGTATATTCCGCCGTTGACTTGGAGAACTAACGTTGCTATTTCTTCTAAGCGCACCTCAACAGACTTTTGCAACCCAGATATTCGTCAGTTTATCGCATGTATGTACACTTTGTTGTTTGTTGTTATACACTTTCAAGTAGACCGCCGTTTTGATCTATAAACAAATGGCTTCTTGTGTAGCTATCTCAAGATGCCGAACGCTGATTGGTTAAGTGACGTATTGAACTCTGTTGACCTTGTCATTGAATCGTAACGATTTACCACGTGCATTTCGGCGGACTTTTGTATATTGGAAGACAGGGTTGAATTTAAACATTAATACTGCATTTTTTGCATAATAGAAAGAATATAAGAATACCGTTATTTCTTAATACTTTAAAATATATTTTGACCAATTTTCAAGTTGATAACTGAAGTGGCGTTTCAAAACAAGCGGTTTAATGCGGAAAAAATTCATTCAGCGGCTGCACGTGCCGGTTCGCGGATTTTTTTTAATTTTATGATAGGTCGACTTTAAACACTTATTGTGGATTTTGTGTACAAGATAGAAAAAAATATAAAAATACCGTTTTTTCGCAAGATCTGAAACTTTTTTCGGTCAATGGACGACTTTTTCGTACAATGAACGGTTATTGAACAGGAGTGCGTTAAACTGATTGTTTTCTGAAAAATCCATTTTTTGCATTTTTGGCCCAAAAAATAAGTATGATCCGGGATTTTCCCAAAAAAAATCACCAATTTAGAAAGCTAGATCGCATGAGACTCCATAACCTCTGAAAGTTTTATCAAAATCGCATAGAGCTTTCACATCGTTCCCAAAAGTGCTGTAATACGCGGCAAAAAAGGAGAAAGTGTCGCCTTTATCATTTCACATCCAGGATGTTCCGAATGAATTCAGAACTAATCCTCTAGATTGTTCCATTCTTTATTTCAAAAAACACGCTACCGGTTCCACATCTGACATTGAGGACAGTTAGTACCCATCATTCCTCAACTTTTGAACACATTGTTCATGATTCCAATGACGTAATTACAAAACGACATCCAATTTTGGTTTTAGCTGTTATATGTATTATAACTGTAAAACCAAAAATTGTGTTATTTTAAAAAAACACGCTACCGGTTTCCACATC
>CM037858.1:37758693-37856193 GCA_021292105.1 Anadara kagoshimensis
AAATTCCATTTTTTGCAGTAAGAGGCGTGTTACTTTGTTTATATTTGTCTTTAGATCTTTTAAAAACATATTGCCACGTATAAATCGAGTTTTAGATTTGCATAAACTGTTTCTTTATTGTCTTGTAACATCTGTTTTAAAAGACTCATCAAGGCCAACAAAAGTTTTGTGGCCGTCATCACAGAATTGGTTATAAGTTTGATGTCTCTGTGTCCAGGATTGTGCTGGATATATTTGACGCCCCACAGTTTTATGTTCTTTTCACACAATTTTGAGTACACACGTGGCGGGTGTAGCTAGCTAAACAGGAGGTGCTTACCGATTATCTGGTGGAAGTTCACGTGCCTAACCTAACTTGTCAATTCCAAAGTTTTTACTATGCTTCTGGATTGTGATTCGGACATTGATAAGTATGTTTGTATTTTGATTTTATGAATACTTTTGTATTGTCAGAAATATCCTACTGTCTAAATATGCTGCTAGTTACAATCGTATCGAAAACATCTACTTTTTCATGCAAAGTATTTACTAAGCTAAATTTGGTTAAATATATTTTGGTTCTTTGGATAATTGTTTCAGCCCTTGAAAAAATTTTTGAATTCAAACTTTCGATCTAAGCACTACTGATGGGATTTCTATTAAAAAACGGACGTCTAGTGCTGTAAAATTAACACTTGTACAATATGTAATTTTCCCATTATAGCTTAAAAAGTAATATGACAAACATATTGTCTATTATACTCATATACAGCGAAACAATGCCCATCATTATTAGAAAGATAGTTAAGGTATAAACCCTGTTTACATACATCCATAAAAACAACATAAATTTATTGTCCATTTTATGGTAATTACGTCGTACCAGAAGACAGATTCGAGATTTTAAATATTTAATCAATAAATAACAATAATACATCTTTCCTAAACATGTTTTTTGTGTTTCCTTTGCTTTCGATGACGTTATCTTCCCCGAGGCAAATTATTCTTGTATGTCAATTTATGATTGCAAACCTGTAATCCAAGAACTTGCATTTAAAGTTTTTGTTTATCCAAGTTGCTATACAATTTCAATCAACCATTGTTAAACCCATTATGTTTATGTTCTTAATCAAAATGCCTCGTGTGGAAGGCAACTTTCTTAAATGAAATGAAAGGATATTGATTTTAGATTGTCAATACATTTTGGGTTGGGATTTGGTAACGAAATATAGATGTAATAAAAATTTGATTAAATGTGATCTGAACAATGATAATTATTCTCATAGTGGTAAAACTTCTTTTCTTTAAAAAGTTCAAAATAGATCTAATGGCTTTTAATTTCCGTTAAACAATTAATTTGGGATATGTTTTCTTAAATGCAAAATAAAATATTATTCAAAGTCATAAAAATAGCATATTCCTCTAATATGTTTCCACACAAAGGTAAGCTGTGTTGTATTTTTACTCCACATTATCACAAACTATCTGAAAAATCAATTGAAAGTTAAAACAAAAATATTGGTAAATAATTATTGTATTTACCACTCTTTTTTAACTTAAAATACACACACACACACACACACACACACACACACATATATATATATATATATATATATATATATATATATATATATATATATATATATATATATATATATAATAAATATAATATATATAATATATATAATATAATAATAATAATATATATAATATTACAAAATTTCAAATGTATATCATTTTTAATACCAATTAAGTCTTATCCATACGAGTTACTTCAATATTTCGAAAGCGAAACATCTCAAAGTATTTTGAAGAAGGCATCACAAGTGAAATTAATCCTCTCGCAATAAAGCATTAACTAGTTCGCAATATTACCATGACAACCTCTTGTATCAAGTTCTATTCAATTCTGTTGAGACATAAAGTCGCTGGCAGTAATATCAGCAAAAATGCAAGACACAGTATCCATTCGTAGTAATATTGATTAGGGTTTAAGGCTAGGGGATCTTCATTCTTGTTACTATTATGACCGACTTGGTAACAACGACTATGGTGTGCTCGCTCCATAAGTGGAAGGTCGTGGGTTCGAACCCCAACCGGGTCTGACCCAAAACTTGAAAGTGGGTAGTGATTGTATTTTCGCCAAGCACTTGGTATAACAAAATGAAAGCCACGGTTCTTTTGGATGGTAACTTAAAATAAACGAGGTTCGGCACGATAAAGAACCCTGCTGTATAATGCCATCAGTGCAACGCACCTTCGTCTTTCGCTGGCGATGTCTCAATATAAGTGAAGTATTCTTGAATGGGACGTTAAGCTTTATTACTCATCTCAACTCTCAATTGTAACACTGAACTCATGTTGACTTGGTATGGTGATTTGAGCATGATTTTTTTTAAACAACTTAATATATATAAATGATACAGCAAATTCTTATACTTATTTTATTTAAGATCTTCCATCAGTTCAATATCATATAATAGTTTAAGTTATTTCCAGACAAATTTTAATAATTATTCAAAATATCAGTTTTCACAGCAAATCATTCAATATACCGATACATTAATATACATAACCTTAAATGCACCAAATGACTACGCACATGAATACAGTATAATTACCATCAATTATGGTATAACTACCAACAGTACTAAACCATATATTAACAATAAGAAGCAAAATAGCAGGATGTAACATTAGAAGCACACACATATTATAGATATCAAATTAATTATTAGTAATTCAAAAGGTCTCATCAGGTCTTCCTGCTCAACCCCATGTATATACCATGTTTCATTATCTGAATGTAAATGACACTTAATTAATCTTGGGATGGGGAGTTCGCTATCTGAATGTAAATGACACTTAATTAATCTTATGATGGGGAAAATAATTTGATGATAAATATACTTGTTAAAGAACATGTGTTTCCTGTACTACGGCCCACTGAAAATTATCTCTAATCTATATGACATTGTCTCAGTTTATCGCATAAATTCGTCTAAATACAACAGCTTCTACGAGAGCATTAAATAATGACACAACACTAATTTATCTTCATCTACTGCCAATTTAATTTCACCCTGAAAGTCATAAAATGAGTTAACTTAAAAACAACAAAAATACTAAGATAGTATATTAAGTATGATCAATGAAAAGATACACATAAATACCAAGATAGGCAGATTCCATATAATTCTTCATGATATTGAACAAAATCAAATTTCAGATTTCATATTGTTTAATTTTAAAGCACCAGACGGTTGTTTCAGATAACAACTAGAATGTTTTTTGCGAAACAAATACAAATCCCCACTTCAATCTGTAAAGTCAAATGTAATCGGCAAATTTCACTAGATCTGAATTCATTGGAAGATTATTTTACCTTGACCTTGAAACCAAAGGGCACATTGACCTAATTATAGTAACATGCTGCCTTTGGATAATGCATGCATGTACCAAGTTTCATTAAGATATCCTTTAAGATAAATAAATTGCGCTACGAAAATTGAACTTCCGACATAAATTCAAGTTATTTGACCTTGACCTTGACCTTGACACATAAGGTCACAGTGACGTAATTACAGCGTGTAATACACTCTCTGTCATTGTTTAATACATGCATGTACCAAGTTTCACTAAGATATTTCAAAATTCTCAAAACACTGAATTACCATAATTTCAAGTTATCTTTAAGGATAAAAAAGTTAAACTCAGGACAAGATTTACATGTGTTTTTCATAAAAGAAACGGATGCCTAAGAACCATTTTCCACCTTCTTCGAAGAAGGGAAGACATAATTCCATGATGACAGCAATACAATTGTCAGTATTTTGGTTCCTTTCATTCATAACCAGGCTGTGTTTTCACAATCATTCCAAAGATTTCCCCAATTCAAATTTCAGTAATTTTAGCAATCTATTTATGGAACTTAAAATACTAATTTTTGACAAATACAAAATAAGTCATTCTTCAAAATTAAACCTTAAATAACATGTCTTAACATTACCTCTATGGTAGCTCAATGAGTTGACACTTTCTTTGTAGCAGGTCGCAGGTTCATACAACAGACAAGAAAATTGGTAAGAACTGTTCTTTTGCTAAGCACTCTGCATTTAGAAATAAAAGTCATGTCATGGAATAAAAATTATCACGGTATCAAATATGGAAGATTAATGTTAAGGAGTTGAGTAATGGTGTTTAACGCTTCAGTCAAGAATATTTCACTTAAATTGAGAGGTCATCAGCTATAGGCGAAGGTGCAGAAATTTTGCCTGTAAATTGTGCTGATTGATTATACAGCAGGGTTCTTTATTGTGCCACATCTACCGTGACATGGTCTTTATTGATTTTAAGTTCCATCCAAAAGAACTGTGACTTTTATTTCGCAATGCTGAGTGTCTGGCAGAAGAACAGTCACTACCCACTTTCAAGTCTTGGGTCAGACATGGTGGGGCTTTGAACCCATGACCTCTAATTAATGGAGCGAGCACTCTACCAACTGAGCTACTGCAGTGGTTTTTGTGTAAAGAAAAATCTTAGCTAAGGAATGGTTGTGAAACCAGACTTGTGTGTGTACTTGGCTATAAGTCTGTATCTCTACTTGAAAAGGACTGTAGTAATTTAATTGCCTGTAGGACTGACAAAGGTTTATCCTTGTCAGAGTACCAGTCAATGTCTTCACAAGAGTAAACCTTCTGTAGTAATGTATGGACAACAACAAGGGCACAGTCTTTCCAGGCAAGTTTTCCTTACTATCTGTTCTAGAATAAGGTTTTGTTACTCTGTCTCTTATAAAAATGCTTTTTCTAGTCAAACTGCTTTTGCACTGCTTTACAAGTGTTACTTGAAAATCTAGTAATGGAATGTTTAATATATGTAGTAAGTTTCTTTCAACTTTAAATTGTTTTTTTTTACTTTCATAATTTTCTGTACAAAAAACAGTTATGATGCCATACATTCATATTAATAAACAAAACTTTCAGTATAGTCAAACCTGCCTTAAAAGCTACTTCTATAAAAGGACCACCAACAATAATGGTTAACTTGAGGTCTATGTCTGGTCCCAAAGGACTTTCTTTTGGCACTTCTTGAAATATAAAAATTTTAAATACCCTGAAAATTAGAAGTTAAAATAAAGTCCTTTGCAATCACCTCAAGTTATCAAAGTCCAACTGTATTTCAGAAGAATAGATTCTGTTTATAACACCTATTTATATTATTACAGTTGAAACAGTGAAAACCAAACCACTAGTCGACCTTCTTGCTGCCAAACAGACATATGTGTCCTCTATCAACAGCCTGCCACACAAATATGTGTACTGGCTACCTGCCACAAGGACACATGTGTCCTTTCAGTTCAATTGACAACTCTTGGTTGAAAAGTAAACAAAAATGCAAAATCGTAACTGATGAGATTTAAATCTACTATTAACTAATGATGCCATATGACTACAAACGTGTATGAGGTAATAAGCTATTGTTGACGTCATATCAGTTTGCATTATTTAAACTTGACACTGCCAACATGGCATTGAAATTCAATTTGGCAATGTCAATACTGTTTGGAAAATTATTTTGACAGCAAGATGGTTACCATGTTGGTTGGGCATGTTCAGTTTAGACAGGTTCTGCTGTTTATTGTGGAGATTTATAACTATATAGTACATAACAAAATAATGTTTATTATCATGATAAGTTCCAATTTTAACATTACATATACATACATAGTAGTATACAAATGCATATCAAAACAATTAAAAAACAAAAGGGCATTTGTATAGCTCACCTGAGAAAATTACCTAAGTGAATTCGTTCAGGTGAGCTAACAAACATATTATTTAAAACATATATCATAGCATAAGTAAACACATTTTATTAAAACTGAAAGTTGTAAACAACATTCAAAACACACAAAAGGTCAATAATGGTAATTTTCATGCTCCGTTGATTGTTTTTAAGAATCCCAGACTCCAAATCAATTGACAGATGTTTCTAAATCTGTCTTTAAATCCACCACACCACCTGGCTTAAATTATATAATATATACAGCAAGTGTTCTCTATTTACCCACCACACAAAAGTGCTTTTAAGTATAAAATCGAAAACAAAAATTTATCCCAAACCAAAGTACCGGTATTCAAATATCTTGCGGCACATATTCACGTAAAAGACCCGATCACAGAATTAATTCCCTCTGAAACACTTGATTCATTTTTGCCTCAGGCTGTCCAATTAATATTCTACAATATTCACTTTAGGTACATGTACAAAAAACCTGCTATAATGGCCACCTCTCTGTAAAGCTCACCTGTACATTAAGACTAGTGTTTTAATATCTTTTTACTTCATTTATTAACCAAAAGGCTTTATATAAAGACCACCTGTTTAAAGTCTACATTTCTTAAGTCCAATTGGTGGTCTTTATATACAGGTTTTATCATAGTTTTCGAACTGAATGAAATTCCCTGATGCTTAAAATATTTTCCTACTTTCTATTTCACTGGCTGAAGATTTATCAGCTTAATCCACAGATTTATTTATCTGCAGAACATCAATAACTCAAATACTGTAAATCAGGATATTTTCACATCCGTCTTATTTTTTGTGTAAATTCACAAAATTAACTATACATAGAAATAAAACTATTGTGAATATTCTATTTTGATATGATTCACTTGCATTTGTACTGGCCAACATCTCATGACACAAACATAAACCTACTGTACTTAAATATTATCTTGAAATGATTCCTGAAATTAACTGACACCAAAAATTCCCGATTCACAATACCCACAATAACTTGATTTAGTTTGTCCCAACTGTGTTTCTGTTCATATTCAATACCTTTAACACCTACTGTAGAAACCACTGTGACTGTGACAGTGAAATACTCTTTATATCCATAGAAAATCAAATAAATTGAATAAAGTTTGATATTTTTCACTTACTTGTACCTAGTCGTAACAGAAAATATGTATGCGCATCCGCGATTGTCATAAAGTATGTCTGTAGAAAGGAAAATGTTGGCGGTATGGGAATTTTAAACATGCGAAAATGACGATGTCTACACCAGAAGTGATGTCCTTGGTGACGTTTGATGTCATATGCGCAACCGAATCCGCCATTTACCTGGTTTTTCAACATGTTAAATCCCCATAGCACCAACGTTTTACCCTATGCAGATATATTTAGGGCTAATCGTGGATGCGCATACAGATTTCCTGTTACGACTAGGTACAAGTAAGTGAAAAATATCGATCTTTGATTTTCTATGGATTTAAAGCGCATTTCACTGTCACAGTCACAGTGGTTCCTACAGTAGATAGACATTTATCGAAATTGAAGTCCCATGTATGCATGCAGTGATTTTGTTTGTATCAAATTACTACCGAATAAAGCAGGGGAAACGCCAACCCGACCTACGCATTAATTCATTAAACAAGTTTGCACGCGCAGAAGGGGTGAAAAAAAATGGCCAAAAACGGCATACACTCGAGGCGTGGAAATAATGAAATATTTGTCTTACCGACTGTTATTACTGAAACACATGGCATTTTATTAAAATTTCTGAATAATTGTAATTGATTAAAGGCAGATTTGCTCTAATTTGGTGGCAATTTTACCATTTAAATACCGATTGAATGCGGGACACTTGCCTAAAATCAAAAATTATTTTTTTGTGATGTGATCTCTTTCAATCATTTGCTCATGCACCAAAGATGTTTTAATATGAATGGAAAGAACTTTTTCTCGTGTTTATTTTGATGTATAATTCGACAGTTAAATTTTCTGGTACAAAAAACGTACAAGTTTTAAAGTAGAAAAAATCGATGAAAATGTCGGATATGTGATCATGGGTCGGTCCCTTTTCGGGCTCATTTGACCCATAAATAATGCAACGGCAGCTTCCTCATGGTACACCATGTGTAAATTTGATAGTCCAGAGATGCTGTTTGGATTTATTTGCTAAAATAAAGTAAGTTTTACCATTTAAATAGTAATTTTCTTCACACTTCAAGCCGATTTTGCCGGAAATTTGGGTCTACTTTCAGGCAGCCATCTTAGAAAAGTGCCGTCACCGCCTCAAAGTTATGTTTTGCATTCCCGAATGATCCTTTTGTATTTTGTACATGGTAGTCATGGTTTCTACACCATATAACATGCATGATTGATTTGTGGTACCACTGAATGTATGAAGTTTGCATAGATACCAATACACTGGTCTGCATGTACTCAGAATACATTGGCCTGTATGCTTTGTAGGCCTTCAATTTATTTGGCTGCTAAATAACATTCAACTGTCTTATTTTATTTATTTTATTTTAAATACATGGGGAATGGGTTTACTCAAAATATTTACCATTAATATTTGACCAGGAGTGTGGATTTCTACATAAAATATTCCTTAGATGAGGAACATCTTTCAACTTAGATTTAGCTCTCAATTCATAAATATGTACATTTTGAATTTCATCACAAGATTGGCACTAGTCTTAATTATATATTTTTTCAAATTCTAAAGCATAAACTCACGGTTTATTATACAGTCTCATTTAATTGTTTAATCAAATTTTAACAGAAAAAAATCATTTGAAATCCTATACAAATTGAAAATTTGCATAAAAACTGGACTCATACAGTGTGTATACATCTATCATCTAAGCTACTAAGTTATTTTTATTGTAATAAGCTCTGGCATATGCTACTATTGAATTTCTATGCAATTGTCATGTGCTGATTAAAGTGATTTTGAATTTTTATTAAAATAATGCATTCAAAGTCAAAACATTTGAATTATATTATTTCACTAGCACATGACAGCTCTACTGTTTTTGCTCTAAAACTTTAGAGGAGACAGCATCTTTTTGCTAATGTAATAATTGAAATTGCTAAATAATGAAATGAATTTATAATTTAACTTAAACCATAAACAGATAGGTCTAAAACATTGCAAATTGTCCATTATAATCTTGATTCAACACCCACAACTGAGCCAAGTCATTAAAGTCACTTTGCTTAATTTAGTTTGACAGATGTGTTTAGATGTGAGTTACAAACACATAGACATACCATACCTACAACATTACATGTGTCCATCATCTGATGTTGACTTAAAAGCCAGAGTAGTTCAAATTTAAGCTAACATGGCCCATCATAAGTTGTCATTTAATTCAGATGATGAACAAGTATGGAACCAGACATGCAATGTAAGGCACTTATAAACTTTCTCTTATTCAGCAACAAACATATTATTTCACATCTGGTAGTTATATTATTCTTTGCTGAGTTTGTTTCAGTCCATGGATTTAACAAGTTTTCACTGATAACTCATAACTTGTGCATTTTTTCATTTATAATTATAATAAAACTCATTTTTTAGACTGGTAAAATTAGTATTAAAATTAAAACTAAATTGATGTGAAATTATAATAATTATTTGATGTAAATCTTATTTACACTTTCATTTGTGTAACATTCAACCTCAAATTAACCCTCATAGGCTGAAAATGATCAGGAAAGAATAAAATTCATGATTGTTCACTAAAATTACACATTAAACAACTAAAATACATGTGTATATATATTACATGTATGTATATGAAATTTTGTGATATGAAATATTGAAGCAATGTCTAAAGATGTTTATCCACAGCTAAGCTTAAACCCAAGTTAATGGATTTTGGTTTAACAAGCACTGCCTCAACATAATATAGTTTATGCTTTTTCCCTCATTAAAATGTCAAGTCCATGACTACTTCACATGTACAATTAATTTTAAAATTTAAAAAGAATGAGATTTATCTTTGGTTAGTTTTGATGCAGCATTCTAATTGTTTAATGTATGCATTTCATTTTTTAATTTATAAATACTTTATTGCACACCTGCATATTCTGGTGTTGGTTTGAAATAAGTCAAATATTGTAGTAGACTACTCATATACATGTATATAACACATATGGCTTGTAATGTGTAAATATGTTGTACATAATAATGCAGTTTTAAAACTCCTCAAATCCTACCCTCCCATCACACATATGCTCTCTCTCTCTCTCTCTCACACACACACACACACACACACACACACACACACACACACACACACACATTAATGCTGATTATTTGGACCAGCAAGACATATTGCTTTGAGTGGAGGTCAACATCAGAGATCCTACCATTTCTATGTTTTCCTACACAGTTAAACCTGTCTATCAAGGCCACCCAAAGGAACCAGTAAAAGTGGCCTTAATGGACAGGTGACCTTTGTATACAGGTTCAAATAATATGAATAAAGAACAATTAGGATACAATTATACTGGCCTTTATAGGCAGGTGACCATTATATAGATGTGGCCTTAAGGGCAAGTTGGGCTGTATTTCCTATAATTTTTTTACCCTTTTCTTATATTTTCCTATCATGATTTTTGTTACTGGAATTCAGAATGGGGACATTTTCTTGCATTTAGTACATATATGAAACAACATTCACGTTCCAGTAAGTATACATTGCAGTTGCCAATATTTTATGTTTGTTAGTAAAAGGGGGAACAGAAATGGCTGTAGGAGAGGCCATGGATGTATATTTTTGTGCAAATTATTAAAAAATTTTCCTATAATTTTAATGGAAACTCCTATAATTTTCTATAAAACTCCTATAACGTTGATGCCACATTCCTATTTTTCCTATATTTTGGACCTCAAAATGGTAGGATCCCTGCAACATGTAACGATTATTGTAACACAATATTGACGTCACTACGTCAGATGTATGTACAATGTATGAGTTAATTGAAGGTCACGGCCATATTTGTTTTCATTGACGACAAATGAAGGCTCTTGGTTTTTTACTTTTTTCAGATATTGACACCGCATGCACCAGGTATAATACTTTGTTAAAATAAATTACAATAATATTGTAATTCTATGTCAAAATTTCAAAGAGAAAAGACCATGGTACAAAAAACGTACAAGTTTTAAAAATCGAGTCGAGTTTCATGCTGATTAGACTACAGTGATTTTTAAGAGAAATCAGGTGCCGTCAGAAAATAGAGGGTTTTTTTGCAAGTATGCGTGTCATCCAGAATGTTTTAATACATGCGTAATTTTAAGTTCATAACAAATCTGCTGATAATGCGTTTACACCCATAAATGCAAAATTTACCGTTAAAATACGACACTGAATTTAGTGTACACTGAAGCTCGCGGCCATATTTGTTTTCATTGACGACGAATGAAGGATCTTTGTTTTTTGCTTTTTTCAGATATCCACACCGTATGCACCAGGTATAATATTTTGCGAAAATAAATAACAATAGTATTGTAATGTTATGTCAAAATTTCAAAGAGAAATATTCATGATACAAAAAACGTACAAGTTTTAAAAATTGAGTCATGCTGATTAACAGTGATTTTCAAGAGAAACCAGGTGCCGTCAGAAAATTGCGATTTTTTTGTAAGTATGCATGTCATCTCGGATTTTTTCATACTGCGAAATTCTAAGTTCATGACAAATCTGCTTATAATGCGTTCACAGCCATAAATGCAAACTTTACCGTTCAAACACGACACTGAATTTACTGTACACTGAAGCTCGCGGCCATTTTTGTTTTCATTGACAACGAATGGAGGCTCTTGGTTTTTTGCTTTTTTCAGATATCTACACTTTATGCACCAGGTATAATATTTTTAGGAAATAAATAACAATAGTATTGTAATGTTATGTCAAAATTTTAAAGAGAAATATTAATGGTACAAAAAACGTACAAGTTTTAAAAATCGAGTTGAATTTCGTGCTGATTTTCAAGAGAAATCGGGTGCCGTCAGAAAATCGCGAATTTTTTATAAGTATGATATGTCATCTAAAATTTTATAACACATACGAAATTTTTAGTTTATAATACATGTGCTTATATTGCGTTTTTACCCATACATGCAAATTTTACCGTTAAAATACGAAACTGAATGTGACCGATTGTTTTCCGGTTTCGGACACTTGACAAAAAATAATCCCGTTTTTTCGACCGCGAAAGGTTTCAAAAAACAAAACTGAAACACAATTTGCTCTTGGCGTTTCCCCTGAAGGTAGTTTCTCCTTAAGAAAAATGACTAAAATGACTAAAATTTCCCAATTAGTCCAATAGAATTCCCAGTGATAAACAAGTAAATCGTTAAATTTTTCCCATTTAAAAGACATAAGGTAGTTTTTTAAACACAGTAACAACATCACTGACATCTATATATAGTTGAATATTTCAAAGCTTCATGCATGTGCTGTATAAACTGGGACATTTTGTGTGTTCTCTGTTTTAATGTAATGCAGATTTTATCCACTTCTTTTGATTACATCATATCCTCATATTTTCTACACATCCCATGTGTCAAATACATTAATACCATCACATACAAATCTGAGAAAAAAGCTATTTGAATCATTAAATTCATTGGTACATTATTAAGTTCATTGGTTCTTTTATTTGATTTTTTATAAACACTTCCACCCAATATAATCCAGTACACAGTTGTTCAAATTCCCATTAGTATAGCCAGTTGGTTAGAGTACATTCTATCTTAGATTATGTGTATAGAAAAACCTTATTTTAATGCCCTAGAAGAACTTTGCCACCTACATTATCCCCACAATAACTTGAAGTCTAAAAATCCATTTTTTCTATGATTTCTTTACAAGCCTTCCTCAATTTATATATTGCCAAACTACTTTATAATGCCAAACGTTGGACAAATGATAGCAATGAATCAAGGCTTTACTGTACATGTCAGGAAATATTTTCTCTTCAAGAGTCTATTCCTTATCAAATACAAGTGATATAAGTCGAACCTTTATGTCTATAATAAACATAGTCAAACCTTAATTCATCGCCACCATTTGTTAAGTGAAATTTTGGTGTTATTAAGGCATTTGAAAATAAGTTAGGGGAGGTGGATAAAAAAACATAAACAAAATGGATTTTGGGACTTCAAGATGGTGTGGCATAATCGAGGTGGCATTACAACAAGGTTATACTATATTTCCAATTGTAATTTTACTAACCATTTGCCTATTAGGCTAAATAATGGAGGTTTGAACAACATGGTCCTGTAGTTTATAGCTCAAGATAAATGACCTGGCCACTGAAATTTAAATATTATCATTATACATTCTTTGTATTATCAACAGTCTACAATACTTAAAATGCCGATCTCTGTATCTGCTTTTTGTACAACTTATATAATAATAATGAAATTAAAAAGTCGGAGAATGGCTTATACAAACATAGCTTGTTGTATGGCTGCATCAATTTTTAAAAAAAAATATTTCTCCCATAAACTTTATACTTAAAAGCTGACACACCAAAACACCTTTTAAGTGAGCTTAAAATGATCATGACCACCATGTTTTAAAAAATAGGTTTTTTCTATATTTTATAATTATATTATCAGTAGTCCAAGCATCTTTAAAATTGGCCGAGAATAATTAATTTTTTGCTGAGCCTGCTCAGAAACTAAATAGACCAATGAACATATGTAAACAATATTCCATTAACATTTTAAGGAAAAAATTTATTGCCCGAAAAATTAAAATTACGGTAAAAGTCATACATTTAAATATGACTTGCCTGTAATATTAATAAAGGGGTTTGAAATGTATATGTAAGTATTAGTGAATGTATGATGTGTAGGACATTAGTCAAGTTCTCAAAAAAAAAATCATGAAAAGTCCCCTTTTTGCTTGGTGGACAAGAGGTCTAAAGCTTGTGTTTTTGGTGCTTCTAGCCACCTAGTTTTGAATCACACTAAACAGAGACCTTACTGCAAGTGTTTTCTCCAGGTACTCTGTGGTAGCTCAGTTGGTAGAGTGCACACTCCGTAAGTGGGAGGTTGTGGGTTTGAACCCCTACCGGGTCTGATCCAAGACTTGAAAGTGGGTAGTGACTGTTCTTTCACCAAGCACTCGGCCTTACGAAAATGAAAGTCATGCTTCTTTCAGATGGGAACTTAAAATAAACGAGGTCCTGTGTCATAATAGGTTTGGAACGATAAAGCATCCTGTAGTATGATGCCATCAGCTCAACGCACAGGAAAATTTTTCTGCACCTTCGCCTATAGCTGTCAACATCTTGATAAAAGTAAAATATTTTTGAATTACATTAAACACCATTACTCAATCACTTACTTTAGCTGCTCTGGTTTTCTCCATCATTCCAAATCTGACCACCCTCATATATGTGAATAATGACTGGGCATAAAACATCATCATTTCTCTCCAGTTCTTTTGGCTTAATTGATTGGTGTTTACACCTTATTAAGACTATTTCCCTTATATCATGGTGGCCATTCTCTTCAATGTTAGAGAAACCAGAATACGCGGAGCAAACTATCCACTGTCAGAAGCTGACAAACTTTCTCCAGTAAGGATTTAAATGTAGACTCTGTAAGGCACCATGGTCCAAACCTAATACTTTATCCACTCTGCCACCAAAGTCTCTTTTTAGTTTGTGTCCCAATTAGTTGTGATCACAGTTGGAACTAATAAGAAAATATCTCAAATCATGAATTGGAGTTCTCAAATGGACCATAAATTTATTACCCTTTATTATTTGACTGGAATCACAGTTTCCAATGGATATGGTATTCCAAAGTTCCAAAGTATTCCCCACAAAAATGCATTATTCTGGAAAATTGTGACATTAATATTTTGTAGTTTTTCATAACCACTGAAAACAACTAGATTTATACAACTTAATGTGTGATCATGTGGCCAGGTCAAAATACCTGAGCTAAACTTTTTCATCCAACACATTTCATACTGCTATAAATATAACAATGGAAAAACCAAAACAATTAATTAAATAACAAAAATAAATCTACATATAAATACTTATGACTATGGCCAATGGATAATATCACAGGTAGAACTGCACCAAGTATGATGGCTAGTAATTCTGATTTGTGAAAGCCTTTATGTTGATGAATGACGACTGTTCCGTCCGGACTTGTTTTCCTCGTTTGGCTTGATGATACTTCTGGTAGAATATGAACAGTGGCTACGTATAAAAATGTCCCTGCACTGAATAACATGGCTATACCTGTTGTTTTAAAATCATGTAAATTTTCTGCGCTTTTCTAAAAATATATAAAAATTTAAAAAATCTAAAAAAAATGCATATACAGTCCAACCTGACTTAAAGACCACCTCTATATAAGAGTCACCTGCTTATAAAGACCATAGGATTGTATCCCAATTGTTCTTTATTCATATCATTTGAACCTATATATAAAAGCCACCTGCCCAAAAAGGCCACTTTTAATGGTTCCCTTGGGTGGCCTTTATAGACAGGTTTGACTGTACAGTTACAATTACTGTGACTTTCATTTTACTCCTAACAAAACATAGCCATATACAAAATATGAAAGTAAAACTACATGGCTTCACTAATGACTATTATGGCTGCTGTGAAAAACTATTGTTTAACTTTACTCTTTCATTGTTGAGAAAAAATCTCTGGTAATTGTAATATCTACTAGAAATTGCAAAATAAATCACATTCAATTTTAAATCGGATAAAAGAATCCTGAATAGTTATAAATTGATGATCGGTTTTGTTAAGATAAGTCTCAGAAAAATCTGACACAAATAGCGGTGTAAGTTTATTTTTTTCAACTGCAATTGATAAAGAGGCTGAGGTGGCCTAGTGGATAGGTCTACAAATCCAGGGTCTCTCACTCTTGTGAGTTCGAGTCCCGCTCAGACCACTTGTGGGAAAGTGAATTTTCCTTGCTGTTGGCCTTTACTGTTTCACCCAGTGTCAGTATAATGTGAGTAGGGGAGTGATACGTTTGTCTGCCGCGTACTGACTTTGTGAGCTGGCACCTTAAAGTCACCCTAAGTGTGCGTTAGAACAAGGCAGACATACAACACACTCGCACTTGATATGCATACATGAAATTGTTCACAGATTAATCCATAGAGATTAATAAAATAGTTCTAGTCGCAATAACTGAAAAATTGTTGATGCGACATTAAGCTTAATTTTCCAACCAACCCACTGTAATTGATGAAAATATGACAGAATTTAACATTTTTAAGTTTTTTTCTATATGGTTAAGGGGGTCTTTTAAATGTAAATGATGTTCATTTCACTGCAAAATGGCATTATGAACCCATGTCTATGTTAGTGTGTAAGATCAATTACAGGAATGGTGGAGGAAACTAGAGTGCCTGGAGACAACTACCAATCTTCAGCAAACAAATGATAAATTTAACTTTCTCACACTGAGAACTGGGGAAGTGGGATTTTAGACTTAGCAGCACTATGATTTGTAATTAAGATGGTTGGTTGGATGAATAAATGTTGTTTTACGTCACAGCATAAATATTTCATTTGGATATAACTCGCTGAAAAAATGGAAAAAATTTTACGGTAAAAAGCTGAGTTCCAACTTTGACCTTGTCCGTGTAAATTCTATGACGAAAGAGAGGTAACTCTAGTTTTTCTACATACATGTATATAGTCGAACTGGTTTAAAAATGGAATGTCATTGTTCAAATTATTATTATTATTATTATTATTAATGTTATTATTATTATTATTATTATTAAATAATAAAAATCATAATGTTGTTTCTTTGTTTTCTTCTAAGAATGACCATTATTATTAACTGATGCAATTAAAAGAAGAGAATGTGTTAATGTATTTACATTTTTATCAGTAGTTTTAATTTTAGTGTATTTTATATTGAAAATATATTTCTAATTTTATTAAATTATTATAATATCGTATTTTAGCCTATTACATTTACAATTTTTACTGTTTGGACCCTAAAATGGGGATCATTAATTACAGTTAAGGCTATTAAACTCTATCGTCACATTTTTTATAAAAAAATTATATAATTAATTGTAAAATAGATTTATTGTAAAATCAAATTCTATTTATTTCGCCAAAAAAGTATTTCGTAATATATTTAAACAGGAAAATGGGACGCATAAGAGTTGGTATGGTTTCAGGCCGCACGTGTGTATACCGAAGTTAATCCCATAATTGGCTAATTAACTGTAATTACCTGTCGCGTGAGAACACCTGGTTAAGACACAGGTGTTAATCCGAGAATTGATGGTCAAAAGATTCTTTAAACCCAGTTATTGACCGGCATGTACATGGACTAATCTTTTCAAAACACTTGGTTAATAAACAGATGGTATTTAGTCCGATAATTGGTGTCATTGACGTACCGTCAAAGGACTGTCTTCACCCAGTTATCTTAGCCCGACAGGACTCTTGTACTCTCAGTCCATAACGTCTGACCCAAGACTCAAAAGTGGGTAGTGACTGTTCTTTCGCCAAGCACTCGACATTACGAAATGAAAGTCACGGTTATTTCGGATAGGAACTTAAAATAAAGGAGGTCCCGTGTCACGGTGGGCTTGGCACGCTAAAGAACCCTGCTGTATAATGCCATAAGCGCAACGCACAGGCAAAATTTCTGCACCTTCGCCAATAGCTGGCGACGTCTCGATATGAGTGAAATATTCTTGACTGGGACGTTAAACACCATTACTCACTCACCTCACTCACTCACTCAGTCTATTACAACCTTCACTGAAAGAACACAAGAAGTTTTGGATGATTTCGGTGAAATTGGGGGAATTTATTTGAAAGAAAAAGTGATCCCTACTATTCGAGACAAAATATTTCTTTCTAGTCAAGAAAATCGTTTCATCCTCCCAGATTGAAGAAATAATAATTGTGAGTCATTGAACCACAAAATAAAGTTGTTAAGGGGTTGGAAGATTTCTAAAAAGCATGAATTAATTGACCGTCTAAAAGAAATTCATATTGATAGCAAATATTTTGTGGAGCGATTGATCAATGGCCTATAAAAAATTAGCTGCTTAATTTCGAAGTTCGTAGTCCCTCGGAACCGACATTATAGTCCTATGAGAAGACCAGAGAGTCCCTTGCTGTTGCAAAGTTGCATGTTGAAAAATGGTTTGTTGTCACTATATCTACTTTGTATGTGTGCTAATTAGCAAATAATTCCAAATTATTTGTGATAACACACAGATAAAACCAAATGAATGTGAATGAAATGATTGATTTAGCCAAATGATCATAAATAACACGCATTTTAAAGGCAGGAAAGGGGGGGCAAATGCTGTGTGTTAAAATAGCTGCAGTTAGTTTCTCAAGAACTGGTTCCCTTATTCTTTCACTATGCCGATTGCGTCCTGAAACACTTTTTACATTAGTTCCATGATGTATAATTTATCTATTCATATGTATTCTATTCAGAATACCGGTATATACAAATATTTGTTTAGATTTATATATTTGTATCCAAGTAATAATGAATATAGTAAACACTGATGTTTCTACATGTTATTTATTTGTACGGCCTTAATTGTATTATGTAAAACCGTCAATAAATTGGGAGTCATTGTTATTATACACTGCGCTATCAGCGGGCGAAAAAGTTATCAGCGAAACGATAATTTATCGGGCGGCTATTTTGGACACCAATCAACAATTACGTGCTTTTTTATATTATAAACCCTCATATATTTGGACAGTACAAGGCATCAGTAAAAACTTGCATGGAACAGGTAATTACTTTTCATTTGTACATGTATTACTACATAAAATGGAAATATTTAAATTTAGAATTTCAGATATACACATTTTTATGTTCCTTTTTATCTTCAATACCATAATTTTCAGCTGTCAAACTCAGGGTTATCTCTGCCATTCACCAATATAGCCAATTGCTAATTTTTATAATTTGCCTTCAAAATTTAGCATTTGGCTAATATTTTTGCTTCAAAATTTTTATCAATTTCATAATGAGGCAGATGAAAATAACAAATTTTTTAACACAATTTTAAATATTACAAATTAATAATCAAGAAATTGTATTTATAAAGCTGATCAGCCTTTTTTTGTCACTTTAGTTTTAGTGGCTCTTTAAACATATACATTGGCTCCTACATTTTAAAATTGACTAATCTTAATTATTTTTGCTCAAAGGTTTTGAAAGCCAGAGCTAACCCTGAAACTACATATGTATGTACTGATAGTTTTTTGTCCTTTTGAAATATTAAAATATAGATTCAAATAACTTGTGCACGCTTCAGGATGACACTGGTCTGAATTTTTTAACTATATATTATGTTAATTTTATACACTCTTAATGAAGTATTACATATTCTTCGATTGGATAATTTTTACATAAATGGACAAAGTGGCATTACAACAAGGTTTTACTATATTATGTTGTGCTGGATGATATTACAACTACATTGGTATAGTCAGAACTATGTAAACTGATAAACCGTATGAACTGAACTACTGTTAACTCGAGCCAAATTCAGTTCCCAAGAATCAAAAACATAGTCTTAAAGTGTGAAATCCAAACCCCTTTATCACACATACTAATTTTTTCCTTTGATATTTTTGAATACAGGAATAGGTAAAATTGATATATGTCTTTATGATTACTTAATTTTCTGTTTTCAGTCTCACACCATCCTCTTGGTACAACCATTACAAAGAGCTGAAACAAGAACAAACTCAGATTATGAATCTCTAAATGAATGTTTGGAAGGTATGTAATGATAAATTGTTGATATTTTGTACTCATAAAATACCTCAAATTATCAAGAAACTGATTGTCTGAAATTTTATCACATGAAGTCTGCAAAGTCTACCAGTATATTTGTAAAAGTCTTTTAAGAAATTTATCACACTTGTATATTATATATTATATATTATATATAATATAGCTCACATATCAATGCAATATGCATTGTTCATGTATCAAATCTTTATTGCAATATGAAGTGTATTGAAAATTGCAGACATACTGTAGTAAAATGGATGTTACTTACATTGTTTCATTTTAAAACTAGTTAATAGACATACCGGTAGTGTCATCCTGACATACCAACCTACCTAGTTCTAGTTATGCCCAGGGTACAAAGTCATCCTGGCATAGGTCAGGTAAAACGGATCATGTTTTCAGAAATTGAGTCGACTTATTAACTTGTATAAATTGATGCATTTTATTTGAAAAGATGAGTATTAAGTCAAAGAAAAATAAAATTAAGAAAGAGGTAGAACTGGGCTTATTGAAAACTCAACTACTTGTAACTTGTAACACTAAAAATAGGCCAGGGTTGGTGCACAGACAGAAATCTTGTGTGACAAACTTATTATTTTGGACCCAATGGCAAAGGGGCTGTTCGGGATATAATATCAATCAATCACCATGTTACTGTTGTATGGACTTTGCCTTATGTTATTTTATGTATGTTTCAATTTCGGGAATCTGCAAGATTTATGAAGAACATCTTAAAAAATACAACCCAAACAGTCCATCAATCACATATGATATTAGCCAGTTATTTGACTTCATTGATCAAATGACTGACTTGAGTTGTTTAGTGTAAGTGTGACCCATGTACATATGTTAATTTATAATTTTTAGCTCACCTGACCGAAAGGTCATCTGAGCTTATGGCATAGCGCAGCGTGTGTATGTGCGTGCGTGCGTGTGTGTGTGTGTGTGTGTGTGTGTGCGTGCGTCGTTAACACATATTTTCGACTTCTCCTCTGAAACTACTGGACAGATTTCAATGAAACTTGGTCTGAAGTATATAGGGGCCAGTGCAATTCAGATTTGTTCGTGGCGTTGCCATGGCTACCATAAGTAGGTCAAGGTGACCTAGGGGTGCAAAAATCTTAAAAAATCTTCTTCTCCGAAAGTATTGATTGGAGAAAAAATCTGATGTGATATTTGGCTTCTCTAGAGGCTTAAGCCTATAGTTTGTTCATTTTGTGAAATTCGGACAAAAAATAGGTTACGAGTTTTTGCATTTAATTTTGAAAAAAATCGTAAAATAGCTTCAAACTGTTATAACTTGACTATTTGACCAGATAATGACATGGGGTTTTCAGTTTTGACATCTTCTTGTTAGTATCTTCAAAATGAGGTCAAGGTCAATTGTGAAGGTCGTAACCTAATTTTTTTACCTCTGATTATAATTATTCTTTGGAAAACCATAAACTTTTTGTATAGGCATGTATATTAGAATGTTGTCGGCATTGATACAACGTTCATTTTGATGTATAGAAAAAGGTCATGGGTTCAAAGGTCAAGGTCACACACGCAAAAAAGTACTAATCTCGAATAACTATAAATTTTTTGTATAGGCATGTATAATTATCTCGAATAACTATAAATTTTTTGTATAGGCATGTATATGAGAATGTTGTAGGTATTGATACAACGATCATTTTGATGTATAGAAAAAGGTCATGGGTTCAAAGGTCAAGGTCACGGATGAAAAACAATACCGAAATGGTTAATTATCTCGAAAACTATAAACTTTTTGTATAGGCATGTATATTAGAATGTTGTAGGTATTGACCTATCGATCATTTTGATATATGAATGAAGGTCATAGATTCAAAGGTCAAGGTCATAGATGCAAACAAATACTTAAATGGTTAATTATCTCAAAAACTATAAACTTTTATATAGGGATGTATATTGGAATATTGTAGATATTGGCCTAACGATCATTTTGATATATGAATGAAGGTCATATGTTCAAAGGTCAAGGTCATCGAATTTAACGAATACTTAAATGGTTAATTATCTCAAAAACTATAAACTTTTTGTATAGACATGTATATTGGAATATTGTAGGCATTTGCACAACAATCATTTTGATATATGAATGAAGGTCATATGTTCAAAGGTCAAGGTCATAGATGCGAACGAATACTTAAATGGTTAATTATCTCAAAAACTATAAACTCTTTGTATAGGCATGTATATTGGAATTTGTAGGTATTGGCCTAATACACATTTTAATATACAGATGTTTTAGCTGTTTATAAATAATTTTTTGTAGCTGGACTTTAGATATGTTATATATAGCATACTTATATAATATTTATTATAATTAATTTGCAAAAATACTTGCATATTATTGGCCCTTACTGCTGAAAATTTTGATATACTCTTTTATTAATGTCATTGACCATTGAACCTCTGCGTAAGATATGTACTCTGCCTCAGATGAGCGTTAAGGCCCATGGGCCTCTTGTTGGTATTTTCAGCGGCTTTCTCTGCATTTTTAACACTTTTTTAAAAGTGTGTTTGAAGTTGCAAGTTGTTCAATGCAATCGTATGTAATTTAGATGATTCATGTCTTGTCAAAGTAGATGTGCGAAAATTTTTGCGACGCGTAACAAACAGGTTAATCTGACGAGTTTTTACACAAATGTCACATTTCATAGCACAATCCTCGTAAATCAGCCAGGATAATTTAGCTAGCCAGGCTTCAGATCTTTGATGGGCCAGGTTTTGATTAACCCCGATCACTGTCAGAATCTGTTTCTTTGTCGGCCTTTTTTAGTGAAAAAAATGCTGAACAGGGACTTGGACTCTGTTATGCTTTATAGATTAGCAACTTTTTACCTTCACGTGAGTGGAAACTATAAACATTGTGTGAAGCGAGGCATCTCCACCTCACTATTTACCGGAAGCGAAGCAAAGTACTTTCTTTTCTGATGTAAACAATCACAAAATCGACCAATTTAAATAAGGACAAAGTTGCGTCACCAGTGACGCACTGCACATTTTTACGGGCCATATGGTTCAAACTTGCGTCAAATCGCAGGTTTTTGTGCGATAGAGAAACCCTTGTATAGTAGACAATTCTACCGATAGAATTTTATGGGTAAAATTTTCAAGAAAGGAAAAAAAAACGGAAAAGTTTTTTTTGTATATTTGTACAGTGTATTTACCACCAGAAGGGTCTACCAGAGAAGATAACGGTTACGAGTTCTTAGACACATTAATCACAGCTGTACACTATACCGTACGGTGAAATATTTTATATTTTTTTTGGCGATTTTAATGCACGGTGTTCTGACAATGCAGATTTTGTAGAAGGGGTTGATACTTTACCGGAAAGAGACGTGATCGATTTTACCGGGAACTTCTTCTTCCATATACTAAATAGGCCTCCTCCTTGAATGTGTCACTTACTGTTATGGAAATATTCTGTGTGAGTTCTTGTGTAAATTGCTGTATCCTTAATGGGCGGTATACATCAAAGAATAACTTTACTTATCTTTCATCGAGGGGTTCCTCAGTTGTCGATTTTGTTCTAATACCCTATTAGTGACGCAATGTGTACAGTGATTTTAGTATCCATATACCGTTTAAGAATTAGTGAATAAAAATATTATGGTTGGATGTGTGGACATTTCAAATGTATCGCCAGACCATTTGTTAATCATTTGTACCGTCGATATGCAGGAGTACATAACATTTAACACAAGTAGAAAAAGTAAGGGAACAACTGAAGTACTTAACAAACTATACTCAAAATATTCCAGACAACTGAATGAGATATTACAGTCGCAAAGTTGGGAAACCTCGATGATTCGGAAACAGTTCAAAAATCACTAGAAACGCCTATGATGATTTTGTTAATAATGTGAAACCTGATATGAGTGATAAACTTTATGTCCGGAAAGTCATTCTACATGAAAGTATGTCAACCAAACAGCGAAGAGTGAAAAAAGATTGGTGGAATGACGAGTTAACTTTGATATGGAACGCCACATATGTCGCAGAATCGGCGATGTTAAAATCATCTGAAGCTGCGAAAAAACGTCTGCGTCACGTTTACGTAGAGAGGCGAAAGCATATTTATAAAAGCTTACAAAAAGCGAAACGTCAATTCTGACATAGGATGCAAGGTTCTGGCATAGGATGTAAGAGGACCTTGTTAAAATTAAAAGGATATTTTAGTGTATTTTGAAAAAAAGATTAAAAAAATCGGTGTGGGGAACGACAGACAAACCAAAACAAGGACGATTGAAAAAAAATCATCGGAGAAATATGTGGTTCTGGACAAATGGAAATCTTCTCTTAGCAGTATGTTTATTTAGTCAGTAAGTAGTGTTAGATGTGTTAATTATATATCGCACACGAAAGGCGTGTCGATGAGTTAGATAGTGTTATATTTCTTGAGGAGATTAAATCAGTAATACAGAAATCTAAAAATGGAAAATCATCTGGTGATAATATTATAACGGGAAATTTAGCTCAAATTTAGCTAATTTAGATGATTAAAATACAACATACAAAATTTACCTTATTTTCACTAACTTTTAATCGGAATAGCGACCGGATTATCCAGTGGTCACCTTCAGACTGACGCTAAACATAATGTAAAAACAAACAACTTTATAAAAAATATATCCTGTTGTCATGGAAAGTAAGCACGATCAAATATAATATCATTAGTGTCACAGGTAAAGTCTTACCCGGAAAGTCCGAAACAAAGTACTGACTTATTTTTCCGACTCTAGGTGAAATCCTTAATGACTTGAAAGTCTTGATTAATCTGTTGTATAATCTCTTCGTTTCCTCATTAGGTTGGTGTAACGCGATTAAAATAAAAACATGAATGAAACAAATAAATTTATGGAAACAATTTTAAAATAGTAAATTATTTAAAATATTAGATAATGGTTAAAAATAGTTGAATTGTGCACTGTCACAAAAATATACCTCTGGAATCATTGAAAGATGAAGCAGTTTTATATTTATTGTATATTTCCTACTTTGTGGAAAAAGTAATTATAAATAACTCTGATTTTTTAAAACATCCACTACTGATCCAATGGACCCTACATCGTATCGTGGGTTTTCACTTGCGCCGGTGACATATAAAGTTTCCTGTGCTGTTTTAAATAACAGGGTGGAAAAGTTGGTTCAACACTTCAGCATTACTTCAACGATGAACAGAATGGATCCCGTGATAGTCTGTGGGCTAGTTGGATCCACCTGACACCCCTAGGAATCTCTGACACCAGTACGAGTACCTTAAGGCGTCTAGTAATGGATTAAGGATGTTTCTTAGAAAAAAATTGGGACACTCTATATCTAAAACTTCAATATTTAAGAGTACTTAAAAGTTTTCAGAACGTTTCTCTATTAGGGGTAGGGGAAGGTTTTTATCTTTGACTTTAATCATATTTTATAGATATACATGTAGATCATATTTGGTATCATAGTAAAGGTTTCAATGTTTAACTTTTATAAAATACAAAGTTTGTTGATATAGCTGCTGCTATGTCGTTGTATCGGTAAACAACAGTGATTTGTCCGCTTGATCTTTTATTTAAATATTTATTTATTATGGCCGAGTAAATCTATGTATCGATATGGAACGCAGGTGATTATTTTGTCCATATAATGAGTAACACTTCACACGAACACTGTTCCTGTATCAGTAACTGCGAATCCAAATACTATCCATGTAATGGGTGGATTCTCCTATATGAACATTCCTAATGAAAGGTAAAGTTTTCCAAGATTTTACTTTGTTTTTGGATCGTGATTTGAACAGATGGACTGGAACTTTCTTTTTTAAATACTGGTAGATACTAAACAGAATATCATTGGCATATCAAAGTTTCTTCTTTTTAGCAAAGGTTGTTAGTGTCATGAAGTAGTTGGAAAAATATTCGCTAATTCCAATTATTAATAATAAATATCCGCTTATTTCAATTATAATAGTTTAAAAACATCTGCTTATTTTAATTATTAATAGTTGAAAAATATCCGCTCATTTCTGTTAACTTTGCTCATAAAACTGCTTCAATCAATATGTACCGATTTCTTGCCAGGATTCTTTGAACTCTATTGGAAAGGTTGGTGGCGTTTAGTTTCAGTTGTTATCATAGAATCTACTGATTAACAACCGATTCCATTGTGACTAAATAGATGAACGTCGACAACAGCACTGAAGATGATTGATACACTACAATCGCTGAATTGATTTCTGAAATAGCTGTGCAAGTGAATGGAATCGTGTAAATGATTTCTGAAATAGCTGTGCAAGCGAATGGAATTGAGTAGTGGAGTTCTTAATAATTAGTGTCTTGATAAAGGTTGTATAGCCGAAATATTGACATAGAGCTGACATTGTAAATTTTTTACAGTAAAAACTGTCTAAAAAGCAACCTACAACGAAACTAGTAAAGTTATATTTAGGGACAAGTGGTCCTTAAATATCGGTTCAAACAACATTAATAAACAACAATTGGGATAACATTTATCTGGCCTTTAAAAGCAGGTGGTCTTCATACAGACAATGGCCTTTAAAGCAGGTTTGACTGTATTGCATTAAAAGATTTATAGCGTTCGTACACAAATGCTTTGAACTCTATGATAAAGGTTCTTATGATATTCACAAATTGACCAGTTAGATGAACATCGCAAAAAAAAAAAAAAAAAAAAAAAAAACTGGATATGGTTAAGTTTTTACAAAACAAGTTGATTTTTTTGTTTTCGTAGGATGCCTTTTTTTTACGAAATAGGTTGATATGGGTTGGCGATTTGACCAATAAGATGGACATTGCCAAAATCAACGGATATAATACATTTTAAGAATACATCATCCATTAATTTTGTACGGTTTTCGTATCAGAATGCTCTGAACTATCTTTGAAAAGGTTAGGAGGTGCCTAGTTCTTCTTATGGAATACAGTGACATATATTGACGATTTGACCGCCTAGACGAACATCGCCAACATAGCTCCGAAAGTAAAAATGGTAAACTTCAGATTGCAATATAAAAATATCAGTTGAAGTTGATACACATAGTTTTGGTTTCCTTTTCTTTTTTAAATTTTAAGCTAGAAACAAGGCTGAAACCTTGTAAGTTCTCGTTTTTAATCACAAAAAACCTAATATTTTCTGCCTGAAAATGTTCTGTTCCCATTAAATGACTGAACAAATAACAACTGAACATTAATTTTACAAATTCATAGAATTTATTTTAATGCAGACAATTACAAGTCATAAATAGTTTACACCTTTCCCCCCCCTATCCCCCTTTCTCTCTTGAACACTTAAGTGCTTTTTTTTGTTTTGTTTTTTTTTTTTGCTTTTTGCTAATAATGCACGCAACAACATTTTTACCATATTCACGATATTACACGAATCACTTTTTCTACAAATCCAGACTTCTGATTGATTAAAATCAAATGGCTTTGGCGCCCGGGGTTTTCATACAAGAACCTGCACCGGAACGCGATATTGATGGTTTATTTTATTTTTTTTTAAATTGAAATTTTATACTCTGAACGATTAAAATAAATTCAATTCAATCTTGCATTGAATTATATATGTTGGATTACAATCACATAGTCGTGTGTCAGGTGCCCCCTTTGTTACAAATGAATCTACGACCTTTGATATTCTCTATAATTATCTATGTTTGTATTCATCGTAGGATAATTAATTTGGTTTAGACAATTTAAGACTACTAAATTTCATTTTTTTAAAATAATGTATTGCTGACGTTATTTAAAAATACCAATACAAGTATTAAAATCGACGTTGGACATTTGAGTAAAATCATGGGACAAAAGAGCGAGAAATGCGGACGTTTGAGCGACGAAGTAATGGACATTTGAGCGACAGAATTTTAACCCATTTGAGCGACATTTCAAATATACGATAGACATTTGAGCGACATTTAAGAAATTCTTATCAGAATTCTTTCCTAGTATCACCATTAGTGTTGCAGATTTCATCTCGCTCAATCGTCGTGGTGGAAAATAAAGAAACAAACGGACTAAGTATATAAGAATCCGGAGTCTGAAGTAAGAAACTGGCTAGTCATTCTGTCGTATTGCTTCTCTGCGTCCAGACGAGGCTGGAGATTCCTTTGCTGAAGACTACAAGACTAATACATCTGGTGACAGAAATGTACCAAATTCGCTGCTTACAAACGTTACAGAAGAATAACCGCCACCCCCCCAAAAAAAAATCTTATAAGCAGATTTCCAAGCTTTTTACCAGCCTTCAATTCAACATCAGTTTTGTCGCAGAACCTATCACATAAAATACTCTTTCGACCTTTGCTTGTTTCAACCAATTCTAGCTCAGGCTAGAAATCATACTAACCAGGTAAGTATACAAGTGAGTATATTAAGACTTCCGCTCTAATGCTCATCGTAAAATACAGGTAACATTTAAAATATGCCGCTCATATCCATTAAAGTCGTCGCTCAAATTTCCTCTAGGAGTGATATAATTTTCGCTCAAATGTATTTTTTCATTTCATTTGCGTCAAAATATACTGAGCGTATGTTATGAATATGCAATAGCGATCTGGTAAGATGCAATACATCTATGTACATGATAATATCTATAACACATAATATAATATTTATAATACATTATGATATATCTACAATGCAAAGCAGTTAAGTTTTGCAAAAAAGATATAAAAGTAGTCACATTAGACAAAGTTTTGTTAACATTTTAAATAATTCATACATTGTATAACAATAATAATAGTGATATTATTATTATTATTATTATATAAAGCAATTTAATTACTTTAAACTGGTTTTTTTTTTTTTGCAGAAAAGACATAAAAGTGGTTACATAAGACAAAACTTTCTTGTTAACAATAAGGGCAAATGCTATCATCTTTTGTTACATTATTCCATTTTCCTGTTTCTATTGGAAACTTGTGGTTTGAGGTACGGAATTTAGAAAAAGCTATTGCTTTATTATATTCTAGCTTTAACAGATATTCTTCAAGTTTAAATGCATTTTTGAAAGAAAAAGAAAAATCACATCTTGAAGACATATCTGAAAGTACATTTTTAAAAATAAGTTTGTATGAAGACAAGTCGAGATAAAACTGATTAAACAAAAGAGAATCCTAAACCAGCGTTACATAACATGTGTTTGATATGATCTAATTATTTTGATTTTAAATCACGAATATACAATTCAACCATTAATTTATTCAAGTCTGAAGATAACTTGTTACCCTGAACAATACTACACTAAACATTATACATGCTCAAGTTTATATGAATGTGAATTGGAAATTTACCAAGTTCACCATAAACCATATAATTTGGAGTACTTTTCTTCAATTTCAATATACGTTCACAAAAATATAAGTGTACACGTTCTACACGTTTTCATAACCCCATAATTATTTCACATAAATATTTAAAAAACTGATAAAACTAAACTATTGAAAAGTTGTAATTGCAAATCAATAGGTATTTGTGAATAAATGATTTAACCTAATAAAGAATACATAGCCTTTTTAGCATAAAAATCAACATTTTTTCATATCTACTCAAAACACATAACCAAAATAAACAAGAGTCAACAACGTCAAGTTTTTTACCATTTAACATAAAATTCATAAGCTTATGCTAGTGTTGTAAATAGAAAACTGGTAAAATATGTAACTTATTACTTTTCCTTTTTCTGAAAACTAGAACCTTTGTTTTATCTGTGTTTATCTCAAGTTTCAATAATTTGCAGTAGTTTAAATAAACAGCAAGACATTTTTGGTCAACCACATTCACTATCAGTAAAAAGTACAGTGCCATCAGCATATAATAGAAAAACAACTTAAAATAAACATGAAATATATCATACAATATATTACACATAAATTCTGTGCCGTCCAATACAATACAATCAAATTTAACTTTTACCAGACGGTGTAAAAAGAAATACAATAAAAACTGTCAAAGCAGCCAACTTATATTTTGAGAATAACACTAAAATAGTATTTCTGGTGACCTGTATAACTAATAATACAAATGGAATGGGAATATTTATCATAACAATGTTTAATGATATCTTTATTTTATAATATTTATATACATGTAGCAATATTTGATTCACATAGAAACTAAACGATAAATCCCAAAGTGTTAGCGTGCAATATGTATCGATATTTGCACGCAAACTTTGTTCCAGTCTGAGGATTCCCGAACCATTTTTTCATATTGCACGCTTTGTCACGTGACATCGTCGTTTATGACGTCACGCGATTGTTGTAGACGTCATCGCTGTGTTGTCATATTTCACTAGTTCTTATATCCATTTACAGGAACTAGTGTAATATTTATTTATCGTGGGACAAAATGGTATTTTAGATGAAATAGTAGTAGACAGTAAATGAAATTCATGTTGCTATATAATAAAAGGGTTATTGAACTGATATTGTGAAATATTGTCCCTCGTTGACTCGATATTTGCACGAGCTTGCGAGTGCAAATATCCGGTCAACTCGGAACAATATGCACAATATGAGTTCAATAACCTTATAATATAGTATGTTTAATAATATGCAATACATTTATATCATTTATTGTATAAAGTAAAAAAAATTACTTGGTACAGCTTTAGCAAAATTTAAGTTTTTTTACCATTATAGCGCTTCATTTTAATTACTGGTATAGCTGAATGGATTATCTAATTTTTTAAATTTATCTTTATGTTTTCTTTATTTATAATCAATATAAAATAATTATAATATGATAACACCAATTTGAGGTCAATATATGTTTTATTGACCACTGGATAGCAATATTGACCGAGGGCTTGCTTTATAACACAAGAAATTAAACTTTTCAAGATACCGATCCATATACTAGTAATATCACTTCACTTTGAAAAAATGTTGTAATTTATTGTAATATTTCGACAATTGTGCAAAGTCTTTTGAGTTGAGTAATGGTGTTTAACGTCCCACTCAAGAATATTTTATATATATCGAGAGGTCGCCAGTTTAAGGCGAAGGTGCAGAAATTTAGCATGTGCATTATTGCGCTGATGATTTTATACAGTTTTATATATTTATTATTTAAATAAAATGACGGTTATTTTGACATGGCATTGACGTATGTTTGTTCTCAATTAACAAAAATAAAACAAAGCACAAACATTATAACAGATATAATACATATATAAGACCCAAGATAAATACAACATTGAGCCAATTGTTGTGCTGCCGATTAATTACCGACGATCGGTTTGGGAACGAGATTATCACGTCGCCACAGCTCTCTGGTGCCCTGTCCTTGTTGAGTGACGCGCAAATTGGCAGAAACCTTAGCAGAGAAAGCAATTAGTACATGTACAATGAAAGTGAGTATCTTTATCATTTCTGGTTATTAACCTGTTGGAAATGACGGTAACATTAATACAAAGACTGATTGTGAACAGACCTTACTAAGAGGGGGCCTTTAATAAATTGTATGTGACTTAACTCTAGTGTTATAAAATTAGAACATTAAAGAATAGTTAAATTCTACTATTTCAAGCATTTTGATTGCTCATATTTTTGTGTTACGTTTGCATGAATGCTTTTGCTTTCATTGACGTCATTTTATTATGTATGACAAGGAGACATTTAAATTTCTACCCCATGACGATGGTATCTATTGTACTTCTGGTGGTTATGTTGTCGTTTAAATTGCTGATTTGATGTTAAAAATATAAATCGATTTATAAGAATTAAAAGAATTGGACAATTTGCACACATAGCGTAACTAGTATTGTACGTGTGCAAAATGCCCAATTTTTTCATACTTCCACAACAAAAAGAAAAATTAATTTTTTTCTATAATAGAATAAAACAGTGAACAACTATCCTGGTATTTTATATCGTTAATTATAAAGCAAATTAGCTTGTTTCCGCTAAATACAGGTATATCTTTGTAAGGTTAAGAACCCTTAATTCACATCGCAGTTAACGCAATACAAAATTCTAATTTTCTTCCATTTCACCTATAGCTGGTGACATCTCAAAATAAGTAAAATATTGTTGACTGGAATGGAAAACCCCATTCAATCAATCAGTCTTAGACAAAAGATGTGAAATTGAATGCCGTTAAATCTTAATAGATTTATTGTTATTTGAAATGCTGGTAACGTCTCGATATATGTGAAATATTCTTGACTTGGACAAAAAAAACCCATCAAATCAATCAATCGAAGGTAAAAGACGTGAACACAATCAAATCTGAACAGAATCATTGTTACAATTTTCCGGAACATTCTCGTTATTATTTGCCATGCTAATTTCTATTTGCTGTGGACCCGGTGTGTCAGTTGGAAACATTTTATTTCTAAACGATTGTTGAAAAGACTTGGTGGTGACAATACACAACGTAAATACCAATCCGTGTGAGCCAGAGAAAATTATAAAAAGGTAACGCAGGATATTGGCATCCAATGCTTCAGATAAAACACCCAACCCCCATGACAAACAAGAAATGAGACCCAATCTAAGATAAACACTCAAGTATGACTTTGATGTGTTCATACTTTCGTCGGGAATAACTCTGTTTACTTTATAAAAGTACCAAGCAGAATAGGCAAGACATACTAAATGTATGAGCAGACATAACAATACAGGGGCGACAACTACTACCAGGTTTTCTGGATACCCTGTCGGAAAACAAGCTGATTTAGTGTAACCAAAATTTATATTTGTGCAATTACAAACCTCAAGAATCAATGATGGTAAAACGATAGCAAAAGGAATTGAATATCCGATCAGAAAGTATTTTTTTGGAAATGGCACCTTTATAAAAGGGTTTCTATTGATCTTTCTAATTGTTTTGAGTTTTTGAAGGGTATGGCAAACAAATATGCTTACCCATGAAAAAAAACTTATTAGTAGAAAATGCGATATCACGGAAATGATGAAACATACAGTTTGATATGGCCTTACTAAACCTCCTGAAATGAAACAGACATTGAAAAGAAACAGAACTACGAGTATTTGTTCTGAAATAAGACCTGGGATCGATGAAACTAAGTTTATATAACGATGTATAATCAACGTTGGTAAGATGGCACCACATGATATACTTAAAGTTATATATGTTAAAATCCCCTTCACAAACTCTTCATAATCATATCTTGCATTCAAGTTAATTTCAAACGAAGGTTTCACCCCTTTTTCCGAACTGACTTCTATTGTGTAATTGACCAAAACTCTAAAACGTGGTTTGCTATTCTTAGTTTGATTGCTTTGTCGATGTTTATTAGACTGGTATTACATTCTGTTGGAGTAGCTATGAGCTCAGGAAGAGCTTCGTTGTTTTCTACTTCTTCTAGAAAGTGTTTATATTCATAAATGCTCCACAAAAGTCGTGTGAAGTTCCATGTTTTCAGGTCTATATTTGTGTCAGTAACGGATGACAAATTCCAAACCCTCCAAATACGAAATTCCTCTTTATTTGACATGGATTTTCTTTCCATAGTGAATTTCATCGTATTTATTTTTGCCTTCAGTTTACGGAACTCCTTTGTTGTCGTTGGTATCCGTACATCAAATACGAAAGATGCATTGATGACAGATTTTATACTGTCGCCATGTTGGTGTGTTGGGGACGTATATAACGCGTTAATGCGGGCTAGCGCAGCTAAGTTCATTTGTTCTCGCAGTCCAAAACGTTCAATTGGAAGGCAAGTTGTGAACATGGTCAAAGTCCAACCTGAATCATCAACTCCTATGATGTCATCACTTACTAAATACATATGCGTATTAATAGCAAAGTTCTGTATTATGACGTCGTCGTCTATACTTGAATTACACTGCGTTGTTTCACATTTTCTCCGAAAGCACATTCCCTGAAACGCAAATTTAAACATGAAATACCAAATAATGTTTGATTAAACAAAACCAATACAGTAAATAAGACAATTTTTACCTCGATTAATTTTTTGCAAGAATCTTCATTACAAGATTTTTGCTTATCATAATTGTCAATTTACCACTTCCGAGGGGCACACATTGATCACCAAACCACAGGAAGGAGAAATTTGTATGTGGATTTGATTTAGCGACATTCTTCTCTCCAGATTTAACAAGGTTCTGTATTAAGTCTGCTTCATACGAATAAAGAAACATATCTGGAAGCAATGGTACACAGTTGTGTGCGGTATACCGATTTTTTACTAAAATATATATTTCCCAATACAACAGATATGTTGTCTGTCAAAAGTGCTATCATTTTGTTGATGTTATCTTCAGGAATCCATATCATTCTTGACAAAATAACCAGAATCTCTGTTCAGCACTAGATATTTGTGCCTTGGCTAAGCTTAGCGTTTTCATACAAGAATAATAGAATCTATCATGAGTATCCATGTAGGATAGGGAAATCTCACCCGAGGGGTTGAATATTTCAGTCGGAGACAAGGCTTGCCGAGTCTCTGACAGAAATATTCAACCCCGAATCTTTTTGCTTGAAGTATCCGTCACATCGACATCGACACCATCTTTGTAAATCTAACTTTGTTATTTAACGTTTTATATAAAAATAAATATGACCATCACGTGGAGGTGAAGATAGAAATTTCTTCCATCGTTTTTTCAAGCGGAAATCTCTATCTCAAACATAGGAAGATGGGAGAATAACAAATGAGTAATTTGTTTAGAAATAGTATAGAAAATGAAAAAGTTTTTATACTTTTTACATGAGATAAAGCATTAGAAGCAAAATGTTCCAGTAATTCTTTTGAAGTTTTTAGAATCAACATTTGATTGATGCCATTTGCAGAGTAGACTGTATCTGAATAAGATTGAAGACCATCTTTCACGACTATTTGTTTTAGAACTACTGACCTGATAATGATTTAGTAGTACTTTTAGAGGAACCTGCTATATATCTTTCCTTGTATGGATTTCTGGTGAAGTTTAGAAATCATATACAAGTAAGGAAGTTAAAATTCTTCTTCTTTAAGATTGATACCGAAAGACTCTAAAACTCGGAAGATATGGAGAATAAAAGACTCGTTAGCAAATTCAAAGACAATGAGAAAAAGCATCGACTATATAATGAAGTTTTTTATGGTTAAAAGAAATCAATTGACGGAAAACAAGATTTCGTTAAAATGACGTCTAAACGAATAGACGAGAATTTTGAAAAAAAAACACATTTATCGAAATGACCGCTTTTAGATTTGCGAACAATATCAATGCGTGACAACATGCTCAGTTTCCGCCACGGAAATGGACTGTAAAAATTTTATACGTGAGTTTTGAGAAAAAGAGCTAGTCGTAAGTGTCGCCAAAGATATGAAAATAGATCTGGAGCTCCGCATCGGTCGTAAAAAACGGAAATAGTTAAGTTTAATTATTACGGCGAATGTGAAGAAATACGAAAACGGTGGACGGAAAAACATTGTAATTTCAGAATTGCGCAACAAATACCTAAGAATATTAGGCACTGAAGACGCATCAGATGTAAAAAAAAAGGGTACAAACTAGACTAAACGCCCTTTACTTTAACTCTTATGCCGGATATTAAGAAATACGAAAATCTGGGCGGAAAAATTTCAGAATTGCGCAACAGATACAAGGATAAATGGTATTTGGGACTAAAGAATACACCCCAAACCCGTGTTTGACGATTTGGCTAAAACAGACATAAAACTCAATTTAAAGGGCGAATGTCTTTTTCATAATGGAAAGTTAGTATTTACAACCGGAATAAAAATCAGGCGGAAGATGCATTAAATTTTTCGCATGGAACGTTTACCGACTTTGGAATAAAGAATCGGACGTTCCGGAGCACCCGGCCTCACTTCCCTGGTGGAAGTTCGCGTGTCTAGCCTAACTTGTCAGTTCCAAAGTCTTTACTTTGCTTCTGGATTCTCATTCGGACATGGATTAGTATGTTTGTTTTTATTTAATTTGGGGCTTTGATGTGGTTTTTTTCCAGGGACATGGCTGAAAAGAAAGGACTATGTTAAAAAGAACAGATAAGATTGTTCGATTTTTTTAAAAAGTTTAATTTTATTCTATTTTATTTCATTTTTTTTTTTTTTTTTTTTTTTTTTGTAAATCTCATTTTGAATAGAATGATTTTACTACACTTGTCTTACAGCAGAAGTCCGCAGTTTCAGATTCATCCTCATCAGCAATGCTCGGACCAGATTTGTGGAAATTCAAATATTTTAAGATGTTGAAAAAGAAAATGAGAAAGACCAAAATGTATTTTATTTTATGCTTGACATTATCCCAATTGTGTACAGTCAGGTAAGCATGTGTTTCAAATCAAGCAGGAACTTTTCTCAATTTTTCAATAGCTGTTATCATTATTAAAAATAACTCTTATTTAACCAAACAATGACGCGTTTTAATTTTACAACACTAGACGGCCGTTTCGGAATAAAAGAACTCATCAATAGTGCTCTGTTGCAATTCAAAGATTTTTAGATATTGAAACAAGTGAAAAAGAACCGAATACTTTACATAAATATCATTTTCAAAATTTGTCTACATTGATTAAGGATAAAAAAACTCATAACTAGTTAATAGTTAGGAATGTATATGTGGGTTGGATATGTATTAGTATAAGGAATCCATAAAAGACAAGCCAATCATAATATTTATGAAAATATCAGGTAGATAATATACCGGTACATCACAACCAGACAACGAAACTCAAGTGACAGTTTTTGAATAACTATAGATGATATATACGGCCGTTAGAAGTTATGACTTGATAAAGATAACACAAATAAAATCAGATATAAAACTACTTAAAAAAATAAGAATTTATTCGTAAATTATTTTATTTGCCTGAAGACACAAGTACGATCGGCATCCCAGCAGAAATAGAATTTATGAAAACAAACATGCCCAAATCACAATCCCACAGCAAAATAAAACTTGAAATCAGGAAAATTAAGTTAAACACATGAACTTCCAACAGGTAAATGAGGTCGGGTGCTCCGAATAGGTAAGCATATTCTGTTTAACTGGCTTTACCCGCCATATGTGTAATGCAAATTTGAGAATGGAAGGAACACGGAACTAGGGAGACATGAAATTTATCAAAGGTAATTTTGAATACAAAGACATCATATTTTTCAACAATAATATGTGTTGAGAAGAAATAAAAGTAAATTATAGTGTTACTTAAAGAGGCAATGTTCATCGTGATAAAAAGACAGTGATTTTATTGCAGCTCTTCTAATGTGTATCTAAATAAAGGCATATTTGTTTTAGATTTAATTTTCTTAAAAACAAAATATTTAAGCACTGAAACAAAAGCCTATTGAAAATTCATTGAATGAAGGATGTACACACTTTATGCAATTCATGATTGCTATGATTAAATGTCTTATTTATGGAAATGCAAAAAAATTGTTGAAAAATAAAGCATCTACATTGAATTAAAACTATAAAAGTTATATTACCGTTCTCGAATCAAATTGGAAATTTGAACTGCAACTTCCCGGGTTTTCTAATTGTGGCTGTCTAACCGCAAACAAAATGGTCAGAGGAGGTATCTGCGACTTTTCATTGTACGGAAAACCATTCATGAAACAGGACACTAGTTTGGCATTGTTCCATCTATCGTAGTCAACACAGAAGGCGTTTCTGTAATAATGTTTACTGTCGACAATGACAGGCTTCAGATGATTCTGACACTGGCTGCAAACTTGTTTTTCCGCAGATATTTTTAACGACGTGAAACAGGTGCGTGGTTTCATATTTGTCGGAGGCATATATGTAAATCTGCATGAATTGTTTCTTAATTTTGTCAGAACATCTAATGTTAGAAGATCTCCATTAGAAAAAGGGTCTTTAGGGAAAACTTCGTAACAGCGCCCGTTGTTGACTTCTAGTTTCACATTCCATGGCTTATATATTAGGCTCCCATGACACACAGCGCAAAATGTATTCCAAAATACAGTCCCTGTGCTGTCTGTTACCGGTATGTCTTCTTTGTTTCTTGCAGCACATCTGGTAGACACGTGTTCTTTTGTATAGGTCACTGGACATTTTGCCACCATCCAGTATCCTCTTAGAAATGATGAACCCCCGGGTATAATATCAATGCGACACTCTAAATGATCTTTATACACCATTAGACCACCATTGTCGATTGAGACATTCTTTTTGGTAAATCCGTAACAACAGTCGTTGAATTCGAAGCATACTTCGTCGCAGTAGCAATTTGGGACATCATACATTTCATTAAGGCTACATTCAGCGTTGCTTGGTCCTCTTACCACGTCGCAGTAACACCGTCGATAATCCTCCGACTTTCTACAATCAGCCCCTTTATGACAAGTAGTTGAGATATTGCTTCTTTCATGTGTAGCCCGTTTCTGTTTTTTCTTTAAATATAATTCTGCATTGAGTTCAATAGACCTCGAAGCGAAAAAGTTCAATTGATATTGTTCAAATTCTATGTTGTCTTCTACTTTTTCAAATTTAGATAATTGTGTTATATTCAAGAAGTTGGTTTTCATATCCAAATTCGTTTTAGAAAACGGAAATTCTGAATTTATAATAAATATAAGGAAACTGAACAAAAATGCTCTATACAGTTTCATGGTCTTGTCTAACTCGATTACTGATATATAATATGCAATCTCATTTTTTCAATTGTTTTATATATACATGCAAACTGTAGCTTAGTAACGGTATACTGACGACTATACAATGACAGCTGCTTAAATCAATAATATACCTGATCAAATTCGAGACCCGATCTTTAAACTTGAGAAAAATATCGCTCTGAAGAAGAGAAATTAAATATTGCAACATCAAAATTATGAAATAACTGCTTTAGAAATATGATTGCTAATAGGAAAAAAATTCACTGTTGACTATAGTATAGTATTTAGTAGAACTTCATGATTCAAGTTGATCTTCTCCCTTTGTTTCATCGACTAAGAATCACAGGACCTAATGTTTTAAAAGAATATCCAAAATGTTTAAAAATGTAGTCATAATTTTAGTGTACAGCATAAATATTTCAGTATTTTTCTGACAAACGTTCAGTTTTTATATAACTAAAGTGTCATACACGCATATTTCAGTATTGTTCTGAAATATGTTCAGATTTTGGCAATTTCTTTATTGTCAAGCACGCATATTTCAGTATTATTCTGAAAAAATGTTCAGATTTTGGACACAACTTTATCACCAAGCACGCATATTTCAGTAAAAAAATTTCTGAAAAATGTCCGGACTTTTTTTTACATAACTTTAGTGTCTTGCAGAATTTGTCTAAAATATGTTCAGATTTTAGCCAAACCTTTAGTGTCAAGCTCACATATTTCAGTATTTTTCTGAAAAATGTTCGGAATTTTTTTTGCATAACTTTAGTGTCATGCACACATATTTCAGTATTTTTCTGAAAATGTTCAGATTTTGGCCATAACTTTAGTTTCAAACACGTATATTCCAGTATTTTTAACAATAGAAATGATGATATTTTCCCTATTCTGTGGACTTATTTCTTCATTGCATTGCTGACCCCAACACTTGTATTAATAATTGTAGCTAACATTTTGTAATACAGAAACCCAGCCCATTAAAATGCATGATATTAATTGAACTAAGTCTCAGAATTATCAAATTATCACCCGGCCTCACTTACGTGGTTTAAGTTCACGTGTCTAACCTAAATTGTCAGTTATAATGTTTTACTTTGCTTCTGGATTGTGATATACATATACGGCTAACCCTTTTCTAACATCAAATCTATTTCTTTAATATGTTTTAATCAACACTCAATATATATTTGTATATAGGTGCTTTAATCTTCCGGAACACCCGTTCTAACTCTCCTACAGGTGTTCAACTAAAACGTTTATAATTTGCTTTGAAATTGTAATCTTCCGGAACACCCGTTCTAACTCTCCAACATGTGTTCAATTAAAACGTTTATAATTTGCTTTGAAATTGTGATTTGGACATGAATTGATATTTTGGATTTTTATTTGATTACACTAGTAAGCATACAGCATCACTAGTATAATACAAACTGTTAATGTATGTAACATTTACGGGGACTTTGTACAACGAAGTAGGCTGTTTGCAAATAAATTGTTGATTCGGGGGATATTGCAAGCCTAGGCTTATCAAGGCCCTCAAAAAGTGTTATGGTCGTCATCACAGTATTGTTGATAAGTTTGATGTCTGTCCTGGATATATTTGACGCCCCGTAGTTTTATGTTTCTTTCACACAATTTTGATTACACACGTGGCGGGTGTAGCTAGCTTAACAGGAGGTTCTTACCTTCCGGAGCACCCGGCCTCGATTCCCTGGTGAAAGTTCACGTGCCTAACCTAACTTGTCAGTTCCAAAGTTTTTACTATGCTTCTGGATTGTGATTCGGACATTGATAAGTATGTTTGTTTTTGATTTTATGAATACGTTTGTATTGTCAGAAATATCCTACTGTCTAAATATGGTGCTAGTTACAATACTAATCGAAAATAATGTATACAATCATGTACTTTCTCATGCAATGTATTTACTAAGCTAAATTTGGTTAAATATATTTTCGTTCTTTGGACAATTGTTTCAACCCTTGAAAAAACTTTTGAATTCAAACTTTCTATCCAAGCACTACTGATGAGAATTGTATTCAAAAACGGACGTCTAGTGCTGTAAAATTAACACTTGTATAACATGTAATTTTCCCCATTATAGTTTGAAAAGTAACATGACAAACACATTGTCTATTAGACTCATATACAGCGAAACAATGCCCATCATTATTGGAAAGATAGTTAAGGAATAAATCCTGTTTACGTACATCCATAAAAAAACATAAATTTATTGTCCATTTTATGGTAATTACGTCGTACCAGAAGACAGATTCGAGATTTTAAATGTTTTATCAATAATAAACAATATTTTAAATGCATCTTTCCTAAAGATTTTTTTGTGTTTTCTTTGCTTTCGATGACGTTATCTTCCCCGAGGCAAACTATTCTTGTATGTCAATTTATATTGCAAATCTGTAATCCAAGAACTTGCATTTAAAGTTTTTGTTTATCCAAATTGCTATACAATTTCATATCAACTATTGTTCAACCCACTCTCTTAATATTCGTTATCAAAACGTCTCGTGTTACTCTGTGGAAGACTGAAATGAAAGGATATTGATTTTAGATTGTCAATACATTTTAGGTTGGGATATCATAGGCGTAGGAAGGTTTTTAATATTGTGGGGGCCAAACCGAAGCTATGTATATATGTCGTGCCGCAGGTAGGTGCTAAACCCCTCGCATAGGTGGGGGCCCGGGGGGCCTCTCCCGGAAAATTTTCAAAACTAAGTCCTGTTCAATGTATTTTGCAGCGTTTCGATAGGTTAAAATACTGTGATATCAAAGCAAGATTATATAAAATAACCGTATCACACAAGTTCCATAATAAACCCTCTCATTGGAGATGGATATGGGGGTACCCGGAAAATTTTGCAGCGTTCCGAGCGAGATACTGAAAAGCAGTGAAATATTAAGACAAATTGTACAAATAACTGCATGACATAATTAAGTCCAATGAAAAAAAGAGACAGACAGAGGCGTATCCAGAATTTTAGGAATGGGGGCGCATAATGTGAGAGCCGGAGGCTCGAACCTTCTAGGGGTGTTCGGGGGCATGCTCCCCCGAAAAATTTTGAAAAAATGGCGCAAAAATCCTGCATTCTGGTGCAATATTAGCGACATAAAGGGGGCGTACGGCCCCTACGCCTCCCGTTGAATCCGCCACTGAGAGAGAGAGAGCTATTGACTGATGTGACCCCCATATGGTAATATAACAACCCATTTCTGTATTTCTGAACCCTCGTCTCTGGAAGCTCGCGCCTTTGGCGCTCGCACCTAGCATTGATATAATTCTCAACACCCCGTTCAAAAATTCCTGGATCCGCCCCTGCCATTGGAGATGCTGTTAGCCGTTTCTAAGGGTGAATTTCAAGACGCCCTTTAACAAGTATAATGATGAAATTGATAATTGATTGGTTACCAGATGGACATTTCCTCTTAAAGCTCTTGGCTTTTTATTTTTTTTAGCACTAACACTACAAACATAAACCATGATGCAAAATTTCACACAAAATATTGCGGTGGCCTGCCCCCCTTCTCTGACATTGGGGGGGGGGAGGCCGGCCCCCCTGCTCCTACGCCTATGGATATGGTAACGAAATATAGATGTAATAAAAATATGATTAAATTGGGATCTGAACAATAATAATTATTCTCAATGTGGTAAAAATTCTTTTCTTGAAAAAGTTCAAAATGGATCTAATGGCTTTTAATTTCCGTTAAACAATTAATTTGGGATATGTTTTCTTAATTGCAAAATCAAATATTATTCAGTCATATAAATAGCATATTCCTCTAATGCTAGTATGTTTCTACACAAAGCTTAGCTGTGTTGTATTTTCACTCCACATTAAAACTATCTAAAAAATTAATTGAAAGTTAAAACAAAAATATTGGTAAATAAATATTGTATTTACCACTCTTTTTTAACTTGAAACACACACACACACACACACACACACACACACACACACATATATATATATATATATATATATATATATATATATATATATATATATATTACAAAATTTCAAATGTATATCATATTTAATACCAATTAAATCTTATACATTCGTGTTACTTTGAAAAATTTCAAAATATTTTGACCAAGGCATCTCCTCTCGCAATAAAGTATCGTGTAATAAAGGGCAATAACTCTTTTAATCGGGTTCAGTAGTTACAAAGCATTACCTAGTTCGCAATATTACCATGACAACCTGTTGTATCAACTTTTATTCAATTCTGCTGAGACATAAAGTCGCTGGCAGTAATATCAGCAAAAATGCAAGACACAGTCTCCATTCGTAGTTTGTATGTTGTCACCATTTCCATGATTAAAAAATACTGGAATAAAAATGGTTTCTTATAGTCGTAAGCAGAGTTAACAAGATAACAAGAGGTCCAATGGCCATAACGCTCACCTGAGAGTATGTACATATCTCATGCAGTGATTCATTGGTCAAATACATAAATTAAAGAGAATGTCCAAATCTTCAGCAGTTAGGGAAAATATGCCACAAACTTTGCAAGTAAATTATAACTTGTCCTAAGAATGCTACATCTTAAACATCTAAGAAATAGATGCAGTATATTTATAAACGGGTAAAAACTTAAAAACTAGACCATTTTAGAATTTGTTTGCATCTGTGATCTTTATATCCATAACCTTTAAATGACCTTCATTCATATATCAACATGACCGCTGCATCAATACCAGCACTATACTAATATACATGCCTATACAAAATGTTGAGATAATTAATACGTTCAGTATTCGTTTGCATCTGCGACCTTGACCTTTGAACCCATGTCATTCATTTATTCATATATATAAATGACCGTTGAATCAATTCCAACAATATACTCATATACATTCCTATACAGAGGTTGATAATTTTTGGGATAATTAAACATTTCAGTATTCCTTTGCATCTTTGACTTGACTTTTGAAACCATAACGTTCATTCATATACCAAAATGATTGTTAGGCCAATGACTACAATAGTCTAATAAACATGTCTATACAAAATGTTGATAGTTTCGAGAAAATTAATCTGTCAGTATTCGTTTGCATCTGTGACCTTGACCTTTGAACTCATGATCTTCATGTGCTAACTGTCCTCGCTTTCCTTTTTAACTAAATTTGCCAGTCTTCAAGGTTTGAAACTTGTTTAAAATTCTTATTTGAACATGAAGTTCCCAAAATTATTTTGTTATGACGCCCATACTACTTTTTCTTACCCTGGTCTTACCCTGTAAAGAATTTATTATTGATTGAATTTGTTTATTTTTGGCTTACAATACTGATTAAGGTTTAAGGCTAGGGGGTCTTCATTCTTGTTACTATTATGACCGACTTGGTGAACTTCTCAATTGTAACAACCACTATGGTAGCTCAGTTGGTAGAGTGCTCGCTCCATAAGTGGAAGGTCGTGGGTTCGAACCCAGACCGGGTCTGACCCAAGACTTGAAAGTGGGTAGTAATTGTATTTTCGCCAAGCACTTGGTATTACGAAATAAAAGTCACGGTTCTTTCTGATGGGAACTTAAAATAAACGAGGCTTGGCACGATAAAGAACCCTGCTGTACAGGTCCAACAAGAAAGTTTGGACACCCCTTCTATAAGCTTTGTAAAAAAGCAATGTTTATGGTCTTAGTACTTGGTGTTTTGTTAACTTATATTCGTTAAAAGACTATTTTTATATACTGTCTAGAATGTTATTTAAATGGCATAATTGATAAAAGTTTCAATTTTAGTTTTTAGTGAACAGTGAGTGATAAAAAATGAAAATATTTGGGAATAATCCCATTTCTTCAAATATGGACCTAATAAATAGAAATACCGGAAACGACTTTAAACACTTAGTTCCAAGTGATTATTAAGCACTTTCTACGTAAAATATGTCATTTTATCTGTTTAAATTCCTTTTGTATTGAAAATTCTAAAATATTTAGAAATAAGGTAAAATTGGATTTTTGGTTAGTGTAGTAACGATCATTCAGTTTTTCGTATAACGTCCATTTCCTACTGCAAAAAGATGTTTTATGGTATTATTTGACTTAGAAAAAACATTTTAATTATGTTGTGGAACAGATGCTTTGTTCTCATTGTTTAAAATCATTTTTGCCAAAGGACACCCGTTTTTGTGTCTGGAATATATAAAGGGAGATAACAGAGTCTTTTGCAATTGTATTGTGTCCAAGTTACATCGATTAGATCTAGTGGTATGTCACATGTAACACATATTAAACAAATCATTGAAAAAGCATGTCAAAAATTGTTATGCCGAACAAATTTATGGCTAGCTATGAATCACTTTCATGGGGTGCCCAAACTTTCTTGTTGGACCTGTATAATGCCATCAGTGCAACGCACAGGCAAAATTTCTGCACCTTCGCCTATAGCTGGCGATGTCTCGATATAAGTTAAGTATTCTTGAATGGGACGTTAAACACCATTACTCAACTCAACTCTCAATTGTAACACTGAACTCATGTTGACTTGGTATGGTGATTTGGACATGATTTGGGCATGATTTTATTATTTTTTTAACAACTTATTATATATAAATGATACAGCAAATTCTTATACTTATTTTATTTAAGATCTTCCATCAGTTCAATATCATATAATAGTTTAAGTTATTTCCAGACAAATTTTAATAATTATTCAAAATATCAGTTTTCACAGCAAATCATTCAATATACCGATACATTAATATACATAACTTTGAATGCACCAAATGACTACGCACATGAATACAGTATAATTACCATCAATTATGGTATAACTACCAACAGTACCAAATCATATATTAACAATAAGAAGCAAAATAGCAGGATGTAACATTAGAAGCACACACATATTATAGATATCAAATTAATTATTAGTAATTCAAAAGGTCTCATCAAGTCTTTCTGTTCAACCCCATGTATATACCATGTTTCATTATCTGAATGTTATTATTGAACTTATTTAATCTTGGGATGGGGAGTTCGCTATTTGAATGTAAATGACACTTAATTAATCTTATGATGGGGAGTTCGCTATCTGAATGATAATGACACTTAATTAATCTTATGGTGGGGAAAATAATTTGAAAGGACAGATGATAAATATACTTGTTAAAGAGCGTGTGCTTCCTGTACTACGGCCCACTGAAAGATCCATATTATATAAATTTAACGATAATAAGACATTTTGTATATATACGCACACACATTCACAAACAAGACATATAGAAACATTCATAAATAAGAAACAAAAATGAAAATCATCATCAACCAAATATCTATGACCAAAGATCTAAAACCTGTAATTGAATTGCTATTGAAAAACTATGATAAACTGTATTATAGATTTTTTCATCTTCTGGATAAAAAAAATTTTGATAAGAAACATACCCACTAAAAACATCATAAATAAAACACACGGATGTGACCTTTACAGCTTATGTATGTGATCATGGAAACTATACTTATCTCTATAATATGGCCATACTAGTTTTTTCTTTCTTAAGCGCCCACCATACCTTCAAAATCCTACGTACCTATCAGTTAAAACAAACACAAAGCAAAAGTAAACGAGAAGTCCAAAGGAGCCTGTACTGCTCAACTGACAGATGAAACACATTGCTAGATATGAAACATGGTTTTTGACATACTAGTAAGTTGTTAAAGTTTGGAAAATGTTTTGAAATTCTTGTTAAAGTGGTTATATCTACACTTGCTTTAACTAATGGTCCAGTTGTTTCAGAGAAGAAGATTTTCAAAGAATTGGCTAAAAATATCAGCTCATTTGCATAATTCACAAAACGTTTTAATCTAAACAGTATCACGAGCCAATCAAATATTTGAATACCATGAAATGCAAGTCGTTAAGCAAAGTGTTAATAACATTACAATAATGTACTTTGCTTTAGTTTTTTATTTAACAAGTTCAAGATGTTGCTACAAAAATGTTCTAAATATTTACCAAATACTTTCATGGAAAATTTTTATACTTGAATATTTCACATTTGATAAAACTCCCTTTAAGACCAAATGTAATAATATCACCATAACTACCAATGGCATCACTTATGCATAAAGAAGTGACGTTTTTTATATTGGCTGTTCCAGCGACTGGACATACATGGTATAAACGCAGTGTTTTTAATTTTCAGCAAGGAATAAAAAACCAAATTTAGATTTTCAAGAAATCGAAATGTAAATATAACCTTGATCTGTATGGAAATGGTGTTTATAGAGCCTGCATTATTCAGTTTGCTTTGCAAGGCAATGAAAGTTATAGCACTAAATATGTCATTTGTAGACTGTTCAATGATTAAATTTTTTTTCAAGACAAAATCAACATTTTTTAATAGAAAATTATCTCTAATCTATATGACATTGTCTTAGTTTATCGCATAAATTCGTCTAAATACAACAGCTTCTACAAGAGCATTAAATAATGGCACAACACTAATTTATCTTCATCTATTGCCAATGCAATTTCACCCTGAAAGTCATAAAATGAGTTAAAAAAGACAAAAATACTAAGATAGTCTATTAAGTATGATCGATGAAAGGATACACATAAATACCAAGATAGGCAGATTCCATATAATTCTTAATGATATTGAACAAAATCAAATTTCAGATTTCATATATTACATTACATATTCAATTTGTTTAATTTTAAAGCACCAGACGGTTGTTTCAGATAACAACTAGAATGTTTTTTTGCGAATTAATACACATCTCCACTTCAATATGTAAAGTCAAATGTAATCAGTAAATTTCACTAGATCTGAATTTATTGGAAGATTATTTTACCTTAACCTTGAAACCAAAGGTCACAGTGACCTCATTATAGTGTGCGACATGCCACTTTTGGCTAATGCATGTATGTACCAAGTTTCATTAAACTATTTTAAAGATAAATAAATTATGTGCTGAAAATTGAATTTCCAATATAAATTTATTTGACCTTGAACCCAAAGGTCACAATGACCTAATAATAGGGTGTACTACATCATCCTTGTCAAATACATGCATGTATTTTAGTTTCACTAAACTATCTCAAAACAAAATAGTTATGCTCAAACCACTGAATTACCATTATTTCAAGTTATTTGACCTTGACAACCCAAGGTCACAGTGACCTCATTAAAGTGCCCTATATGTCATCTATGGCAAATTTTACTATATCTGAATTCATTGGAAGATTATTTTACCTTGACCTTGAAATCCAAGGTCACAGTGACCTAATTATAGTAACATGCTGCCTTTGGATAATGCATGCATGTAGAAAAGTTTCATTAAGATATATTTAAAGATAAATAAATTGCGCTCTGAAAGTTGAACTTCCAACATAAATTCAAGTTATTTGACCTTGACCTAGACACATAAGGTCACAGTGACATAATTATAGCATGTAATACACCCTCTGTCATTGTTTAATACATGCATGTACCAAGTTTCAGTAAGATATTTCAAAATTCTCAAAACACTGAATTACCATAATTTCAAGTTATTTGACCTTGAAACCCAAGGTTACAGTAACCTCATTATATGCTAATTCATGCATGTACCAAGATATCTTTAAAGATAAAAAAGTTAAGCTCCAGAAAGATTTACATGTGTTTTTTCATTTAAGAAGCAGATGCCGAAGAACCATTGTAAAACAATATATCTCCACCTTCTTCAAAGAAGGGAAGACATTATTCCACGATGACAGCAATATAATTTTCAGTAGTTTGGTTTCTTTCATTCATAACCAGGCCTTGGTTTCACAATCATTCCTAATGGGGCGTTCCCACTATCACGATGCGCGCCACGATTAAAATCGTGGTCTTAATCGTGGAGTAATCATGATGATCCTATCAGATCTTATCAGATCTTGAGGTCAGTCGTGGCAATCGTGTTAATCGTAGAAAATTTTTGAACGGTTCAAAAATTTTCTACGATCAACACGATCAATTGTCAATCCGGATCATCGTATCAGATCGTATTGCATCGTAACAAGCGCGACAGATCGCATCTAATCGGCTTCCAATCGTGGTGATCGGATCGATCTTAGACGATACAAACACCACGCTCTGTTAAGATGGTGTTGCGATCTCCATGAGGGTTGTAGTGGTAACTCTGTAAAAGTTCAAGAAACATGAAGCCCATGGTCAGTCGGGCTGATTATACCCGTCGGGGTCCAGTCGTAGCTCAAAATCGTGATCACACTCAATCATGATCGTGAAAGACATCGCGACCACAATGCGTATTATATCGTAACGGAGAGCATTTGTTCTTGTGAACGTATCGGAACGTATCTGCACGTATCTGCACGTATCAGATCGTCCCAATTCGGGGACTCGATCGTGATGAATCGTGTCAGATCGAGACCCAATCGTGGATCTCATCGAAACAGTCCTATCGGAACGTATTTGATCGCATCTGAACGGAAGATAAGATCTGACAGATCGTGACACCTGAAATGACAAATCGTGAACATATCGCATCCGAGCGCAACAAATCGTATCAGAACGTATCGACTCGCATCGCCTCGTATCCAAACCTGAAATTTCAGAGAAAATTCCAAGATCAGCTACGAATGCAATCGTGGCGTTCGTAAGGATCGCACGACAGTGGGGAACGTAGCATTAGATTTTCCCTAATTCAAATTTCATAAATTTAGCAATCTTTTTGGAACTAAAAATACCAATTTTTGACAAATACAAAATATGTTATTCTTCAAAATTAAACCTTAAATAACCTGTCTTAACATTACCTCTATGGTAGCTCAATGGGTTGACACTTGCTTTGTTTGTTGAGTCACTGTTCAGACAACAGACTAATAAATTTGGAAGGACCTTTCTTTGCTAAGCACTAAGCATTAGAAATAAAAGTCATCATGAAAAATATTATCACGTATCAAATATGGTAGATTAATGTTAAGGAGTTGAGTATGGTGTTTAACGCTTCAGTCAAGAATATTTCAACTTACTAGTAAATCGAAACGTCATCAGCTATAGGCGAAGATGCCAGCAATTTTGCCTGTAAATTGCGCTGATTGCATTATACAGGGTTCTTTATTGGTGCCACATCTAACCGTGACATGGGTCTCATTCATTGGTTTTAAGTTCCACCCAAAAGAACTGTGACTTTAATTTCGCATGCCAAGTGCTTGGCAGAAGAACAGTCACTACCCACTTAAGTCTTGTCAGCATGGTGGGGCTTCGAACCCATGACCTCTAACTTATGGAGCGAGCACTCTACCAACTGAGCTACTGCAGTGGTTTTTTGTAAAGAAAAATCTTAGTTAAGAATGGTATGAAACCAGACTTGTGTGTGTGCCTGAGAGTCTGTATCTCTACTTGGAAATAGCTGTAGTATTAAATGCCTGTAGGATTGACAAAGGTTTATCTTGTCAGAGTACCAGTCATGTCTCAAGAGTAAACCATCTGTTGTGATGTATGGAGAACAACAAGGGCACAGTCTTTCCAGCCAAGCTTTCCTTACTATCTGTTCTGGAATAAGGTCTTGTTACCCTGTCTCTTACAACAAGAGGCCCATGGGCATTATACGCTCACCTGATAACTAATGGCTAGCTGACAAGGAAACATAAATACTAAACCCCAATACATCAAAATGATCATTGTATCAATACCTACAACATTCAAATATACATGCCTATACAAAACATTTATAGTTTTCAAGATAGTTAACCATTTCAGTATTGTTTTCCATCTGTGACCTTGACCTTTAAACCCATGACCTTTTTCTATACATCGAAATGATTGTTGTATTGATACCTACAACATTCTAATATACATGCTGATACAAAAAGTTAATAGTTATCGAGATAATTAACCATTTCTGTATTGTTTTCGCATCTGTGACCTTGACCTTTGAACCCATGACCTTTTTCTATACATCAAAATGATTGTTGTATCAATACCAACAACATTCTAATATACATGCCTATACAAAAACTTTATAGTTTTCGAGATAATTAACTATTTCGGTATTTTTTAGCCTCTGTGACCTTGACCTTTGAACCCATGACCTTTTTCTATACATCAAAATGGTCCTTGTATCAATACCTACAACATTCTAATATACATGACTATACAAAAAGTTTATAGTTTTCAAGATAATTAACCATTTCGGTATTGTTTAGCATCTGTGACCTTGACCATTGAACCCATGATCTTTTTCTATACATCAAAATAATCGTTGTTTCAATACCTACAACATTCTAATATACATGCCTATACAAAAAGTTCACAGTTTTCGAGATAATTAACTATTTCGGTATTGTTTCACATCTGTGACCTCGAACTTTGAACCAATAACCTTTTTCTATACATCAAAATGATTGTTGTATCAATACCTACAACATTCTAATATACATGCCTATACAAAAAGTTTATAGTTTTCAAGATAATTAACCATTTCGGTAATGTTTCAGATCTGTGACCTTGACCATTGAACCCATGACCTTTTTCTATACATCAAAATGATCATTGTATCAATACCTACAACATTCTAAGATACATGCCTATACAAAAGGTTTATAGTTTTCAAGATAATTAACAATTTTGGTATTGATTCGCATCTGTGACCTTGACCTTTGAACCCATGACCTTTTACTATACATCAAAATGATGGTTGTATCAATACCTACAACATTCTAATATACATGCCTATGCAAAAAGTTTATAGTTTTCGAGATAATTAACCATTTCGGTATTGTCTCGCATCTGTGATCTTGACCTTTGAACCCATGACCTTTTTCTATACATCAAAATGATCGTTGTGTCAATACCTACAACATTCTAATATACATGCCTATACAAAAAGTTTATAGTTTTCAAGATAATTAACCATTTCGGTATTGTTTCACATCTGTGACCTTGACCATTGAACCCATGACCTTTTTCTATACATCAAAATGATCATTGTATCAATACCTACAACATTCTAATATACATGCCTCTACAAAAAGTTTATAGTTTTCAAGATAATTAACTATTTCGGTATTGTCTCGCATCTGTGACCTTGACCTTTGAACCCATGACCTTTTTCTATACATCAAAATGATCGTTGTGTCAATACCTACAACATTCTAATATATATGCCAATACAAAAAATTTATAGTTTTCGAGATAATTAACCATTTCGGTATTGTTTGGCATCTGTGGCCTTGACCTTTGAACCCATGACCTTTTTCTATACATTAAAATTATCGTTGTATCAATATCTCCAACATTCTAATATAAATGCCTATACAAAAAGTTTATAGTTTTCGAGATAATTAACCATTTCGGTATTGTCTCGCATTTGTGACCTTGACCTTTGAACCCATGACATTTTTATATACATCAAAATGATTGTTGTATCAATACCTACAACATTCTGATATATGCCTATACAAAAAGTTTATAGTTTTCGAGATAATTAACCATTTCGGTATTCTTTGGCATCTGTGACCTTGACCATTGAACCCATGACCTTTTTCTATACATCAAAATGATCGTTGTATCAATACCTACGACATTCTAATATACATGACTATACAAAAAGTTTATAGTTTTCAAGATAATAATTATAATCAGAGGTAAAAAAAATTAAGGTCACGACCTTCACAATTGACCTTGACCTCATTTTGAAGATACTAACAAGATGTCAAAACTGAAAACCCCATGTCATTATCTAGTCAAATAGTCAAGTTATAACAATCTGAAGCTATTTTACGATTTTTTCAAAATTAAACACAAAAACGCGTAACCTATTTTTTGTTTGAATTTCACAAAATGAACAAACTATAGGCTTAAGACCCTAGAGAAGCCAAATATCACATCAGATTTTTTCTCCAATCAAGACTTTCGGAGAAGAAGATTTTTTAAGATTTTTGCACCTTTAGGTCACCTTGACCTAGTTATGGTAGCCATGGCAACGCCACGACATTTTTGAATTGCACCAACCCAGACATGCTATTGACCAAGTCTGGTTGAAATCTGCCAAGTACTTTCAGAGGAGAAGTCAAAAATGTGTGTTAACGACGCACGCACATACACATGCTGCACCATACCATAAGCTCACATGACCTTTGGTCAGGTGAGCTAAAAATGCTTTTTCCAGTCAAACTGCTTTTGCACTGCTTTACAAGTGTTACTTGAAAATCTAGTAATGGAATATTTAATACATGTAGTAAGTTTCTTTCAACTTTAAATTGTTATTTTTTATTTTCAAAATTTTCTGTACAAAAATCAATTATGATGCCATACATTCATATTAATAAACAAAACTTTCAGTATAGTCAAACCTGCCTTAAAAGCCACCTCTATAAAAGGACCACCTGCTTTTAAAGACCAGTAAAATTTTATCCCATTTGTTTTTTATTCATGTTATCTGAACCTCTATATAATGACCACTTTTACCTATTCCCTAGTTTGCTCTTTACAGACAGTTTTGACTGTAATTAAACTAGAACTGTCTCTTGAGAGCCAAATACCAACATTTAATGTATATCTGTGATATGATCTTGGTTCAAGGTCATGACACACCTTTGGAACATAAAGATTATTCATGTGAAGTTTTATGACAGTCATCCAAAGCAGCTATGAAATATAGCCCGGACATGATTTTACATGAAGACAGATGGATGGACAGACAGACATGGTGATTCCTATATATCCCTCTCAAACTAGTTTGCTGGGGGTAAATGATAAAGGGTTTAACATGAAAATGAACACACAAAATGAGCAAATCTCTATACAGCTTCAGGACTACACAACATAATCATTGTTTTAGACAAACAATAATGGTTAACTTGAGGTCTATATCTGGTCCAAAAGGACTTTCTTTTGGCATCTCTTGAAATATAAAAATTTTAAATACCCTGAAAATTAGAAGTCAAAATAAAGTCCTTTGCAATCGCCTCAAGTTATCAAAGTCCAACTATTTTTCAGCAGAATAGATTCTGTTTATAACACCTATTTTATATGTACAGTTGAAACAGTGAAAACCAAACCACTAGTCGACCTTCTTGCTGCCAAACAGACATATGTGTCCTTTATCAACAGCCTGCCACACAAATATGTGTACTGACTACCTGTCACAAGGACACATGTGTCCTTTCAGTTGAATTGACAACTCTTGGTTGAAATTTAATTTAATTTTACATTTTATTACTTTGTGTTATTGATACTATTGTATCTTTTACTTTTTCTAGCCGCAAATAGCTGCAATATTGCTGATGCGGCTTTAAACAATAACTCACTCACTAACTGTTGGTTGAAAAGTAAACAAAATGCAAAATTATAACTAATAAGATTTACATCTACCATTAACTAATGATGTCATATGACTACAAACATGCATGAGGTAATAAGCTATTGTTGACGTCATATCAGTTTGCATTATTTAAATCTGACACTGCCAACATTGCATTGAAATTCAATTTGGCAATGTCAACACTGTTTGGAAAATTAATTTGACAGCAAGATGGTTACCATGTTGGTTTGGCATGTTCAGTTTAGGCAGGTTCTGCTGTTTATGGGATGATTGTGGAGATTTATAACTATATAATACATAACAAAATAATGTTTATTATCATGATCAGTTCCAATTTTAACATTACATATACATACATACTGGTATACAAATGCATATCAAAACAATTCAAAAACAAAATAGCATTTGTACAGCTCACCTGAGAAAATTACCTGAGTGAATTCGCTCAGGTGAGCTAACAAACATATTATTTAAAACATATATCATAGCACAAGTAAACACATTTTATTAAAATTGACAGTTGTAAACAACATTCAAAACACACAAAAGGTCAATAATGGTAATATTTCATGCTCCAATGTTTGTTTTTAAGAATCCCAGACTCCAAATCAATGGACAGATGTCTCTAAATCCACCACACCACCTGGCTTAAATTAAATTATATATATACAGCAAGTGTTCTCTATTTACCCACCACACAAAAGTGTCTTTAAGTATAAAATCAAAAACAAAAATTTATCCCAAACCAAAGTACCGGTATTCAAATATCTTGCGGCACATATTCACGTAACAGACCCGATCACAGAATTAATTCCCTTTGAAACACTTGATTCGTTTTTGCCTCAGGCTGTCCAATTAATATTCTACAATATTCACTTTAGGTACATGTACAAAAAAACCTGCTATAATGGCCACCTCTCTGTAAAGCTCATCTGTACATTAAGACTAGTGTTTTAATATCCTTTTACTTCATTTATTAACCAAAAGGCTTTATATAAAGACCACCTGTTTAAAGTCTACATTTCTTAAGTCCAATTGGTGGTCTTTATATACAGGTTTTATCATAGTTTTCAAACTGAATGAAATTCCCTGATGCTTATAATATTTTCCTACTTTCTATTTCACTGGATGAAGATTTATCAGCTTAATCCACAGATTAATTTATCTGCAGAACATCAATAACTCAAATACTGTAAATCAGTTAATTTTCATGTCTGTCTTATTTTTTTGTGTAAATTCACAAAATTAACTATACATAGAAATAAAATTTTTGTGAATTTTCTATTTTGATACGATTCACTTGCATTTGCACTGGCCATCATCTCATGACACAAACATGAACCTACTGTACTTAAATTTTATCTTGAAATGATTCCTGAAATTAACCGACACTAAAAATTCCCCGATTCACAATACCCACAAATAACTTGATTTAGTTTGTCCCAACTGTGTTTCTTTATCATCTGATCATATTCAATACCTTTAACATCTAGATAGACCTTAATCAAAATTAGAGTCCCATGTACAGTCAAACCTGTCTATAAAGGCCATCCAAGGGAACTAGTAAAAGTGGCATTTATGAGCAGGTGGCCTTTATATACAGGTTTAAATAATAAGAATAAAGAACAGTTATAGGATACAGTTCTACTGGCTTTTATAAGCAGTTGGCCCTTATATAGAGATGGCTTTTAAGGCAGGTTGGACTGTAAATGTAATTCAAACTATTAAAGTTCCACAATGTATACAGGCAGTGATTTTGTTTGTACATGTATCAAATTACTACCGAATAATGGTAGTTTCTCCTTAAGAAAAATAACTTAAATGACTAATATTTCCCAATTAGTCCAATAGAATTCCCGGTGATAAACAAGTAAATCGTTAAATTTTTCCCAATTTAAAAGACAGACGGTAATGTTTTAAACACAGTAACAAAATCACTGACATGTATATATACTGTAGATCACTTATTTTTCGCGAGTAGAAAATTTCGCGTCAAGACCATCTTGGCCTTATTCGCGAACATTTGAATTCGCGTTTGGAATATTATTGAATACAATGTATGTATATCAACATAGAAATATCTGTTTGCTGGAAATATTTGCGTTATATTTAAATTCGCGAGTGGGACAAGTCACGAATTTACGCGAAATAAAAGTGATCTACAGTAGTTGAATATTTCAAAGCTTTATGCATGTACTGTACAAACTGGGACATTTTATCTGTTCTCTGTTTTAATGTAATGCAGATTTTATCCACTTCTTTTGATTACATCATATCCACATATTTTCTACACATCCCATGTGTCAAATACATTAATACCATCACATAAAAATCTGAGAAAAAAGCTATTTGAGACATTAAATTCATTGGTACATTATTAAGTTCATTGGTTCTTTTATTTGATTTTTATAAACACTTCCACCTAATATAATCCAGGACACAGTTGTTCAAATTCCCATTAGTATAGCCCCTTAGTTAGAGAACATTGTATCTTAAATTATGTGTATAGAAAAACCTTATTTTAATGCCCTTCAAAATTTTGCCACCTACATTATCGCCACAATAACTTAAAGTCTAAAAATTCATTTTTTCTATGATTTCTTTACAAGCCTTCCTCAATTTATTTATTGCCAAACCACTTTATAATGCCAAAAGTTGGACAAATGATAGCAATGAATCAAGGCTTTACTTGTACATGTCAGGAAATATTTTCTCTTTAAGTGTCTATTCCTATTATCAAATACAAGTGATTCAACCTTTATGTCTATAATAAACACAGTCAAACCTTAATTCATCGCCACCATTTGTAAAGTGAAATTTTGGTGTTATAAAGGCATTTGGCGATAAGTTAGGGGAGGTGGATAAAAAAAACATAAACATAATGGATTTTGGGACTTCAAGATGATGTGGCATAATCGAGGTGGCATTATAACAAGGTTATACTATATTTCCAATTGTAATTTTTACTAACCATTTGCCTATTAAGCTAAATAATGGAGGTTTGAACAACATGGTCCTGTAGTTTATAGCTCAAGATAAATGACCTGGCCACTGAAATTTAAATATTATCATTATACATTCTTTGTATTAACAACAGTCTACAATACTTAAAATGCCGATCTCTGTATCTGCTTTTTGTACAACTTATATAATAAAGATGAAATTAAAAAGTCGGAGAATGGCTTATACAAACATAGCTTGTTGTATGGCTGCATCAATTTTTAAAAAAAATATTTCTCCCATAAACTTAACACTTAAAAGCTGACACACCAAAACACCTTTTAAGTGAGCTTAAAATGATCATGACCACCATGTTTTAAAAAACAGGTTTTTTTTCTATATTTTATAATTATATTATCAGTAGTCCAAGCATCTTTAAAATTGGCCGAGAATAATAAATTTATTGCTGAGCCTGCTCAGAAACTAAATAGACCAATGAACATATGTAAACAATATTCCATTAACATTTTAAGGAACAAAATTTATTGCCCCAAAAATCAAAAGTATGGTAAAAGTCATACATTTAAATATGACTTGCCTGTAATATTAATAAAGGGGTTTGAAATGTACATGTTAGTATTAGTGAATGTACATGTATGATGTGTAGGACATTAGTCAAGTTCTCAAAAAAAAAAAAAAAAAAAAATCACGAAAAGTCCCCTTTTTGCTTGGTGGACAAGAGGTCTAAAGCTTGTGTTTGTGGTGCTTCTAGCCATCTAGTTTTGAATCACACTGAACAGAGACCTTACTGCAAGTGTTTTCTCCAGGTACTCTGTGGTAGCTCAGTTGGTAGAGTGCACACTCCGTAAGTGGGAGGTTGTGGGTTTGAACCCCTACCGGGTCTGATCCAAGACTTGAAAGTGGGTAGTGACTGTTCTTTTACCAAGCACTCGGCCTTACGAAAATGAAAGTCATGCTTCTTTCAGATGGGAACTTAAAATAAATGAGGTCCTGTGTCATAATAGGTTTGGAACGATAAAGAATCCTGTGGTATAATGCCATCAGCTCAACGCACAGGAAAATTTTTCTGCACCTTCACCTATAGCTGTCAACATCTTGATAAAAGTAAAATATTTTTGACTGACATTAAACACCATTACTCACTCACTTACTTTAGCTGCTCTGGTTTTCTCCATCATTCCAAATCTGACCACCCTCATATATGTGAATAATGACTGGGCATAAAACATCATCACTTCTCTCCAGTTCTTTTGGCTTAATTGATTGGTGTTTACACCCTATCAAGACTATTTCCCTTATATCATGGTGGCCATTCTCTTCAATGTTGGAGAAACCAGAATACCCGGAGCAAACTATCCACTGTCAGAAGCTGACAAACTTTCTTTAGTAAGGATTTAAATGTAGACTCTGTAAGGCACCATGGTCCAAACCTAATACTTTATCCACTCTGCCACCAAAGTCTCTTTTTACTTTGTGTCCCTTTTAGTTGTGATCACAGTTGGAACTAATAAGAAAATAGTCTCAAATCATGAATTAGAGCTCTCAAATGGACCATAAATTTATTACCCTTTATTATTTGACTGGAACCACTGTTTCCAATGGATATGGTATTCCAAAGTTCCAAAGTATTCCCCACAAAAATGCATTATTCTGGGAAATTGTGACATTAATATTTTGTAGTTTTGCATAACCACTGAAAACAACTAGATTTATACAACTTAATGTGTGATCATGTGGCCAGGTCAAAATACCTGAGCTAAACTTTTTCATCCAACACATTTCATACTGCTATAAATATAACAATGGAAAAACCAAAACAATTAAATAACAAAAATATATCTACATATAAATACTAATGACTATGGCCAATGGATAATATCACAGGTAGAACTGCACCAAGTATGATGGCTAGTAATTCTGATTTGTGAAAGCCTTTATGTTGATGAATGACGACTGTTCCGTCCGGACTCGTTTTCCTCGTTTGGCTTGATGATACTTCTGGTAGAACATGAACAGTGGCTACGTATAAAAATGTCCCTGCACTGAATAACATGGCTATACCTGTTGTTTTAAAATCATGTAAATTTTCTGCGCTTTTCTAAAAATATATAAAAATTTTAAAAAAACTAAATAAAAATGCATATACAGTCCAACCTGACTTAAAGGCCACCTCTATATAAGGGTCACCTGCTTATAAAGACCATAGGATTGTATCCCAATTGTTCTTTATTTATCATTTGAACCTGTATATAAAGGCCACCTGCCCAAAAAAGCCACTTTTAATGGTTCCCTTGGGTGGCCTTTATAGACAGGTTTGACTGTACAGTTACAATTACTGTTACTTTCATTTTACTCCTAATAAAACATAGCCATATACAAAATATGAAAGTAAAACTACATGGCTTCACTAATGCTGTGAAAAACTATTGTTTAACTTTACTCTTTCATTGTTGAAAAAAAATCCCTGGTAATTGTAATATTTACTAGAAATTGCAAAATAAATCACATTCAATTTTAAATAGGATAAAAGAGTCCTAAATAGTTATAAATTTGTGATCGGTTTTGTTAAGATAAGTCTCAGAAAAATATGGACACAAATAGCTGTGTAAGTTTATTTTTCCAACTGCAATTGATAAGAGGCCGAGGTGGCCTAGTGGATAAGACATCAGTTTACAAATCCAGGGTCTCTCACTCTTGTGAGTTCGAGTCCCGCTCAGACCACTTGTGGGAAAGTGAATTTTTCTTGCCGTTGGCCTTTACTGGTTCACCCAGTGTCAGTATAATATGACTGGAGGAGCGGTACGTTTGCCTGCGGCGTACTGACTCTGTAAGCTAGCACCTTAAAGTCACCCTAAGTGCACGCTAGTACAAGGCAGACCCTTTAACACTCTCGCACTTGATATGCATACATGAAATTGTTCATAGATTAATCCATAGAGATTAATAAAATAGTTATCGTCCCAAATAGCTGAAAAATTGTTGATGCGATGTTAAGCATCATTTTACCAACCAATCCACTGCAATTGATGAAAATATGACAGAATTTAACATTTTTAAGTTTTTTCTATATGGTAAAGGGGTCTAGTATATATAAATGATGTTCATTTCACTGTAAAATGGTATTATGAACCCATGCCTATGTTAGTATGTAAGATCAATTTCAGGAATGGTGGAGGAAACTAGAGTGCCTGGAGACACAACTACCAATCTTCAGCAAACAAATGATAAATTTAACTTTCTCACACTGCGAACTGGGGAAGTGGGATTTTAGACTTAGCAGCACTGTGATTTGTAATTAAGATGGTTGGTTGGATGAATAAATGTTGTTTTACATCACAGCATAAATATTACATTTCGATATATATCACTTGCTTTTGCATTGACTATCATCAATCAATGCAAAAATAACAAGAGGCCCATGGGTTTAATGCTCATTTGAGGATGTGTACATATCTCATGCAGAAGATCAATGGTCAATGACATTAAATAAAGAGAATGTCCCTATTTTCAGCAGTAAGGACCAATTATATGCAAGGATTTTTGCAAATTAATCATTACTTGTCCTAAGGATGCTACATATAAAATATCTAAAGTCTAGCTCAGGTGAGCTAAACAGTATATGAATTTCTTGAAACGATGATTCTAGAAAAAGTTAACTGATGTGGAAAATTTTCTGATTTACAGTATAAAGGGTTTTGGAAGGGAGTGGGTAATGGGGTATTGTTTTTTTATGCCCAAGTACAGACTCTTTCACTTATGTCAAAACAATCAGTTCAAAAATGTTTTGGGAAACCAGAGTGCCCATAGAAAACCACGACATTCAGTAAGCAAAATGGCATACTTTTTCACTCTAAGATCTATCCTGTGTGGGGTTCTAACTTGGTGGTGAGAGGCACTGTGTGATCTGTTAGCCTGTGCATTAGACCACTCGGTCACCAAAGGGAAGGAGAATTTTAACCACTGTAAGAAGTATATTGCATGTTTAAAAAAAGTATGCCTACCTGACTTAGACCAATATATGTTAGAACAGCCAGTAAAGGTGCTGCAGCAGCAAACACAAACAGATGTTTTCGTATTCTGGGTCGGTCAAATCCCTCATGGAGTAAAAATGATACGAGACCAAATGCTGCTGGAGCCTGAAAAAGAAAAGACAAAATTTCATATTCAAACTTTATATATACCAATTGATATAATGTCCTTTCAAAAGAAACATTCACATAAAACACTGGGGTTAAAATTGGTTGAATATTGTTTTCAGATGAATCAGTTATTTTTCAGTCAATCATAAAATAATACAATTTTTTTTATTTTCAAACATTCATTTACACACTCATTCATGTGGTCATGCTGGTGTATGAGTTTGTGCAAATGTTTTATTAATTTCAGTCGATAAAATAATACAATTTTTTTTATTCTCAAACATTCATTTACACATTCATTCGTGTGCTCATGGTGGTGTGCAAGTTTGTGCAAATGTTTAATTATTCATTCTTGTAGCATTATGCACACCTATGACAATTTTTATAGTCAAATGAACACCTGGCCACTATGTCACAGATTAACATCAGGGATCAGTTAATCAATTTAACTGGTGCTAAGACAAATAGTAGATTGATTGATTGAATAGGGTTTTACATCCCAGTCAAGAATATTCAAATTTACTTATATCAAGATATCACCATCTAAAGGTGAAGAGGCAGAAATTTGTACCTTTGCAGTTCGCTCAGGGCAATGTGTAATGAGGGTTCCTTTACATGCCATGCCTGGCATAACATCAAGGAATCAGTTTTTAAGGTCAATTTCGAAGGACCCCACGAGTTTCATTTCTAACTAATGTGTGTCTGACAACAGTACAGTCACTACCTCTTTCCAAGAGGACATATAGTAAAGGCAAATCGCGAAGAATCAGCTTTATCCACATTCACAGATTCATATAACCAAGTTCATACAAACAGGAGTGGGACCTCAATTTTCATAATTGTCTACTGTGACTGGTTACATTTTATTTCAAATCAATAAATCTTTCAGCCATACAATGGCTGGTGTAATGAGAACCTCTTTTTATACAGGATTTACTGAACAATGTTTTTTATCATCTCAAGGATTAACTAAACACAACTCCATGAGTTGGGTGAGATTATTTCCATTTTGTGCATTTAATTAAGTATTGTAATAGAGTTAGTTAACATCTACTTTTAAAGTGCTGATGCTCTGTCTCACAACTCTGCCACAGGCAGCATTTTGGTAAATTTTGCCAGTAAATTTTTCCTAAGTAATGAAGTAAGGGTTGTCTGTATTATTGGTTAGCAAATCTATAAAGTAAATGACAACATTGTAACCATTACAAATTCTCAAGTTTTGTTCTCACAGGTAGAACCATGATTACAATTCACAATGAGTAGTGACAAAACTTGAAAAGTCAACAGGAACTTAAAACTCTGAAAACATTTATTCATCTGACTATGGATGTCCTAAAATGCCTTGGATTAACATCATAAATACAGAAATGTTCAAGAAGTATTTAGACAAAATCTTTCTTTGTTTCATATAAAACCATAAATTTTTAAAAAAAATTCTCAAAATTTTTTTTCTTAGTCAATTTTGATGAATTTTTCACCATTAAATGTAAAAGTTATTGTAGTTTCTTCCAATAATTTTCAAAATACTGTCCGTCTTTTAACAGTCAAGAAAACATAAAGTGAACAGCACGGTAAATTCTAAACAGCCATGTGAAGCATGATTTTATAGTAGATTTCAATTTTAGAAATTTTCCGTTGAATTTGAAATGTCTATCTTTAAAAAACAATGAAATTCCCTTTTCTAATTTTTTTTAGTAAACTTCAACAAATTTTACATTTAACTGAAAAATTCATGGAAATTGATCAAGAAATAAATATTTGAGAATTTTTTAAAAATATATGGTGTTATATGAAACAAAGAAGGATTTAACAAAGTGTTCGAATACTTCATGCACATCTCTGTACATTTCAAAGTGTTATCTACAGTTATCACTTACCTTATGTAACATAATGGCTATAAATACTATAAGTGTCAAATGTGTATGTGCCATATTGATGGCCGCACCCAATGCCACTCCATCAGCTGTAAAAATGACAAAACAAATATACAGGTGAGATTTAAAGTACATTTGTATGTATCTATCGATTAGTTTCACACTGCTGACAAAAACTACTTTAAATGTTCTGTATGTATGTGTCATGTTAACAATAGAACAAAAATCTATACCATCAGGTGTTACAATGAGGTAACATAGATGTGAGCTACATGACAGCTATTGGCTAAACTACAAACAGGTATCACGTAATAAGTGTAACAGGTAAATTAATCTTAACACCCACAGTGTTAATTAATTAGTGCCCTTATATACATCCTTATACAGTCAACCCTGTATATAAAGGTCATCCAAGCGAACTAGTAAAAGTGGCCTTTATGGGCAGGTGGTCATTATATAGAGGTTCAAATTAGTTGAGTAAAGAGCAATCTAGATTAAATTTTACTGGCCCTTAAAAGCTGTGATCTTTAAGGAAAGATTGACTGTAATTTAATTACACTTTGTTACAATCATTTTCATTGGTCAGATTTTTTCTGTTATGTTTGCATGAATGGATTGACTCTCAGTGATGTCATCTGATTATGGACGAAGCACACAGTCATTTTATGTACTTTACATGTATTATTTTACTTGTTATGGCTGTATTGTTTTGTTGTTTACAAAATTCTACATATTGAATCATAAGAAATTCATTTTTCCTCTTGTTATGGAATAATGAAAAATTTGACATTTTACATATGAACCATAATTCACTGCTATGCAAATTATTCAGTATGTAAAATGTTTTATTCTTTCATGTTTCCATAACAAATAGAAATTTTTTTTTTTTTTTTGAAATGACATTTCTTATATTTACAATTATTTCTTTTAATAAATATTTTGTACCTTGTCGCTATTTTTTCCATATTTGCTCATGTGATATAGGGTTTTTAGCCATGCGAGATCGGCATGTCTCACATGACCAGGCGACCCCCTGTGTAGGACATGACAGAATATTGTGGGAAAATTGATACACATCAAGGGTCATGACGCCCATTGTCTTTCATTGGGAATTGCAATACAATTGCTTCTGTATGTTTCATCAAAGACAGGTACAGTCATATTGTAAATATTCAATAATACAATTCAAGATGAGTTGTCTTCCTTTGCTTATCCCTAATATTTAAATGTATGTGTACATAGTGTTGGAATGGAATTGAAATAATGGAATTGAACATGTACTCCCCACAATAAGTAGTAAAGCATCACCCACTCTTTCAAATGATAATTTTCAGGGATTTATCAAGGGCCTATTTAGGGCCGAAATTCGGCCCCATTCCCAATGGAAAAACATTGATTTTTTCGTAAAATGGGCTGAGAAAATTCCCAATTAGAAAATACACTTAAGAGATCATGATTCAATAACTCCATAATGTCACATAATAGCAAGTATTACACAAAGCACCTCAAGATGGAGGATGCAAAATCAAGTAAAAAGATTCTAGATTATTTTAAAACAACATCTGCAAAGCAAGATGAAAATACCACTTCTACATCAAAGGCTTCAGAGACCGTGAGTGAACCAAATTCTGATACTGAGATTGAAAGTTAACTGGCAAGATGGGATGATGACAAACTTGAATATCAAATTAAATTTTTAAACACTGATTAATACTTGGTGTCAGAAAAAGATTATTCATTAATCATTATTAAATGGCATCAAAATGATGTTGATGTTTTCCCAAAATGAGCACAAAGTTGATAGTTTTTCCCAATTTTTAGTTTAGGGCCTTTTCCCAAAGGACCCTGATGAATCCCTGATTTTAAACAATAACAAGAGGCCCATGGGCCTTAACGCTCACCTGTGACCTTTAAACCCATGAACTTCATTCAAATATCAAAATGACAATTAGGCCAATATTCTAATATACATCCCTATACAAAAAGTTTATAGTTTTTGAGATAAATAATCATCTCAGTACTTGTTTGTATCTGTGATCTTGACATTTGAACCCATGCCCTTCATTCATATATCAAAATGACCACTGTGCCAGTACCAACAATATTCTAATATACATGCCTATACAAAAAGTTAATAGTTTTCAAGATAATAAACCATTTAGGTATTCATTCGCATCTGTGACCTTGACCTTTGAACCCATGACCTTCATTCATATATCAAAATGATCATTAGGATAATACCTAAATATTCTAATATACATGCCTATACAAAAGGTTTATAGTTTTTGAGATAAATAATCATTTCAGAACTTGTTCACATCTGTGACCTTGACCTTTGAACCCGTAACCTTCATTCATATATCAAAATGGTTGTTAGCTAATACCTACAATATTCTAATATACATGCATATACAAAAATTTAACAGTTTTCAAGATAATTAACCATTCAGGTATTCATTCACATCTGTGACCTTGACCTTTGAACCCATGACCTTCATTCATATATCAAAATGATCGTTAGGATAATACCTAAAATATTCTAATATACATGCCTATACAAAAAGTCTATAGTTTTTGAGGTAAATATCATTTCAGTACTTGTTTACATCTGTGACCTTGACCTTTGAACTCATGACCTTTATTTATATATCAAAATGACCATTGGGCCATTACCTACAATATTCTAATATACATGCCTATACAAAAAGTGAATAGTTTTGCAGATAATTAACTATTTCGGTAAACTTGTACATCTGTGACCTTAACCTTTGGACCCATGACCTTAATCGTTATATATCAAAATGATCGTCATGTCAATACCTACAATTAACCAAAAATCCTACGTCATTATCACCAGAAATGTTCAAAAAATAGCATTTTTTATCAAAGGTCAAAAACTGGGACATGACCTTGACCTTTGACCTTGACATCAATCGGAAGAAAATCGCAAGACAAAATCAACAGTGAAAACTCCATACAATTATCTTCAGCCATTATGAAGTTATAACAATAAATGTCTCATTTTAAAAATTACATAATTTTACGCAAAAAACGCGTAACCTATTTTTCGTCCAATTTTCATGAAAAACACAATTTTAATGTATCTAGGTATCCTGAATCCAAAAATCAAATCAAAATTTGCTTGCACCTTTTGGTTTCAGAGAAGAAGATTTTTTTGTGTTTTGGCTATTTATAGTAACGGCAGCCATATTGTTGGGCGTGGTCAAGCCCCGAACACAAATTTGAAAGCCTGTTACCCAGGCATAATAATCACCAAGTTCCATCAAATTTGGCTCAGTAGTTTCGGAGGAGAAGATTAAAATGTAAAGTTTACGCACGACGCACGACACACGACGGACGACGGACGGTGATAGATAGCAATAGCTCATCTGAGCCTTTCGGCTCAGGTGAGCTAAAAATTTAAACTGTGAAATTATTAATATTACATGGAATCTGTGTATAGTTTGTGAAATTTTTTCTAAAGATCATATCCAATTTTGGTTTCTTAAAAAAAATTAATGTCAACTTATTTTCAATTTAAAAGGTGTTAATACTCTGTCTTGCAATTCTGCCAAATGGAGCATTATTGTAATTGTTGCTGGTAACAAGTCCAGGTAAAAGAAAAGGGTTGTGTGTATAGAGTTATCACCCCTATTACCCTGTTACTTCCCCTACAATTTGAAAAACCAATACAAGTCGTTTTCAAACACCACAAACGCTAAGAAATTCTATGAATGGTTAAAAAATATGTAAACAATGGACAGCATAATATTAAAAATTTGTCCATGTCATATTCCAATCTAGACAGTAATCATCAGAAACTTTAGTATCTTTCATTCATACAGAATGTGGTAAACTTCTGGATCAAGATTCTTTCACTTATACTGTAAACATATTTAATTTTGTGTGTATTTATTTTTGTGGTATAGAAAATTTAACCATATCCGCGTAGTTAAATTTTCACATTTTGGAAATGAAATATGCACTATAACACAATCAGCATCATATAATTTCCAGGCAAAACAAACGACCCCAAAATAAGCAAAAATTAGTAAACCATGAAAATAAATAATTTACAGTATTGAGGCAATCATTTCAAGGATACTGGTGAAGGAGGAAGCATGAGTACCTGGAGAAAACCACTGACTTCGGCAAAGGAACATTTTTTCTCACACTAGGGTCTACCTAAGTGGATTTAAACTTAGGAAACTGAGAGGCACTGCAATGCATAAGCTTGTACTTTATGTCATTAAGTCAGCCAGGACCCTCGTTAACCTAACTAGACTTCCAAATGTAAATATATACAGTGACAGGGGGTGGCAAAGTAATTGGGTTACTTTGTATAGGAAGGTTAATCTTACCAGCAGCATGTACCACCAGGCCCACGGTCGCTGTGATTTTATTTCTGTTTTGTTGAGTTGCGACTTGTTGTCCACCCTCTGCATCTTAAAATATAATAAATAAAACAAGAGGGATAAATACATGACATCAATATTAACAGGATTAAACAAAAATTCAAATCATTTATACAAGTAGGGATTTAGCCAAGGAGGTGAGAAGTGATGGGATTCGCAAATGTGTGCTTTATACTACTTCGCCATTGAGGCCCCTATCAACAATAGAGTACTTGCCAAATATTCACCAAAAAGATTAATTCACTATGATGTACCGTTAATAAATTACTAAATACATTAAGAAATAATTATGGTGTATTGATCGAAATATCCAATTAGTCTACAATAATTAGTAAATGATACAGATGCACCTTTTTAAAATTTTGCATGAGGCATAAATTTAATGGAACCATCTACTCCAACAATATGTTCATATTAATTAATAGTCTCCACATTTCCATGTTTCCATTTCTAGTACAGTCAAAATTGTTATTGGCTACTAGTGTCTAAAAAGTATCCTATTTTAACAAATTTGTGCAAAATACTTTTAAGAAGTACTATATATTCACACATTTTGGAAACTTGGCTGCTAAAAGTTTAAATGAATATTTTACCTGGAGCTTGATGCATGTGTGAACCTCCAATCTGGTCAACTAACAACATAAAAACAAATCCAGACACAAGTGTGATACCAATAATTGTGTGTGTATCAGTAATTCCATGTGAATGCCCATGATGATCATTCTCAGCATGTTCTGCATTTTCTTTTGAAGGAAGATCTACTTTTTCAGCTGTTTTGTCTAAGGATTTCTCTGTAATCTTGTGATGATGAGATTCATGGCTGTGTTCTGCAAGAAAAAGGGTTAAAATTCATTTTATGTTGTATGTTCTAACACCACCATTTACGAGTAAATATTTCTTCACATCCATGTTTTCACCACATCTACAGGATCCACTACAGGATTTACCAATGTTGCAAATAGCAATTTCTTTTGAAAGATTGGCAACAAACTTTGGCTTTTGTCGATTATTTTGGAAATAGGGGATTTGGTATGAAATGATATGAAATACTGTATATTAACATCAGAATTATCTATAAACAAACTGGCAACATGATTTAACTTCTTGAAATGTTGTCTGGCAACTAAATACTTGAAGCTTATAGAGCTAACCCTGCAATTTGCATCAATTTAACATATCTATTGAGTAATGACATCTAGACAAATACCTTTACCAAAATAAATTTTGATGTTACAAGTGAACTTTTCTCTATATACATTATGTACATGTACTGGTATCTGTGATAGTTACTCAAAAACTGAAGTGACTTTTTTAAATCTATAAGTTTCTTGCTTAAGTCTATGAATTTCAATACAAACCTAGTCATTATTTTTGCCAGAAATGGGCAAAAATACATGTTTTTAAATTTTTAATATTAGCACACTAGAGTAGAAATGAACCATCCTTCAGAATAAAAACTTGATCCTATGTCAAGAAAGACTAACAATTTCTGGTGGGATATGACAAAGATGAATTAAAAATATTACTTAAAAAGTCACTAACCAGCTTCAGATGTATACATGGCATTTATTCCTTCAGGAATGATAACTGCAAGTGCTGTACCCACTAAAAGACCAGCTCCAAGTACTGTCACTAACTTAAGCTTTTCCTGAAAAATTATAATGTTATGTAACTTATTTGAGATTCACTCAGTGAAAACTTGAGCTACACAATATTGTGAAAAAACTATTGTATTTTGTAAGTAATTTAGTTTAGTAATGGTGTTTTACGTCCCAGTCAAGAATATTTCACTTATCACCAGAAAGCTTTTGAAATTTGAAAAGATGTATTTTCAACTCCTTTTATTATGTGAAAGTTGACTTGAATTCAGTCACAAGTTAAGAGAGTTCAAAGATCCTTGATATACATGTATCATGATTAAACATATTAGCTTCACCATTTGATACATATTGTGATACACATTTACTTTTATACGGGCAAACAATTGGCAAAACTGAAAGCAGTGATTTTGTTACATTTTTAAAGAAAACAAAATACCTCCTGCCTTTCAGATGGGGGAAAGGGAAGTTCTGAGATCTAGCAAACTGCATCATAATATGCTGGCAATAGCTAGTATCCTCATTGCAAAGCCCCTATATTGATATTTTGTGGATATGTACATCTAGATTTAATTTTTCAGTGCTGTTTCTCACTGTTGTTGAGAATTTCAGTGGACAAACTGGGAAATTTTACTCATTTTTCCCTAGGGGAAACTACCTTTATTCGGTAGTAATTTTAATTAAACAAATCCCTGGAAAGTGATATTTAACTTAAAATCACAATTTGCTGCATAAAATACTTATAGCCAGTGTTATAAACTAAAAAGGGGTCCATATAATGGACTTGAATGTTGTTGAAGCCCCTTAAAGTCTGATCTCTTCAATTTAAGACATGCTGTTGAAGTTTCTAATTTACTTCAAATCAGTATAAAATTAAACTTCGGAGCCAAAAATGAATGGTAAATTCAGGATCCATGTTTGATGAAGTGACTTTGTCACATAGTGAACCGAACCGTATAAAATTAAATGAGACATATGATATTATAATGATAATGATAGTACAAGAAATTCATTCAATTCTTCGCTGGCAACACAAATATCTATACCTGGTGCAATCATATAATAAAGAAAAATAACAATGTTTCATTTATATGTATATGTAAGTAAAATGTATATCCTCAAGTATCCTTACTTTGTGGTAGTGTCAAGTTTGTGGCATTTTTTAAATTCTGGATTTCATTCTGATTTCATAGGAAGCATATCACTGCACATGAAAATCCCTAAGGGTTCAACTTTCATTTTTAGTTAAAAAATGTTAAATGTTTTAAAATTATGAAAATATATCAAGATATTGGATGTTTTAATTTTTTTGAACAGAATTTACTATTCCCAAATTATTCTTAAACTATTTCTTTTTTTTTTATCAAATGTAAAATAAATCAAGATGTAAACTATGTTGTCTGCAAATAGAGTCTCTGACTTATTTATCCATCCTCATTTGAAATATTTTGTATGAATGTATGCAGTCAAGTATAGTTTTTAGCGAAATCAAAAATGTGTGACACTTACATTATTTTAAGAAAAATATATGCATTTTTTGCTATATAATATGATGTGAAAAAGGGGTGTAAAAATGAGGTCAATACCCCATGTTACACTGGAAGTGTTTGATTGATTTTTCTCGTTATAAATTAGGTTTTATTACAAATTCTATTGTAAATCAAAACTAAACTACCAATATTTAAACATATATCTTTTCGAAAAAAATCAGTCTTTTAGACATTGATTACATGAAATCTTGATCAAAGAAACATCCCATAAACTTTTCGAAAGTTTTTCAAAATAGCAACTTCTGCAAGAGTTTTGTTTACAAACATTGTATTCCGGTTTACATAAAAATAACAAGAGATTTTTTTCCAACTTTGAAAGTGGAGTGACAAGAAATTTGAGGTGAGACTCAAATCTTTATTGTTTGCTAAGAATCACCCATTAATTTTTTGCAACAAATTGTTAACTACCACGGCCTAAGGACACACAAAGATCAACATAAAATGGGGTGAATTGATCCAGGGCGAATGGCATTATGGGGAACTGACCAATGCAAAATGACATATTTTAGGGCAAAATAAGCCGGGTGCAAATGATCTTTATGGCAAAACCATCTGGATTCTTGGAAATAAAAATTTTCACTTTCTGCTGAGAATAATGCCATTGTATTTGGTTATTATGGTTTGCCTTAAAAACTTAACACAAATAGGCTTTTATTTTACAGAAAAGTTAAAACCAAGAAACAATATCCACAGAAATTTTGCAAATTATCAAGACCGTGGTATCAACGCTGTTATGTCCAACTATATATATTTATGGTCTAAAACAAATTATGTCATACCGCAAAGAAAGACTTTGAGGAAAAAAGTTAAGAAGGTCTACCTCTGATAAGGAAATGGCTAAAGGTATAACGCCAGCTAAATAGCAACCGACAAGCATGGCAAGAGATAGTAAAAGTAGTGTCCATATGTCATCCATCGCTAAAACTAATTTTCATTGATAAAAAAACAAGCAGACAGGTTGGAAGCACTCCGTTCACATAATAGTTGCTCGATGTCAATTATCTGCTTGTAATGCATATGTCGATTGCCACTTGGAAAAATCACTTTGCTGACGCAGATCAACAGGTGCTCGGAGGAAAATGAGGACGTGGGATGTGATATAAATGCATAAATAAAAAACCATATTCCTTTGGTTCTCCAAAAATCATATATACATATATAAAAATTGATAGCAAATATTTTGTGGAGCGATTGATCAATGGCCTATAAAAAATTAGCTGCCGAATTTCGATGTTCGTAGTCCCTCGGAAACGACATTATAGTCCTATGAAAAGACCAGAGAGTCCATTGCTGTTGCAAAGTTGCATGTTGAAGAATTTCCTTGCAAAATGGTTTGTTGTTCCTATATCTACTTTGTCTGCGTGCTAATTATCAAATAATTCCTAATTATTTGTCATAAACACACAGATAAAACCAAATGAATGTGAATGAAATGATTGATTTAGTCAAATGATCAGAAATAACACGCATTTTAAAGGCAGGAAGGGGGGGGGGGTTCCAAATACTGTGTGTAAAAATAGCTGCAGTTAGTTTCTCCTGCACAGGTTCTCCTTATTTTTTTACTAGGCCGGTTGCGTCCTGAAACACTTTTTACACTAGTTCCATGATGTATAATTTATCTATTCATATGTATTCTATTCAGAATACCGGTATATACAAATATTTGTTTAGATTTATATATTTGTATCCAAGGAATAATGAATATAGTATACACTGATGTTGTTACATGTAATTTATTTTTACGGCCTTATTTGTATTATGTAAAACCGTCAATAAATTGGGAGTCATCGTTATTGTAAACTACGCTATCAGCCGGCGAAAAAGTTATCAGCGAAACGATAATTTATCGGGCGGCTATTTTGGACACCAATCAACAATTACGTGCTATTTTTATATTATAAACCCTCGTATTATTGGACAGTACAAGGCATCTGTAAAAATAACTTGCATGGAACAGGTAATTACTTTTCATTTGTACATGTATTACCACATAAAATGGAAATAATTAGATTTAGAATTTTAGATACTGGAGTGATATACACATTTTTACGTTTCTATTTATCTTCAATACCATAATTTTCAGCTGTCAAACTCGGGGTTACCTCTGCCATTCGACAATTTAGCCAATTGCTAATTCTTATAATTTGCCTTCAAAATATAGCATTTGGGTAATATTTTTCCTACAAAATTTTTATCAATTTCATTATGAAGGAGATGAAAATCACAAATTTTTTAACACAATTTTAAGTGTAATAAATTGTTGAAAATCAAGAAAATGTATTTATAAAGCAGATTAGCAGAACTGCATTTTAGCCATTTTTGTCACTTTAGTTTTAGTGGCCCCTTAACATATAAATTGGCTCCTAAATTTTAAAATTGACTAATCTTTTTGTTCAAACGTTTTGAGATCCAGAGCTAACCCTGAAACTACATATGTATGTACTGATAGTTTTTTGTCCTTTTGAAATATTAAAATATAGATTCAAATAACTTGTTGTGCATGCTTCAGGATGACACTGGTCTGAATTTTTTAACTATATATTATGTTAATTTTATACACTCTTAATGAAGTATCAAATATTCTTCGATTGGATAATTTTTACATAAATGGACAAAGGGGCATTACAACAAGGTTTTACTATATTATGTTGTGCTGGATGATATTACAACTACATTGGCATAGTCAGAACTATGTAAACTGATAAACCGTATGAACTGAACTACTGTTAACTCGAGCCAAATTCAGTTCCCAAGAATCAAAAACATAGTCTTAAAGTGTGAAATCCAAACCCTTTTATCACACATACTAATTTTTTACTTTGATATTTTTCAATACAGGAATAGGTAAGATTGATATATGTCTTTATGATTTCTTAATTTTCTGTTTTCAGTCTCACACCATCCTCTTGGTACAACCATCACAAAGAGCTGAAACAAGAACATACTCAGATTATGAATCTCTAAATGAATGTTTGGAAGGTATGTAATAATTATATCGTTTATATTTTGTACTCATAAAATACCTCAAATTATCAAGAAACTGATTGTCTGAAATTTTATCACATGAAGTCTGCAAAGTCTACCAGTATATTTGTAAAAGTCTTTAAGAAATTTATCACACTTGTATATTATATATTATAATATAGCTCACATATCAATGCAATATGCATTGTTCATGTATCAAATCTTTATTGCAATATGAAGTGTATTGAAAATTGCAGACTGTCACATACTGTAAAATGGATGTTACTTACATTGTTTCAATTTAGAACTAGTTACTAGACATACCGGTAGTGTCATCCTGACATACATACCTACCTAGTCCTAGTTATGCCCAGGGTACAAAGTCATCCTGGCATAGGTCCCGTAAAACAGACCATGTTTCAGAAATTAAGTCCACTTAATAACTGATATAAAGTGGATGCATTTTATTTGAAAAGATGAGTATTAAGTCAAAGAAAAATAAAGATAAGAAAGAGGCAGAACTGGGTTTATTGAAAACTCAACTTCTTGTAACTTGTAACACTAAAAATAGGCCACAGACAGAAATCTTGTGTGACAAACTTATTATATTTTGGACCGAATGGCAAAGGGGCTGTTCGGGATATAATATCAATCAATCACCATGTTACTGTTGTATGGACTTTGCCTTATGTTATTTTATGTATGTTTCAATTTCAGGAATCTGCAAGATTTATGAAGAACATCTTAAAAAATCCAACCCAAACAGTCCATCAATCACATATGATATCAGCCAGTTATTTGACTTCATTGATCAGCTGACTGACTTGAGTTGTTTAGTGTAAGTGTGACCTATGTACATGTGTTAATTTATAAAAAAAAATTATAATTGTTCAATACTGAATTTTCTGAAACTGTTTTTGCTAGCATATAGTCAGTAAGGCATCAAATATGAAATTTGTTCTTGCCTCAAACTATCCAACAGGTAAATTATTTTAAGTCCACAAACATCATATTAGTTTTACATCTGGACAGTCCAAGTCAAATCCAGTCAATTCTCTAAATTAAAAGAATTGTCACAAATAGTGGTGTGCGGTATTACCGGTTTACCGTAATACTGACCAGGTACCGGTAATATCGTGGTAAAGTCTTTGAATACGGGCATTTTAACAAACAATATTATGTTGATAATTGTTGAAATAACAGTTTGATGGGTTCATTTGAATTTTGTTAAAATCTTTGTTTGACAATAATCTTATGAGATTTAGATTTCAAGTTTTGAATCGTACAGACAATTCTGTGAATTTAATTGTGTGTTAGCATCCCTGATGTTCTCAAAATATCCAATGCCCAAATTCCTTAGCTGTTATTTTATATAAGAATAGATATACTACATGTATTTCGAATCTTAATGGATGTGTGGTATACTGTGGTATTTGGTAAAATACTGTGGTATACTGTGGTAATTTTTTCTGCGGTATCCCATCTCTAGTCACAAAGGTCTGGAGGAAGCCCTGTCAATATGTTTCTTGTACTAATGTACTTGTATTTATAAGTTGTGTAAAAATTTTGCCTACAAAACGCAGACACCAAAGAGGAAAAAATATATTTGAATAATGTGTAAAATAAAGAATGTAAGATGCAGATATGATAAATTTAAACATAGTGAACTAATCGACTCTTTATATTTTCAGCTTTCAAAAGAATGCTGGCTGTTACTCTCCACATGACAAGGAATGGGTGAAAGAGAAGATTTACGTTATGTTACGGAAACAAGCCGGAAAAGCGTGATCTAGATTTCGAGATGAAATTCACAACAATGCATAAAACTCAAAAGAACTTTGTCCAAAATATTGTCGAGGAGATTGTGTGGTATTTTGAATATCACATTCATGGTGTAGTGACTAAATGAAAGTACATTCAAACTGTGGAGAAACTACAAACTTTGAAGAAGATTATTTTAGCTGATATTTCGCTAATAAGCTTTAGATATGTTGTAGAGTAGATGCTTTTGATCAAGGTGATTTGAACAAAAACTTGTTTCTGACTTTTTAGAGATAAAATTTCTGAAATTCTTTTGGCTTGAAAAAGAAAATAAATTCCTATGTGGACAACATGAAAACATTGTATTCTAGCTTTTGAAATGGGTCAAATTAAATTTTTGCTGTTAAAGATTTTGATTCTAAAATAAATACTGTAAATTGTTTTTGATTAAATTTTCCTTTAATTTACCCGGTACGCTTTGAATCTACATGATATTGGTTGAATTCATTAAAATATTTTTTCCATAAAATATTTAAATAAAGATGTGTACATTTATATATAATTCCTATTGTTTAGAAAGTTGCCTAAGAAAATGTACTTATGGTTTAAGTCCATACATACATACATACATGTATTGTAATGTTAATTTTGTTCCTTGTGTTTAGGTATATGTTATTGTTTGATAAACCTTGAGAGCAAGAGGTATTTTTGAGAGTTTGTTCAGAATTGTTTATCAGAGATATAAATCATTTATTTACCATTATGATCATAGTTTTTAGTGTGTTAGTCATTTTTTTTATGTCTGTAATGTAGGTGTTACTAGATACGGAAGGGTAATTTCAAATGGGTTAATTTTATGTGAAATTCATGGGTACATTTTAAAATTTCTTGACAGAGTTCCCTGGGACTGGAGTGTCTTTTACATTCGTTGTATTTATCATAAAAACCTGTCAGCGTTATCAGTTTCCTTGCCTTCAATTTTGAAAATTTGGTCCGCAATCAATCATTTAAAAACCTGAAAGTAATTTTTTAGTTTGTATGCTCAATACAAGAAAAGAAAACGGGCAAAATGTTAATGTTTTATGGGTACTTTGGATTGCTCTCTTGAAGAGTGTTCTGGTATTTTGCTAAACAGAGAAAAGTCTGTAGACCTATTGCTGTTTCTCTGAAGTATATATATTTGAAGCTTTTGTTGCAAACTTTTCTAAGAGATGTTATTGTTAGATTGGGTGCCCTGTGAGCTACATCTCTTGTATATTGCTTTTAATAATGCATATGTAAAATTGTTCAACATTTCAGAAAAAGAGATACTCTATACTCATAACATGATTTCTAGGAATTTAATGTTTAGAATCCATCATTGAATCATTAAGATTTCATCCTATTGTAATTAAAAATGACAAAATTTGTACCATTTAATGTAAATTGATCATATTTCTTTATGAATAAATTATCATCCATTTGAATTATTTTGTGTTTTATGTTTGTATTTCAAACATCTTCATGAAAGTTTTATGGTACCTCGTTCAGTAGGCAGAGTGTTTGTTTGGTATGTGGGAGTTCATGGATTTTAGAAATGAAAGTCATTGGGTCCCTCAGAAGACACAGGTCTAAAAACCCATGTTACAGCAGGCCTGGCATGTTTAAGAACCCTCCCCGCACACTGCCCCCTGACTGCAAAGGTAAACATTCTTGTTATTTCACATGTAGGTGGTGAAATCTTGATGCAAGTGAAATATTCTTGACTGAGACATAAAACCCAGAGATATTCAGGTGTTTTGTGATGTTAATCTGCACAATCTACAACATTGTTGGCTCTGGAGCACTTTCATATAGAAACATAGCTATGCAATGTATACCAAATGATAGTCTGTTGAGATCCTCACAGTCCTTGATATTTATTAACTTGTGTTTGGACTAAAATCTAAAACATTGACTACAGAAAGCAGAAATAAGATCTGGCGAATGGAAATGAGATGAGAGAGTGTACTTAAACACAAGTATCACAATAGGTGTAAAACAGTTTAAAACCATTTTTAGCTCACCTGAGCCAAAGGCTCAAGTGAGCTTTTCTGATCACAATTTGTCCGTTGTCTGTCGTCGTCGTCGTTGTCGTCGTAAACTTTTACATTTTCATCTTCTTCTCACGAACCACTGGGCAGATTTCAACGAGACTTGGTCAGATGCATGTCTTGGTCGGTGCAATTCAAATTTGTTCGTGGTGTTGCCATGGCTACCATAACTAGGTCAAGGTGACCTAGGGGTGCAAAAATCTTAAAAAATCTTCTTCTCCGAAAGTATTGATTAGAGAAAAAATCTGATGTGATATTTGGCTTCTCTAGGGTCTTTAGCCTATAGTTTGTTCATTTTGTGAAATTCGGACAAAAAATAGGTTACGCGTTTTTGCGTTTAATTTTGAAAAAATCGTAAAATAGCTTCAAATTGTTATAACTTGACTATTTGGCCAGATAATGACATGGGGTTTTCAGTTTTGACATCTTCTTGTTAGTATCTTCAAATTGAGGTCAAGGTCAATTATGAAGGTCGTGACCTAATTTTTTTTACCTCTGATTATAATTATTATCTCGAAAACTATAAACTTTTTGTATAGGCATGTATATTAGAATGTTGTAGGTATTGATACAACAATCATTTTGGTGTATAGAAAAAGGTCATGGGTTCAAAGGTCAAGGTCACAGATGTAAAACAATACCAAAATGGTTACTTATCTCGAAAACTATAAACTTTTTGTATAGGCATTTATATAAGAATGTTGTAGGTATTGATACAACGATCATTTTGATATATAGAAAAAGGTCATGGGTTCAAAGGTCAAGGTCACAGATGCGAAACAATACGGAAATGTTTAATTATCTCGAAAACTATAAACTTTTTGTATAGGCATGTATATTAGAATGCTGTAGGTATTGATACAACGATCATTTTGATGTACAGAAAGAGGTCATGGGTTAAAAGGTCAAGGTCACAGATGCGAAACAATACGGAAATGTTTAATTATCTCGAAAACTATAAACTTTTTGTATAGTCATGTATATTAGAATGTTGTAGGTATTGATACAACGATCATTTTGATGTATAGAAAAAGGTCATGGGTTCAAAGGTCAAGGTCACAGATGCGAGACAATACCGAAATGGTTAATTATCTCGAAAACTATAAACTTTTTGTATAGGCATGTATATTAGAATGTTGTAGGTATTGATACAATGATCATTTTGATGTATAGAAAAAGGTCATGGGTTCAAAGGTCAAGGTCACAGATGCGAATCAATACCGAAATGGTTAATTATCTCGAAAACTATAAACTTTTTGTATAGGCATGTATATTAGAATGTTGTAGGTATTGATACAATGATCATTTTGATGTATAGAAAAAGGTCATGGGTTCAAAGGTCAAGGTCACAGATGCGAATCAATACCGAAATGGTTAATTATCTCGAAAACTATAAACTTTTTGTATAGGCATGTATATTAGAATGTTGTAGGTATTGATACAATGATCATTTTGATGTATAGAAAAAGGTCATGGGTTCAAAGGTCAAGGTCACAGATGCGAATCAATACCGAAATGGTTAATTATCTCGAAAACTATAAACTTTTTGTATAGGCATGTATATTAGAATGTTGTAGGTATTGATACAATGATCATTTTGATGTATAGAAAAAGGTCATGGGGTCAAAGGTCAAGGTCACAGATGCGAATCAATACCGAAATGGTTAATTATCTCGAAAACTATAAACTTTTTGTATAGGCATGTATATTAGAATGTTGTAGGTATTGATACAATGATCATTTTGAGGTATAGAAAAAAATCATGGGTTCAAAGGTCAAGGTCACAGATGCGAAAACAATACTGAAATGGTTAATTATCTTGAAAACTATAAAAGTTTTGTATAGGCATGTATATTAGAATGTTGTAGGTATTGATGCAATGATCACTTTGATGTAAAGAAAAAATTCATTGGGGTTTAGTATTTATGTTTTCTTTAAATCTATCAGCTAGCCATTAGTTATCAGGTGAGCGTATAAGGCCCATGGGCCTCTTGTTTACTCATTTCTAAAAGACCAATGACTAGAAATATCTGCAACTTCGCCTAAAGCTAGTAATGTCATGAGTCTATGTACATTCATTACTCCAGCTGGGTCTGAACATGATTTGGTACTGATTGACAGATCTTTCGCCAAACATTGGCATTTAGAAATGAAAGTCACGGTTCTTTCAGATTAAGGTTACAGAAGGCATATGTTCGAAGTTTACGGAAGGTAGTAGTATAGCAGAATTGACCTGTTTGTTCTTCCTATCCGCCGATCACATTTTGGCATTATATATTATATATATTTGTCATTCCCATCAATTTACATCTTTTTGATCAAACCTGGTACAAATGTATACCAATATGAGACAAATGTCTCGCATACCAAATTTAGATGCGAAGTAACCAATGCAGTGATGTTGGGGATGAATATTGGCATTAGTTTAAGGAAAGACTGTTTTAGTGCTAGTATTAATTGAGTTCTAGCATAAAATGCACATTTTTATTTCAGGCACACACAATACTCCTGGTGCAGCCAAACCAAAGACCAGACACAAGGACATATTCAGATTATGAATCTCTCAACGAGTGTTTGGAAGGTAGGGAGAACATTTAATTCACTGTTTAGAATTTGTACTTACTGTTAGATATATTTGCTCATTTTCCCCTGGCCTTGCTTGCCTACTTACTACATATACTTACTAGTTCTTGTTACTCGACAGTTCAAGTAAACTGCCTATAACGACAATGGTCCTAAAGATTTATTTATTGATATCAAATGGGTTTCGGCAAAGGCAAGAAAAGGTGTTCTTGTCTGTTATTTATTGGGAAACCCTTTTCCCCCATTTTAGATGTAAAACCCTTTTCACTTTTTAGAGGGGAAACAAAGTAACTTCCAAATGGGGGGGTTGTCTCTGAAATGGTTTTGTGAACAATAGAATATACTCATGCAGTCATAATGGCAAGTATTGGCAGTTGATTGGCAAGTCATTAGCATTTTTCAGGTATTGATTGCTACATACAAATTTGATATACAGTACTCTAAACTTATGCAACAGAAAGTTGGTGTGTTTTGATATAAACGGGTAACAAATCTTATGTGGTGCTAACGGCACTGCTTTCTAGTCGCCAAATACACTGTGCACATATACTAATGTCATTTTTTTTAAAACGGACATCATTTACTAGCAGCTGATGACACATAATATTAATTCCAAATAATATTGTCTTGATATAGCCACTGATGAAATATAATTATTTGTGATTTGTTTCAGGAATTTGCAAAATTTTTGAAGAACACTTAAAAAGATGCCATCCTGATCAACCATCAATCACATATGACATCAGCCAGTTATTTGACTTCATTGACAAACTGACAGATTTGTGTTGTCTGGTGTAAGTATAGAGTTAAGTTACCGAATAGAATAGACATGTACTACTACAAACAATTTTTTTAAAGTTTTGGAAACAAGTTTCTCAAGATTTTAACTTCATAGACCACTGCAGTAGCTCAGTTGGTAGAGAGTTCACTCCGTAAGTGGGAGGTCATGAGTTCGATCCCCTGTCGGGTCTGACCCAAGACTTGAAAGTGGGTAGGGACTGTTCTTTCACCAAGCACTCTGCATTACGAAATGAAAGTCATGGTTCTTTTGGATGGGAACTTAAAATAAACGAAGTTCCGTGTCACGGTGGGCTTGGCACGCTAAAGAACCCTACTGTATAATGCCATCAGTGCAACACACAGGCAAAATTTCTGCACCTGCACCTATAGCTGGCGACGTCTCGATATAAGTGAAATATTCTTGACTGAGACGTTAAACACCATTATTCAACTCAACTCTTTGACTTCATAGTATTTGCATAATATTGAAATACTAATTAAGCTTTTAATTAACTTGCTATTTGTATTCATGCTTTTATTTTGCAATGTTGACAAGCATTTGGTTTGATTGACTTAGCTGGTAAAAGAGTATTCTTACAGATCAAGTAATTTAGGCCATTCAGCCACTAAAGAGGGTCCATGTGTGGATGGATTGTATGAGGGCCCATGTGTGAATTGATTGTATGAGAGCCCATGTGTGAATGGATTGTATGAGGGTCCGTGTGTGGATGGATTGTATGAGGGCCCATGTGTGGATGGATTGTATGAGTGCCCATGTATGGATGGATTGTATGGGGGTCCTCGTGTGGATGGATTGTATAGGGCCCATGTGTGGATGGATTGTATGAGGGCCCATGTGTGGATAGATTGTATGAGGGCCCATGTGTGGATGAATTGTATGAGGGCCAGTGTGTGGATGGGTTGTATAAGAGCCCATGTGTGGATTGATTGTATGAGGGCCCATGTGTGGATTGATTGTATGAGGGCCCATGTGTGGATGGATTGTATGAGGGCCCATGTGTGGATGGATTGTATGCACAAAGTAGTATGATGTCATATTTGTATTTTCAGTTACCAGAAGAACATACAGTTGTATTGCCCTCACAGTAAAGAGTGGTTAAAAGAGAAAATCTATATAATGTTACGGAAACAAGCTGGAAAAGCCTGATAAGAAAAATGTGACTGAGATTGTTTTATATTTGTTGACAGACAGAATGACTAAGTGAAGCTTGTTATGAGATGTTTGATACTGAGAGATTGCTGCATGCTCTTTAAATACATTAATATACAATTATTGTCTGTTGATAAGGTGGATATGGGATTATACGGACCTCACCAAAATAATATTCACAGAGGCCATCAGGCAGAGGTGAATATTATTTTGGTCAGGTCCGTATAATCCCATACTTACTTATATCAAAAGACAGTAATTGTTTTGTTATATGACACTTAAAAATGACATTTAAAAATTCAGATTTTAGTGAAATCAGCAAAATGATCGCAACTTTGGCATTACCGGAGCCGTTCATCGAGTCGGTAAAGCCGGTTTTAAAAGTTCTCTTTATTAATTTCTTGTTGGTTAAACTGCACCATCTGTGAATTTTTTTTGTGTTAATAGTATCGTTTGATGCCAAAAATTGCCTTTAATCCTGAGGTTTCTACAGATGGAAAAGTTTACACAGCTTGTCGACCGACATTTTATTTTTTTGTGTTGCCAAATCGTGTCAATGACATCTTTGACATCTTTTAATTATGACGTCATAATTTCGGGAAAGTCCCTTTCTATTTCTGATCAAGTGGTCCGTCAACTTTTTGTTACTATTTATAGCATTAAAGTGGTCTGCCAACTTGACTTTTTTAGGCATTTTATTGAATATCGCTATATGTATCACTGACATTGACCAATAAAAGAAAAGGAAAACACTCGGTCATGTGATAGTAATTGTTATTACAGGATAAACTATACACTGTGAATGGTTTTGTATTTTTTATGTTGACTGACGAACTGACTGACAGATGGATGGACTGGCATATAGATAGTGAGTGACTGCCCAAGCTTTTTATGAAATGTTTGATACTGAGAGAGTGCTGCATGCTTTTTAAATACATTTAATTATTATTACAGGATAAACTATAAATTGTGAATGGTTTTGTATTTTTTATGTTGACTGACAAACTGCCTTACAGTCTGACAGATAGACTGACTGGCATATAGATACTGACTGCCCAAGCTTGTTATGAAATGTTTGATACTGAGAGAGTGCTGCATTACAATTAATTGTCATTATAGGATAAACTATAAATTGTGAATGGTTTTGTATTTTTTATGTTGACTGACAAACTGCCTTACTGTCTGACAGATAGACGGACTGGCATATAGATACTGACTGCCCAAGCTTGTTATGAAATGTTTCATACTGAGAGAGTGCTGCATTACAATTAATTGTTATTACAGGATAAACTATAAATTGTGAATGGTTTTGTATTTTTTATGTTGACTGACAAACTGCCTTACGGTCTGACAGATAGACGGACTGGCATATAGATACTGACTGCCCAAGCTTGTTATGAAATGTTTGATACTGAGAGAGTGCTGCATGCTGTTTCATTACAATTAATTGTTATTACAGGATAAACTATAAATTGTGAATGGTTTTGTATTGTTATGTTGACTGACAAACTGACTGATGGACATACTGACTGATTTACTGAAGTTTGTTATGAGATGTTTTGTTATTATAAGACAGACAGTGCTGCATGATGTTTCAATACATTCATTGTAACTACCAGATAAACTATAAAGTGTGAACAATTTTCTATTTTAATGTTGAAATCACAGGGATCAGTTTCATTAAAATTAAAAAAAAATATTTCCATATACCGGTACCGACACTTTTAATATATACCATGGGTATTTTTTAAATTCTATAAATTCTCTAATGAAATTGATCCCTGTGGTTGATGCTGTACTTGATGTGGAAAGTCTGAGTGAGCACTTTTCCAAAAAAAAAAAGAAAAAGAAAATTAGAAAAGAAAAAGAAATTGTTATATATTATCCAATCTGTTAGCATGTATAGCTCCTAAGAATAAAATATGTATCTGTACCTTTCTCGAGTAATATTGGTATTCTCCATATAATGTAACCAGTATTTTAACCTTATTGAAATTATTTAGTCTTCCTAGTGCATTAAAGTTCGTTTTCAATTTTGAATTTCCTTTTGGAAAGGTTACACTTTAGTTAAAAGATTCTAGTTTTTTTGGAATAATTCAAGTTCAGTCTTGTCATTTTAGAAAAAACTGCAACAAATTGAACATAGCCACATTAATTTAGGAAATACATGTACATGTATATGAGTTTTTGGACATGCCTTTCTTACCAAAACACTGCAAACATTTTTTATTTATTTTCAAAACCAGCCTATTTATAGTATCTGTTGAGAGGGATTATCCATCACTTGAAGAGGCTGACCTAGCTGGACCCCAATCATGACTGATTAATCCTATCAAGTTTGATCAAAGTTGTAGCAAAAATAGGATGGAGTTCTGTTTGGTCAAACTTTGATCAAATTTTTTTATCAAATAGTTTGACACCCTTCAAAGTAATTTTGATCAAAGACTTTGATTCAAGTTTTAATAGTGTAAACCTTAATTAAAGCAAATTTGTAATGAAAGATGTGCCATTTGGATTAAAATAGTTTGCAACTTTTCTGTTATATTATGCATATTATATATATATATATATATTATATATACTTTACAAGCAATTCTTTTTTTCATTGTTCCTAAAAATTAATTTAAAAACTTAAAAAAATATGAATTTTTATTTCTTATTTTAAATTGATATTGTAAATTAAAAATAGTTATTAAGAGAGTTGAAATTGGAATGTTTACTTGGATTTTAATTTGTTTTCTATTTAAGTTACCTTTCTCAAAGAGTGGCAGGCCACTCGATGATTTAAGCTATTTAACGTTTTATTTCAATTCTTTTATAAACATTTCAGTTGTGTCTGCTTAAAGTGATACTCGTTTTAAGAGCCAAACTATCTTACATACTGCCTGCTTATGATAAAGCATTTATTGATCATCTCATTAAGATTTCATTTTTATTGATTGAAAAAAGACCCTGGTTATTGAGGTCAGTAATATAGGTCTCATAACCAGGTCCCAGTTTCACAATCATTCTTTAATTTATAACTAAAATTTTCAAATTTTCTTTAAATTTGCCAATTTTTATGTTACAACAAGTTTGGTTTTTTTTTCGTTTTTTTTTTTTGGACAAATTAGCGTAATAACACACATAGATACAATAAGTTTTAAAAGATCCCCAGAATGCCACTTTAAATTCTCCAATATCTTAAAAACCATCAAAATTATGGGACTTTAAAATTTTAACATTGAAGTTATTAAGTAATATCTTAAGACATGATTGTGAAACTGGGACCGTGTATGGTTTTCCTAGGGAGGTATACCAAACCAGAAAGATTGTAAAGCCTGTGTAATTTGGCCAACTGCTAGTAAAAGACAGGGTTATATATAACTAGTTAGCATAATTTAGAATGGTATCATTAAACTTAACATTTATTACTATTTACATGTATTTATTGATGTAATTTACACATCGAATCAGTTATCACAGTTTAGTAGTCAAAACGTTAGCCTATATACCTCTAGGGTATACTTTATTATATCATATAATAGTATTGTGAGTTTGATAGTCCTGGTGGTGAAGTTGGAAATCAAAAGTCTGGACTTGTCCCATAAGCTCATTGGTGTTAAGGACTGGGATTAAAATACTTCCTTCATAAATGGGACAACTGTTACCACAATGTTAACATGCCACTCTTGGTTTCATTTAGCAGTTTTGTGGATTGTTCAAAAGTTAAGGTACTGCTGATTAATATTATACCAGTATGCTTGGTTAGTACCAGTAAATCAAATCCATGACCATGGGTTATAGTATTTAATACATGGAAAATAAAGAATTTCAGAAATGTCAAAATTTTTGTAAAAATGTATATATTTGTGTTTGTTTATATATTGTCATTCAGCTATGGTTGTACATTTGTGTTATATTATTATGGGAGTATGCGTGTGTTAGAGTCATATGCATGTATGGTTTTTATTGTTGCATGGTATTTGAATAATTTAGCAGTGTGAGGTTACTGTTGATTCCTGGAAGCTATACACCAATCTTACAATACAACACATGGGATAAATTTAATAGTTTGTTATTGCTGTTAAGGACATTAGATGCTAGATTTTTTTTATCAACAAGATTGATAAGTGTGCTTAAATGGAATTTTCAGCTCTAAATTTCATTCATTTTGGTGCAATTTAACTGGCTGCATGTCATTATGGTGTTACATGTATTTTATAAAATTCCAATAGTAGCACATGACAAAACTCCAGAAATAGCTGGACAATGGCCTCACATTGCTAATACTTTGTATCACAAAAACGAATAATGTAAACGGTTGAAGGAACTCTTTTATAATGTAAGCATGTGAAAAGAGAGCTCAAGTGTTTCGACTGAGCGTAAATATAATTGCTGTCCATAATGCCCTTCTGTATATAAAACTGATTTGTATTTTATTCATGAATAAATTTATCATGTAGATTCTTTCAACTTTTTGTTATGTTTTTGGGTACAAATGATTTTAGAATTCCATTCGTTTGTGGTACTTTATTGATAAAGTATGTACCGTACCTTATATAACAGCAACAAAAAGATAATTCCTTGTCTTGAGAGACAATATATACAATTTTTTTGCTTTCAAGCATATTTAGATCTTGAATGTTTTGCTTTACGTCGCATCAGTAATTTTTTCAGCTATTCGCGACCAGAACTACTTTATTAATCTCTATAGATAAATGTATGAACAAGTTCATGTATGCGACTTTATTAATCTCTATAGAGAAATCTATGAACAAGTTCCTGTATGCGATTTTAAGGTGCTAGCTCACCGAGTCAGTACGCCACAGACAAGCGTACCACTGCCCTAGTCACATTATACTGACACCGGATGGACCAGTAAAGGCCAAAGGCAAGGAAAATTCACTTTTCCACATGTGGTCTGAGCGAGACTTAAACTCACAGTGGTGAGAGTTTCTGGATTTGTAGCTGACGTCTTATCCATTAGACCACCGCGGCCTCCTCTATCAAGCAAATTTTTAGCTCACCTGAGCTTAAAGCTCAGACGAGCTATTGAAATGGTTCACTGTCCGTCATCTGTCGTGCGTCGTGCGTTAACTTTGTACATTTTAATCATCTCCTCTGAAACTACCAAGCCAAATTTGATGAAACTTAGTGATTATGATGCCTAGGTGAAGGCCTTTCAGATTTGCACAAATGAAAGGATTATGTCCCCTTGGGGCCCCATAAAGGGAGAAATTGTGAAAATCTTTAAAAATCATCTCCTCTGAACTTACAAGAGATATAGCTTAGATATTTCATGTGAAACATACTTAGGGCACCTAGTTTCAGATTTGCACAAATCATAACTGTTGAGGCCAAAATGGGGAAATGGCAAGGTACTTAAGGGGAAAATCACTAAAATTAATGTATTTGTCAATATATCTTGGAAAACTATAAACTTTCTGTATAGGCATGTATATTGGAATATTGTAGGTATTGGCCTAACAATCATTTTGATATATGTATGAAGGTCATAGGTTCAAAGGTCAAGGTCATAGCTGCGAACGGATATTTAAATGGTTAATTATCTCAAAAACTATAAACTTTTTGTATAGGCATGTATATAAGAATACTGTAGGCATTTGCACAACGATCATTTTGATATATGAATGAAGGTCATAGGTTCAAAGGTCAAGGTCATAGATGCAAACAAATACTTAAATGGTTAATTATCTCAAAAACTATAAACTTTTTGTATAGGCATGAATATTGGAATATTGTAGGTATTGGCCTAACGATCATTTTCATATATGAATGAAGGTCATACGTTCAAAGGTCAAGGTCATAGACGCGAACGAATCCTTAAATGGTTCATTATCTCAAAAACTATAAACTTTTTGTATAGGCATATATATTGGAATATAGTAGGTATTGGCCTAACGATCATTTTGACATATCAATTAATGTCATAGGTTCAAAGGTCAAGGTCATAGACACGAACAAATACTTAAATGGTTAATTATCTCAAAAACTATAAACTTTTTGTATAGGCATGTATATTGGAATATTGTAGGTATTGGCCTAACGATCATTTTGATATATGAATGAAGGTCATAGGTTCAAAGGTCAAGGTCATAGATGCAAACGAATACTTAAATGGTTAATTATCTCAAAAACTATAAACTTTTTGTAAAGGCATGTATATTGGAATATTATAGGTATTGGCCTAACGATCATTTTGATATATGAATGAAGGTCATAGGTTCAAAGGTCAAGGCCATAGCTGCAAATGAATATTTAAATGGTTAATTATCTCAAAAACTATAAACTTTTTGTATAGGCATGTATATTGGAATATTGTAGGTATTGGCCTAACGATCATTTTTACATATGAATTAAGGTCAAAGGTTCAAAGGTCAAGGTCATAGACGCGAACAAATACTTAAATGGTTAATTATCTCAAAACTATAAACTTTTTGTATAGACATATATATTGGAATATTGTAGGTATTGGCCTAACTATCATTTTGACATATGAATGAAGGTCATAGGTTCAAAGGTCAAGGTCATAGACGCGAACGAATACTTAAATGGTTAATTATCTCAAAAACTATAAATTTTTTGTATAGGCATGTATATTGGAATATTGTAGGTATTGGCCTAACGATCATTTTGACATGAATGAAGGTCATAGGTTCAAAGGGCAAGGTCATAGACGCGAACGAATACTTAAATGGTTAATTATCTCAAAATCTATAAACTTTTTGTATAGGCATGTATATTGGAATATTGTAGGTATTAGCTTAACGATCATTTTGACATATGAATGAAGGTCATAGGTTCAAAGGTCAAGGTCATAGATGCAAACGAATACTTAAATGGTTAATTATCTCAAAAACTATAAACTTTTTGTATAGACATATATGTTGGAATATTGTAGATATTGGCCTAACGATCATTTTGACATATGAATTAAGGTCATAGGTTTAAAGGTCAAGGTCATAGACGCGAATAAATACTTAAATGGTTAATTATCTCAAAAACTATAAACTTTTTGTATAGACATATATATTGGAATATTGTAGGTATTGGCCTAACGATCATTTTGACATGGATTAAGGTCATAGGTTCAAAGGTCAAGGTCATAGATGCAAACGAATACTTAAATGGTTAATTATCTCAAAAACTATAAACTTTTTGTATAGACATGTATATTGGAATATCGTAGGTATTGGCATAACGATCATTTTGATATATGAATGAAGGTCATAGGCTCAAAGGTCAAGGTAATAGACGCAAACGACGGTATATCACACGGCCACCTTCGGACGACGGTTCGAGCCCCGGCGCGCGATTTCGCCTTTCCGGTCCGAATACTTAAATGGTTAATTATCTCAAAAACTATAAACTTTTTGTAGATGCATGTATATTGAAATATTGTAGGTTTTGGCCTAACGATCATTTTGATATATGAGTGAAGGTCATAGGTTCAAAGCTCAAGGTCATAGAATTGAATGAATACTTAAATGGTTAATTATCTCAAAAACTATAAACTTTTTGTATAGGCATGTATATTAGAATATTGTAGGCATTTGCACAGCAATCATTTTGCTATATGAATGAAGGTCACAGGTTCAAAGGTCAAGGTCATAGATGCGAACGAATACTTAAATGGTTAATTATCTCAAAAACTATAAACTCTTTGTATAGGCATGTATATTGGAAAATTGTAGGTATTGGCCTAATGCACATTTTAATATACATATGTTTTAGCTGTTTATAAATAATATATTGTAGCTAGACTTTAGATATGTTATATATAGCATACTTATATAATAATTATTATAATTAATTTGCAAAAATACTTTCATATTATTGGACCTTACTGCTGAAAATTTTGATAATCTCTTTTATTAATGTCATTGACCATTGAACCTCTGCATAAGATATGTACTCTGCCTCAGGTGAGCGTTAAGGCCCATGGGCCTCTTGTTTAAGTTAACGTCTTAAACACATCACGTGATTAACGTCCAATGCCGATATAAGCTCAAGTAGACGAGATTTAAATTAAAGCCATTTCATCCTTAAGTTAAGCTCAATGAACCATTATAAGCCATTACTCTTTTTTCCCCAAGTAACCGGTAGTCTCATTAGCATTTTGATATTAACCTATTAATGCAACAAATATGTTTTGTGAATAGAGGTCAATGTTAGTTCAATTGGTAGAATGCTTTCTTCGTATGGTTAAAGCCTGTATTGGAACCCAGGCCGGGTCTTGCATTATGAAGAGACCTTAAAAACCGTTGGTCCATGCCATGGTAGGAGTGTCACTCTAAAGAACCCTCCCTGTACATCGCCCTGCGCGCACTGCAATTTTCGAAATTTCTGCCACTTCACTTGTAGCTGACGGCGTCTCAGTGTAAGTGAAATATTCTTGATTGTGACGTAACACCCTTATCAATCATTCGTTCAGCTATTCGCCTTGTATTTTGGAAGATCTAGCGATATCATATATCTGACAAGTATCTTTTTCGTGGCTCAGCAGGTAAATCTCAGGTTTTCTGAAATCATCCAAAAACTGACCGCCTCGATATACGTGAAAGAAACTTGATCGGAGTGTTAAAACAGCGCAAATACACCTAGGACTGAAACGATATATCGCGATACATTTTGTATGATACGGTCCACGATACACCCACGTACGTAATCTGGAAGTTTACTCCCAACTTTTTTTTCTGTTCATAGTAACATATCTAAATATAAAACGAACACACAAATGCATGTCCGAATCACAATCCAGAAGCAAGTAAAAACTTTGAAACTGGCCGAAGGGAAGTGAGGCCGGATGCTGAGGAAGGGTAAGCACCTCCCGTTTAGCTAGCTACATCCGCCACCTGTTTTATCAAAATTGAACCATCATGTCATTCATTTACATTCAAATACCAAAATGTGTGATTATTTCTAGATTAACTTTACAACTTTACTTATATGTATATATTCTTAGATTTTGTTTCTATTTTTTGTTTGCATTTTTGAAGTGTTTTTGCTTCCTAGAAGAGTTGTATATCATGATACATATAGTATCGTGAATCAAGTATCACAATACACATAGTATCGTGAATCAGGTATCACAATACATATCTTATCGTGAATCAAGTGTCACAATACATATCGTGAATCAAGTATCAAAATACATATTGTATCGTGAATCAAGTATCACAATACATATCATATCGTGAATCAAGTATCACAATACATATCATATCGTGAATCAAGTATCACAATACATATCGTACCGTAAATCAAGTATCACAATATATATCGTACCGCGAGATGAATGCATCGTTGCCGCCCTAATTATAATCCAACCTCTTGATTTGCCGACACCGCCCATATAAGAAAAAATAAAGTCTCACCTTAACAACTAGGTTTAAGTGAAATAGTTCTAGCCAAGACGTAAAACCCTTATTAACAATTTTTCATAATCAATACAAATGCACAATTAATAAAACGGATGACTGAAACCAATAAATTGAAAAATAAATTTAAGCAACTTCTAAGTTTATGTGTCTAACCTAACTTGTCAGTTCCAAAGTTTTTACTTTGCTTCTGGATTGTGATTCGGAAATGGATAAGTATGTTCGTTTTTGATTTATATGTTTGACTTACTACTTCATTTATTTCAATCATTTAAAACAAAGTCAAATTTGAACACATTTATTATTAAATTGCATTAATTACAATGATTTAAAACAAAGTGAAACTAAGAAAAACAAAACTGTAATCCACTGTTAATCAAATCTTTGATTATGAATAAATTCATTCGAACTATCTACTGGTGCATGACACCAACACAATTGTAAATTTCATCTCAAAAATCCATGTCTCATTCACAGTTTAACGCAGAACAACTCATATAATCTGGAAATATAATTGCAATTTACATCTCAAAAATAAAGCAACTATAGCATATCTAGATGGTACTCGTCTTCGGTTTCGGGGGATCTTATCGCCTGTGTGAAATGCCGTTTGTGTACTACTAGTAGTCAAGCACCACACAGCGATTTTGACATAACATTTGCCTTGGTTCAACAGGTACTTGGAAACCAACAACGGGTACTTGGAGCCTAGCATTCATCCAATTGGTGGTAAACTCAAAATGACAGAATGTAGCCGAATTTTACCGACACTTTTCATTCCTTTGTAAATAGTTCGTTTCTATGAAATCAATATACATGGTGATTTATTTATCGGAATTTGTATCTTGGGGTGGTAGATCAGAATCAAAAGAATGATGTTCCATTGGTCTAAGCAAGGTATAAGTTTCTGACTGTAAAGTAGTATCATTGTCTTCTGGTACACAGTCCTCTTGTTGTCGGTAAGTGTTAGGTACGGGAGGTGTGAAAGTGGGAAAAGAAAAGTTCGTATTGTGCTGGTAGGGTACACAATATGGGGGTGACGGTCTAAATGCGTAGCTGAACTGACTGTAAGGGTTGTGTCCTCCAAATGATGCTGCTGGATACCGAGACATGGCATTAAACACCGGATAATGAGGCGCGAACGCTGCTACAGATGGGAAGAAGTGTGTTCCATCGTGGTGGTGGACAGGTATACTGTTAAAACTTCCATTATGTACAGGTGATGTTATTACTCCTTTATTATGATCACCTGTGGAATAGTATGAAATAAATACAAATACTTTTTATTACTTATCATGGACTATGGGGTCTAGATTTGATATCAAAAATCATAAATACCCATTTTGATGTAAAAAGCTCATGTCATACCCAATGATGGTAGATCTTCCATTTCAGGACATTTTAATAAGTTTTAATTAAGACTGAAAAGCTAATAAAGACAGTATCAAGCCATATATATATATATTTATGAAAAAAATATTTTTATATATTTTATGAATTGAATAGAGTATGGGATACAAAAGAAATTATTCATTGGATGTTCTTGATGGGTACATCATACCTGTTTCTGATATAATACAAGATGCATTAGAGTACATGAGTTGAGTAATGGTGTTTAACGTCCCAGTCAAGAATATTTCACTTATATCGAGACGTCGCCGGCTATAGGCGAAGTTGCAGAAATTTTGTCTGTGCGTTGCACTGATGGCATTATACAGCAGGGTTCTTTAGCGTGCCAGCCCACCGTGACACGGGACCTCGTTTATTTTAAGTTCCCATCCGAAAGAACCGCAACTTTCATTTCGCAATGCCGAGTACAGTTACTACCCACTTTCAAGTCTTGGGTCAGACCCGCCGGGGATCAAACCCACGACCTCCCACTTACGGAGCGAGCACTCTATCAACTGAGCTACCGCAGTGGTTAGATACATGATGATACATGTATATTTTTCTAAGGAAAAAAATGCCCAGATGGTTTCCATTGGTTGCAATGCCCTAAAGAGACGAAGGCTTGTATTAAACCATTAGACCTCAGTTTAACCATCATTCCAAACCAGAGACTTACAGGTCTAACGATATAGGTGTATTCATTTCATTGCTTATTCGCTTTAAAGGGCACCGAAAACCCTATTTTTGCAAAACAATCTTCTTTATCAATTTCAGACATCTAAACACAATTCATACATGTAGAACTGAGTCTATCCACTTACCTGTTCCCCAACTTTGAACAGACACTGGTGAATGTAACTGCTGGGTAGAAAAGTATTTCCCAGAATCTGCAATACAGCAACATTGAAAGTTTGTTAGCAATGCATTGAATGCATGCAATTGAATGAAATATTCAAAGATTTACAACATGACAAAAGTACTGTTTTCAACTTTACTATTAAAAACTTTCAAATTCTTGAGTGCTTTTCAAACATCTAGGCTACATTTCGATTTTTTATCAATAAACCAAAACAATAGTCAATAACCAAAGTATATCCCAGGCACTACATCAAAAACAAGGAACCTAAAAAACTTATATATATATATTGTACATATACTATCTACTGAACTACCATTTCTATCTTTTAAAAGCCCCCCCCCCCTTTCTCTCTCTCTCTCTCTCTCTCTCTCTCTCTCTCTCCTTACCTGTAGACTCTGTATTATCAGGTGGAAGAACTGGTAAAGTAATCCCAAGTCTCTCCTGATCAAGGTCTTGCTGCCTTCTAATTCTTATTTGTTCCTTTGATATCTGTTGGCGTTTACTTAGCAGGATACATTTAGGACAGGTACACTCTTTCCATCTACAGAAATGTTTATGTCCCTTCAACTTGCTAATTACACCGTGATTTCTGCATCTGCAGCATTTAGGGTCTTTACTTTTGGGTGGCATTTTAATATTTCTGTAAAAACAAAGTATGAAGTCAAAATTGTTTTTAAAAAATTAAAATTGATGAATATTTAAAGAATTGTTTAAAACCGACATTTTATGTAAAATTTTGAACACCTTAGTCGCTTCGGCGATGTAAATTGCAATCTTGTGTATTTAGAGAGAAGTGAAAATTCTATTGTTGACTTCAGAATAAAAAAATCTTTTGAAAATACGTTTTTATAAAACACCAAAATGACCAAACTCTTCTTTAATTTGGCGGCTATTCTTAACTCAAATAACTATCATATTGTTTCGTCATGGCAAAGAACATTTAAATATTATTTTATTCAACTGTAGTTTTTAAGTTGGAACTTCTGAGTCCAAGAACTATAAAAAATTCAACAATGTTGAAAAAATATGGAACAATTTGACTTATATATCTATGTGCAAATATTGACGATGCGATACATTTTCTTAACAATGTTTAATCAGCGCTATCAATTTTTGTTTTTCAAAACATAATTAAAAAGTCAGAAGCTTTGAAATCATTAAGAGACAATTTTAAAATAATTCTATAACAACGAAAAAACGATTAAAATCTTTTCATAAAAAAATCTAAAAATCTATTTCACAACATAGTACATGGATCTATTATTACAGTGAAAAGTCAAATAGTAAACTCGCGAATACTTCTGAGGCAGCACACAGTTTGACCTGTCCTTTCTTGGTTCAAGGTCAAAACAGCGTCGGACGTTGGTCGGGGATTTTAATCCAAAATAAAGAGTTTGCTTTTGTTATTGTATAATTTTGGCTCGTTGGATAATTTGATCAGCATAAATTTGTAAAAATTCAAACAACCATTTATCCAAAAATAAATATAAAACCACATTCCAGGACCAAGGGTCAAAGGCGATACACATTTTGCCAACCACTGGACATCTAAAACTTAATCATATTAATTTTTCACCAGATATTTATTCATAAATTCGCGGGTTATCAACTCCAATCAATTTCGTTTTCACAATGCATTCTGCTTGTTTACCAGGTTCATAAATATAGAACTACGCTGAATCACAAGTGACGATCTCGAATGAAATGTGGTGAAATCTAGATCTAGATTTAGGCCTTTTAAAAAATTAAAATTAAGAATTGCACTCAATATTTAAAAAATGAACAAATGCAAATAAATAAACAAATAAAACATGTGATATTCATACAAAGTTTACATAATTTTCAACAAACTTACCCCTTTTGCAACAAACAAGACTGTGGCTCGCGGTCAGAACAATGTTGTTTTCATCAGTGACGTAATCAATGAAATGAAACATCCCATTGAAATCGATCACGTCAATATACAAGTTGACGTTTAGCCACTCCCACATTACACCAGTCAGACCAACGTTGCTTTTATTGTACACCCCAGCCGACTTCATCTTGATCCCGCACCGACCCCAAACCATACTAGATATTTGGAACTTTTGAAAACCTAATTTCCATTCCACGGAGGGTATCATCTGGGACATGTACAAAAATTCACACCGAAGATAATCTTGCCTTTTGCCCAACCTGTAAATGTAAATAATAAAAATTCAGTCGCATAAATTTCGGTATCGGACTCTGGAATGGTGGAGGAAATTAACTGGTGTATTCGGAGAAAAAACACCGACCTTCAGCAAGCGATCTGAAAAAAATGCTTAAATATAATTAATACACCAGGATCTGTCCAAATGAGAAACGAATGGCTATTCACAGTACTTGGGCGGTTGATCTTTAATAAGATAATTTTTCTAGACGCTGCACATTGTTCTGGAGGTAGGCTACTTCAAAACGGCATCAATAGACTGTGGCAAAATAAGTTTTACGCACAGTGGTGACTATTCTGAAGTTTACCGGCCAAACTAGCAGCTGTGTCTAATAAATAACTACTGGAGCAACCGTGGGAACTTGACATATCTTTTAGTCTCAGTATCCTGTGACAACACGATTTAGTAGTTTGTGTCGTGGGATTCAAAAATAGGAATTTGTCACATCAGAATAGACAATTACCTTTTGAAAGCCATCATGCCAAACAATATAAACTTTTGAAAAAAGTATTTATAGAAATTAATCGACCTAATTCAATCTAAATGCATATAGCAAACTACCCGCGTCAATTATATGCATTTCACGTACTATTATATCGACAAACCAACAAGTAACAAAACCTGTATTAGTGTATGGCGTATGGTTAGTTGGTTGAATGTTGCTTAACGTCACATCAGCAATTTTTCAGCTATTCGCGACGAGAACTATTTTATTAATCTTTAAAATTTTGTGTATGCATGTGAAGTGCGAGTGTGTTGTATGGTCTACCATGTACTAGCGCGCACTCAGGGCGACTTTAACGTGCTAGCTGAGCTACTCACAGAGTCAGTACGCCGCAGACAAGCGTACCAGTCCCCCAGTCAATAAGACTGATACCAGGTGAATCAGTAAAGACCAACGGCAAGGAAACTTTACTTTTCCACATGTGTGGTCTGAGCAGGACTCGAACTCACAGCGGTGAGATACCCTGGATTTGACGTCTTATCCCATTAGACAACCGCGGCCTCTATGGCGTATCCATGGGCTGGTGGACCCACGACTGAAATACAAAGCATTAATGATTCGGTGTCTACATGTTGTGTCACGTCGCATCAACAACCTTTCAGCTAGCGTTCGCGACGCTGGGGCAAGTTTATCTATTACCAGTCGATACCCTCAGTGTCCTCTTAATACCGACTCGACAAGCGACGTGCAAGGAATCGATATACTGTTATCAAATGTTAAAGTCTTTATGGCCGGTCGGAGTTCGAATATATCACTTTCGGCGTTCGAAGTAGAAGTTCTTACACTGAGCCGGTACCGAACATTGGCTTTGAAGGATGCGCTTGTGGAACAATTTGTCCCATTTTCTAATTAGCATATGCCGCCATATTGGATTAATGTCAACGTTATAGAGACTATAGGCCAAATAGACAAAATCATTTAGCTCGCCCTCTTCGATCCAATAAGCATCCATTGGATATTTTCCGACAGGTAAAATTTGCCTTGACAACGGTTAGAATACGTTTATGTACTTTTCTAGTATATTTTTCTGGATTTCGAGGTTCCCACTAAACTTAAATTAACGAAGCGTAAACTCGATTTCATCCAACATTATTTTCTTTTAAAATATGAAAAAAGTAGAAATAACCGAGTTTTTTAAATGGTTTACTTCAACCAACTTACGACTTACAATGATTTCCGAAAAGAGAAACGGAATCATAAGAGATGTTGTTCCGGATACAGTCAATCGAGTTCTTAAAATTACACTCAAAAAGTTCCCCGGGTTTTTTAAAATTGATCTATTTGACAAATCTGACGTTATTATTGAGGCACATTAGGGGATATTAAAAGTACCAGTCCAAGACGTCAATTCATGCAACAGAACCCAGATTTAATTACTTCCATTCTGGGAGGACATATTTAATTTTATGTCGGTTTCTCTTGACACCGGTGCAACAGAAGTTAAAGGTCACCGGTCACCAAATTTTTCAATTTTGTATTTTGCATTCCAATGGGTAGAATAGTCAATATTGATGTGTCTGACGGTTTCCCACGTCTTAGATTTACCTGTAATACACTAAAACCTTACCTGAACGAACTGCTAATACTCGGTAGTTTCCGACATCGCTCGTAACTTTCCGGCGACCTAATTGATGACGTACATGGTGTTAAGCTGCTGAGGAAAGACACATTACCTATATATGTATCCATATATTACATGTGGGTTTGTGTGGCGTTTTGACGGGTTTTAAAGTTTGATTTCAAGTCAAAATGCTATATTTTGTGACGTTTGGAGATAATAAAATCACAATGACCGATAAACAT